>PKML01056212.1:660577-675114 GCA_002933935.1 Eutrema yunnanense | reverse complement strand
AAAAAAAAAAAAAAAAAAGTTCATGTTACATTGTTACCTAAAAACTAATGTGAGAGCTTGAGTTATATCAAGCCTTGTATTAATTAGTGTCAACCTTCAAAAATTATCCTAAATGGAAGTTGTTATATAACTTCTTAAATTTGCCCTACCTATTATTAAACAACTAGGATTTAATCCGCGCTAATTATAGCGCGGATTAATTTTTTTTAAAGAAATTGTTTTGAAATTTAAGAAAATTGTTTTTATCTGAATTTTACAATATAGCTAACTAATAATTATAGATAAAGATGTAATAATTTGTCTATTTAACCTGTTTTGCAGTGAACTAAAATATTATTCGGTTAACCCGTAAAAAGTTATAATCTTAAAAACATAACTCTAATATACACTGTTAAATTACTCTAGTTTTTGTGGTTAGTGTACGAACTCTTAAAAAAATAGTTTTATTGTGTCTAACTTTTTATAAAATTAGTAAAATATTTTTCAACTTTTGTTTTGATATATATTCAAATAAAATACAATAAATTATAGCAAGATTTTGAATAGATTTTTGTTTCTTTGAATATATATGAATTGATTATTATTTTAAAATATATAGTATTAAAAATAATTTAAAAATTAAATAATAAATAACCTCTTTAATGCAAAATATATACTTTTCATATCATAATCAATAATTTAAAAGACTATTATATCCTTTCCTATTTCAATTATTCTTTGTTATTTGTAATGACATTTCATGTAATAACTTACAAATCAAAATTTATTTTTAAAAATGTCTTCTTAAATAATATTATAGAGATAATACATTATCGTAATTAAAATCTCAATACCTAGAGATTTTTAATTTTCACCAAATAAATCTTGTTCTAATAGTGTTTTGGTGTGTTTGTTCCAAAAAGGTTGGTCCAAACCCTAATTCGATTTCACAAGAAAAACTTCACATTCACAAAGCTTTTACGGAAAAAGTATAGGTTTTTTTTTGTTGTTGCTGAATTTTTATCTATTATAAATTATGAGAACAATTACAGTGACGATTTTACAACGGATAATTTTTTTTCTACAATGATCCACGATAGACGGTTTTACATGCGTCATACTCGTGATGAACAATTTTAACACGCTGGACCACGACGGTTCGATCTAATTGCATCATGCTGAAAATCTCATGTAAATATTGTCTCTATTCATTTGTTTTATCTGAGAATCGAACTTTATACATTTTGGTATTGATATAAAAACATTAATGAACCTTTGGTCAATCACTAAACTAAAAACTCTAAATATATAAGCTTTGACATAAAATTCATTGATGTTAATCCCAAATTTACCATAACCAAAAAACTATTGATTTTTGTTGATCTTACGAAAAAGAAAACGTTACCATATCCAAGAGATACCAAATAGAACACTGTTACGTTATGCTTTGTGGACACACGCATATTTTTCGTATATATTTAACATAAAAAAGGTCTCATCTAATTCAGTTTTTCTTAGCTTATCAACAATTTTCATTCCTTTTAACCATCGACCGTGAAAATATTCTTCTTTTTCTAATAACTTTTGCATCAAGCGGTCGATAAAATTATCGGATTTTACATTCGACCTTTGTTATTAGATTAGATTAGTATCAATAGTACCTATATATATATATATATATGAGAGAGAGAGAGAGAAGAACAAATACTAATTAACTGGACCCAACCTAAAGAGACCAATTTCCATGCGTCTTGCTTAGCCATTGGTTCTCGTTATTTGCTTCCGTTTTTTGTACGATCTACATTGAAATTAGATGTGGTTAATAGGAATCTATCTTCTACCTCAACTTACACGAGAGATTTACTATTAGGCTACTATTATTTACATTTTTCCGTTATAATTTTGTTAGATTTTGCCGTTATACTTTAGTTATCTTTATTGTATGACAGGATATAATTGATCCATAGATGTCGCAACCTACTAGATCAGTTTTTCGATAAAGGGGTGTCTCTAGCGGAGACTCAAATTCAAATCCGTTAGGATTTAGTGAATTCCTCCAACCGTTTGGATACAATTTATCTTATTTGTTGTTACGGTTTCAGACGAATATGAATTCTTTTAAGTGTTAAAAAAACGAATTGAGGTAAATACCGTTTTATGCTAAGATTTCATTTTCACTAATTGTATAAAGGAATAATTTCAAACCTTATATAAAAAAATCCTTATATAAGTTCCAAAATTTGACCCACTTTAAAATAATATGGAATATTCTATATCTATACGAGAATAACTTGCATACTGATTTTAAATCACGTTGAACAGTTGTTAATATAAGTGATACTCGTGAAAGAGACCGTCTTATACATATGATAGAGATAAACTCAACGTACATAACATGCATGTGGCTGTCATAGAGTGATAGAACTGCTCTCTTACCATACTTTGCCTCTTTCCTTATATATACCGACCCAACATCACTTATTATCTTCATTATAACCTTCTGCCTTAGAAAGAGACATAGAGAGAGAAAGAGAGAAAGAGAGAGGGAAAAAATGGAAGTAATGAGAATTCTTCACATGAACAAAGGAAACGGTGAAACGAGTTATGCCAAAAACTCCATCGTTCAGGTTGACTTTTTATATCAAAAACATATTCATAGTAGTCTTGTGTACAAATCTATATTGTAATGTCAAAACCCATATATATTTTTTTCAAATATTTTTTGGTTTCTAGACCTAAAAAATACAATGACAAATGTGTATTATGTTTATGTAATTCGCAGAGCAACATAATATCTATAGGCAGAAGAGTAATGGACGAGGCCTTGAAGAAGCTAACGATGAGCAATTCAGAAATTTCGAGCATCGGAATCGCCGACTTAGGCTGCTCCTCGGGTCCCAACAGTCTTTTGTCCATCTCCAACATCGTACACACAATCCAAAACTTGTGTGCTGACCTGGACCGTCCAGTACCTGAGCTCAGAGTCTCTCTCAACGACCTCCCTAGCAATGACTTCAACTACATCTTTGCTTCTTTGCCGGAGTTTTACGACCGGCTTAATAAGAGAGACAATAATAATAAGGAGGGTTTAGGGTTCGGCCGCGGAGGAGGAGGACCGTGTTTTGTGTCGGCGGTTCCTGGCTCTTTCTATGGACGTTTGTTTCCTCGTCGGAGCCTTCACTTTGTTCATTCTTCTTCTAGTTTACACTGGTTGTCTCAGGTATGATTTTCTGTTTCTCAATGCGGAATTTCACTTATTAACATATAATATTTATTTTCTTTCTAAAAAAACATATAATAATTACGAGCAAATATATAAAAAATTAGCATTTTTCAAAACATAAGTGCGATTTGCCAACTAGCATTCTGAAATATGAATTATTAAATCTAATATACTATTATGACCGGAACATCATAGTTACAAATTTTTTTAATTAAAATATCTATATTAAGTAAATAAAATCCTCTACAATTAGTAATTTTGATATAAAATAAGTTTATGATAATCGCGAGAGTTTTTCATAAAAAGTGTTGTTTCACGATACAAGTACCAAGAAAATATTTACGCAAGTAATATACCTTTTATTAAGCAAAATTTAGTGCGAGGGAATCTTCCTTATTCGAGAAACCGAAAAAAAAACAGAAACCTAGTGGTCCACACATCACACACACAAGAAAATACCGACGTGGTCCAAATAACGTTTTCATTTCATCAAAATATATATCACATATCGTCTGGTAAACAGTACATGCTAAGAAATTAAAATTTCATCCATATATACAAGGTTCCATGTGGTGAGGTGGATAAGGAAGCTGGGGTGGTCATAACAGCTGATTTAGACAACAGAGGGAAAATATACATATCGAAGACAAGTCCTAAGAGTGCACGTAAGGCCTATGCTCTTCAATTCCAAACCGATTTCTCAGTGTTTCTAAGATCGCGATCCGAAGAGTTGGTTCCTGGAGGCCGAATGGTTTTATCGTTCATCGGTAGAAGCTCACCGGATCCTACAACTGAAGAGAGTTGCTATCAATGGGAACTCCTAGCTCAAGCTCTTATGTCCATGGCCAATGAGGTATGGTCTTGTATATTTACCCTTAATTAATTAGAACCAACATGTATATAGTCTCTTAGGGCTATATATATATGGCCCATACATAGGGATCTGACCGTGGCACGTTATACTTGACCAATTAAGTCCTAGTCATGGCCCCATATATATGTTATTTTCCAAATTTGTTGACTTTTCTTCAAAATATTTAATTTAGTCAATTTGTGTAGGGAAAATTGATACATATCATATACACATTTTGATACCATATAAAATAAAAATAAAAATCTTTTGGAGCCTAACAGTAGCTATAAAAAACCGCAATACTCAAAAAAAAAAAAAACTAAAGTGCTGAGTTACTAAACTTGTAGAAATGACAAAAAATACATACACGTTATTCAGAAAACTAGTTAGATATATAGTTAGGAATACTTATGAAGAAAACCATATCTATAACATAATTATCGTAGCCTAGATTTTTCTCTAAAACCATTCAATATTAATTCCTAGGATTTTTTAGATATTTGATCAAACTAGTGCTAATCTTGGGTTTCCAACAAGATCTNTTTTTTTCTCCACTATGTCAGTATGTATAACAACTCGGATGAGGTAAGCTATGGATAATATTTGACACCATGATCATCTCTTAAACTTTATTTATCTAGAGATCGTGGAGAAGTGGATTGATTGTGGGTTGACGACTGATCTTAATAATTACGATTTCTGTATTTTTATTAACACTTTTGTTTGGTAGCCACGAAAGTGGTTAGATTTACAATGCCTTCTTTTCTCTACTATTTGTATTACCTTGAATGTTGTTTAAAGCTTTGGGGGAACAAGATCTAGCGTTACGGTAAAAGGGTGAACATCTTAGCAACATGACTGTGTACATAAATTTTGTCCACAATACAAAGGATAACAAGCTACCAAAGATTACGGAAGTTAAAAGACTACGAAGAAGATAAGGTGTTGTGAAAGATTTCTATACCAACGATCGTATCAACGTAAGAACAAACTACATTTAGAGCGACAAAACTAAAATCAACGAGAAGACAAACTGTAATTTCAAAGAGAGTACTGTTTGAGGTCGTCTCAAAAGTTGGCAGACGGGTAGATTGTAATTAAAGTAGTTGTGGGTATGATGAAAAACTTGTCCGAAAATGAATAAAGAATATGGAGATAAATTTGATTATTTGGCCAAAGCTCCAATGTGTTAAGTCAGGAAAGATCAATGTCTTATTTCGTATAAGAGAATATGAGGGGCGGGGGGACAAAATGTAATTTCAAAGAGAGTGTTTGAGGTCGTCTCAGAAGTAGGCATATGAAGTGTTATTTCAAAAACGTTAAAGTCTTACAATAAAAAATAAAAATAAATATTAGTAAACGGAAAAATATTATAAACTATCTCTCTAACAACGGTATGAAAAAAACATATATACGAAATTTTTTAATGGATACACCCCGCGCGTAGCGCGGAATAACCCCTACTACTATATGAAAGCAACTATTTGAAGCTCCTAAAGGTAGCCACATCAGCAAAACAAGTTATTCTAAAATGATGCCACATCAGCCTAATTTTATGTTAAGAGACCAACATGAAATCTACGCAATGGTTCGGCTTCTGAGCATAATTACGAGTTTCTTTTCGTCTTCTTTACGCACAATCTCTTCATCTCTCTGCGTTACACTTATTTGTAGATTTAGACTTTCAAAATTCTTACAAGAATGATGGCCATAAATTCTCCGTCTCCAATCCCACCACTTCCAAAAAAAAATACCGAGATTTTCCACAAAGAGCATCAGTGCGAGGAAAAAGATCACCACGATGGTATTGTTCTATTTTGGGAACCCTCGACCACAGCTACGAACAAAAAGAGTGTCATCATTTATATGTAGATAAGGTATCAATTACTAACATGGATACATGGTTCTTCTCGATTACATAAAGAAAGTAAGCAGAGAATTCTTTTTTGTTAACATATAAATCAAAGTTAGTAGCATGCCATCCTTCTCTTCACACATTTGCTATACTGACTCATCCTCTCAAAGTCATTGCTTTTGCAGATTAATCTCGATTGGTAGCCCTTACGAACCACCATTAAAATGCAAGGTGAAGGGTAGTTAATAGTTTCAACACTTAAGGTTAGTTTCGTCTTATTTCTATGGTTTGTTTTATGTGTTTTCTTAGTTAGAGCTCACCGAGATTTGGAAGATGGGTCTTAACGTTGGTTCTGGCGATTTAATATAAAATACAATCGGGATACTTGCCGCATGACATGCAAATGCTGACTGAAATCGTTTAACTTTGATGTGGTTTGTCTATTATCTGTCTCCATTAGCTTCACACTTCTTGGCTATGTAGTATGAACGTTTCATCTATATCACCCTGTATTTTACAATGCATAACAACTAATTATGTATATGTTTTCTAGCGTAGAATCAAACACTTGAAAAAGGATTGTAACCAAATTTGGTGGGTGGAGGCTGCTCAAGTGTGTTATGCTAATCTCAGGTATACATGTATTTATTTATTTTTTAAAAGGCATATATTGGGTTATTGTATATCATATAGAGCTAAGTTTTTTTGTTTTTAGCGAATCTTGGAAAAAATTGAGACATATAATAGTAAGATGAAATGTTTGGTAATGTTTCTTGCAGACCATGAGATTGAGTCAATTGTTTTACGATACAGTACGAAATCAATGAGTATAACGATTATGAAGAGAACATTGAGCATGTTATTTCTTATTTTGAAAAAGCAGTTGAATTTTCTCTAAAATTGATGCAATTGCCACTTCTACAAGCCAATTATGTGTTGGCCATATACTTACTATTCTACGATTCATTTTTTTTGGTTAACAAATGACAAACCGGTGAATTTTAGAATTTTTAGGGAAGGCAATCAAGATCTAACAAGAAATATGTCAACCACTCCCTTAATAATAACTTGCTGAGTTAAGCAAGTTTTTGTAAACAGGGGTGGTTACCTTTGCAAAACCGATATTGTTTCCATTACTATTGCTTTGGAAAAAATATCAGGTTTTTTTCATATTTGTTTTTTTGTTAAAGTTTTTTTTTTTTCATATACACAATAATATATAATGTGAGCATTTTTCTAAAGTTCTTCGGAGTACATCATGTAATCGAAACATTTTATTTTCTGTAGGATTTGGATCCAGTTTTCTTAGGAACAGAAAAACACACATTCAAAACTCTGGTTGGACCACAGTCTTATCTAACTTACTCAACCAACTTATTCCACGACTTTGTGTTGCAAGATTACTACGACACAATATTGAGGGCGACAGATTATTGACGGCGATAGAGAAGTAGAAAGAAACGAAGCTTGAGTATTTACAAGTTATAATATTGAGGGCGAAGATCTTTTCCGTAGTTTTTTCATTTGTGAGTTGTACAAGATAGCTCTGATTTATAACACTACTCGACATGGATGATTTGGCGAATAAAATTATAGGCAAAATTTGGTGAATTATATCGAATTTAGTGGGTGATGATGATGTATGACTTCTCAAACCCAGCTCCCTGAGGGGACACCACAATTCTATACTACTATGAGTTCACTAACATAATATTATTCTACTTCAATACTTCAATTCACGTTTATTCATTGAAAAGTTAACTACCAAAGCTCCATAAACTCTGCGTATTCAAAAGTAGTGCATATGTCATATGAATACTTTCTAGAAATATAAAATCCCTAACGCAACACATAAAACTACAGACATATTCTTCTTTCACAACAAATAATGGTAACATATATTTAAAAAGTCGCATTTATAATTCTTAAAACAGAGTATCGCAAAAATTCAATTTTTACTCTAAATATTTTTCTTCGGTTCTTAAATTAAAACAAATGATACTTGCATTAAATTATACACAAATAGCTACATGGAAATCTTAAAATTCATACAACTCAAACTTAAAAAACTACCATTAATTTTCAGATACGAGATAAACTTAATAGCAAAATATGTATATTAAAATAATCCGCGCGTAGCGCGGACTAACACCTAGTTGTCATTAATTACCATAATTACTATAACAAGAAGACGAAGTTTCCTCTTTGTCTTGTGTTTTGTGGACATATCATATGTCACATATGATTAAAAATGGAGTAGTAAAGTATATTTAAGCACCAAAGAATTACTCCATAAGGTAGATCCATAAATTTTCAGCTTAAGGGAAAATAATTATCAAATAAAGCGATGATGGTTATTTATTATTGCTTGTCTTTAGTTGAGTTTATTGATTTTGTTAATTCAATACCGATTTTTCCAACCAAATTGTTGGTGGTCGGGTGGTTCCCTTCCTGCGGTGAGTGTCGGCCCTGTTGATCTAGGCCAGGGATCGATTCCCCGCGGGAGCGAAATTACCAGGACAAGCACTTGGCCAAGTGGGGCATTATAAGTGGGCTGTGTCACTCCCACCCGGGAGATTAGTCTGGGCCTTTGGGCTTATGATTACTCCCGAAGGCCGAAAAGCATCAAAAAAAAAAAAAATAATAATAATAATAAAAAATACGGATGTTTCCTAGACATTCAAAATTTTCAACCAGACAGACCCCTTTATTTGTTTGACAGGTTTTAAAAAAAAAAAAAATCAAATTAATCTTTGAATCTATGATAACTGTAGAATATTTATGGTGGTTAAAATTACATCGAGTAAAAATCGATTAGATTATAAGACTTAATTAATTAAAGAGAAAATTGTAAATTTAGAACAAAAAATGGGAAATATTGTTTTTTTAGTACTTACTACACTACTGTATACTTAATTGATACAATAACACTTTCGGTTCAATACAAACCAAATTTCGGTTTATTCTCAATTCCTTTGATGCTAAGGAATGGCTCCAAAAGAAGAAGATTTAGTCTGCTTTTTATTTATTTAAAAAATGTGATAATAATATTTAAGGTACGATAATAGTATTAGATTTGGTTTAAAATGGTTGTGCAAGTGGATAATATGGTTCGCCAAAAATATGATTAGTTTATAATTAAATTGCTTAACACGTCGAGTTATGTGTCATGGACAGAACAAAAGTATGATTAAAGAAGATCAAACAGGTTGTGGATCCTAGGAGCAAGTGTTTTGTTCTAATGTCAGCTTGTGAATATGGATCTGTATATCTTCTGTGCCATTACTAAATCAATTTTAACTGCAACTTTAGTATCCTCTCAAGATTCTCTTATGTGGACTCATTAGAGCATCACATTCTTACCAAACCAATAATTTTTATAGTAATGTTTCCTATCATCATAGTATATGGATCAAATATCCGTGGATATTAAAATTCGTATCTAACTTTGCCAAACAAAATAATTTACAAAAATAAGTATTGTTAGTTTGATTGGGAAAGTATAAAAGGCGAAGTTTAGAAATTTCAAGATCAAGTAATATTTGGGACGAGATCAAATAACATATTTTGATTTCGGACATGTGAAAATGTATAAGATTCAGTCCATAAAATTTTTATCGTAAAAAATGTATAAAATGGAGTATTAAATAAAAATAAAATTTAATTTCAAAATTTTGATTTTTGGGGAGCAAATTAGATGTTACAAACAATTGGAATAAATGTACCACATAATTAATAACAAAAATGTGTGGGTATTTATATAAAGTAATGTGATTACAGTTTCCACGGATTTGTGATTTTATGATCTAGACTCATACTTTAAAATATCATTAACAAAAGTTATTTGGATTAGATCTCCGTCTTAATATTTATCTATCCATAATTATGGCTAGAACTATTTTTTACACTGCTAATAGAAATTTAAAATAAAATCAGAAAACTGTTATTGCAAGAAAATACTAGGAAATTTGTTTAGTTTGAATTTCGTACAAAACAATTGAAAGCTTTATTTCTGTTTTTTTAAGGCTATATATGCATTATTACACTTTGTAAAACTACATTAATTAATAGAAAATATTTATATTTACCCTTGCAACTCTGATATAAGTTTCTGTATGTTTTAGGTTGTCAATGACAAATGTGTCGGGTTCAATAATAGTGTATTACTCATCTCAATGCGAGTAGTGAGGACGGGGACTCGTATATGTGTGTGAAAAAATATAATAGAAAGACAAAAAAAGTAAAAATGTTGGTGACTTGGTGTCAATTATTTATAGAACAAACAAAGTAGTGGATAAGAACTGGTTCTAATAAGTAATACCCTCATATTTTATCGTCAAAACACAAATACTAACTTCATAGTTTTGACAACTTTTTGGGAAAATAATATTAGTAAATATATTAGGAGGAACTTCTATTGACTATTGGCAAGAATATCAACAATTAAATAAGATTACCAGATGATATTTATTTCATAAAATATGTATATTTTGATTCAAAAAGATTAGCTAGCCTGTTTCATATAATTAAGTTAAATGTCACTCTCTGAATTATATAAGTATTTAATCTAGTATAACAAATGATATATATATATATAGTAAAAAAAATTAAGAGTCTATTGTTTTTTTAAACTTATTTTTTGCATGTTTTTTTAATATATATATTATTATTTTGCATGTGAAGGTTATAAACTGTTTTTAAGTTGTTTGATTATAATACTCGTAATAATTTTGAATCGATATAATGGTTTCATTAAAATCAAAATTTATATATGACAGTTAATTAATTCCGTTGGCTTTAACCTAAAATCAACCCCCAAAACTAATTTGTTCTATTAACTTAAATAAATGTGTCATTCTTTCATGTGACACAAATTAGTAGCCTCATCTACTCCAATAAAAAGACCAACCGAAGTCAAAATTAAAAACATATCTTAAAAACTACAATAAAGAAATAAATTCTTCCTCGCAAATCCAAATTTTTATAGTGACCTAATCTAATTAATTGAAACAAATTCAGAAAAAAATGATTTTTACATATTAGCGTCACTCTAGTTCGAAATAGCCAAGTACGAACCAGAACCAGAACCAGAACCAGTAGAGCCAGAGCCACCCACGAGCCTACGACTACGATGACGACCAGTTCCATCGTCATGAGGCAGCCCTTGCCATTGAACGACACCGTTTTGCAACTGAGGAACACCGTTTTGCCACGGAAGGGCGCCGTTTTCTTGCTCAGGGAGCCACTGGTCAGCGAAGCCGTTTTGCCACTGAGGGGCACCGTTTTGCCACTGACCAGCGACGCCGTTTTGCAGCTGATCAGCGACGCCGTTTTGTTGGAGACGCATCATCTTCTTCTCCATGATAAAAGTCTCCACCGTCATACGAAACTCCTCGTTGCTCATCCCTTCCATCTTCTGCGACCTCCACGACGCCGTTTTCGTCACTCTCTCCGACTCCGTCCTCCGATACTCCACCATCCTCGCCTTCTTCTCCGTCTTCTTCTCCGATCTCGTCTTCCTGTAACTCTTGGAATTCACCTCCATTGCTACTCGATCGTAACTATGACTCTCCATAACCGTCTCAACCGCTTGAAACCCCGGTACGGTATCATTGGAACCGGAGTTATGATAATATCCATTATCAGAAACTCTAACCTCGGTCCTGTTAAAACAATCCTCCGGCGAAGGATGGACGACGGTGGGAGCGGCGGCGATATATTGATCGTACAGATCAAGTTCCTTTTTTTCGGGGGTTTTGCACAGATAAATAACGTAAATCACGGCGACGAGAGCGTTAGCGAAGAGGAAAACGAAGAAAATGTTTCTTAGAAACACACTGAACCAATCGAACCAACTAACAATCTCCGGGAGATAACAGTAACCGACGATAGCTACGAAGCCTACGATAACGACGAATTGGACGGTAAGTAGAATATTCGAGAAGCTAAACTGGTTGTCGTCGTTTCTCTTAATCTCTTCCATTTTTTCCAAGTATTACAGAAATTGTGAGCTTAATAATTAGGGTTGTATATATATACGTAAGCGTCTGTGTGAAATATAATATAGGGAAAAATGAAACGGGAAAGTGAGGATATATGATAATTTTTCTCGGGGAAAATGGGAGGATTGAAGAAAGGAAAGCTTTTGATTTCTATGGGAGAAGAAAATATTCGGTTGGAGAAAAGAGAAACACTGAAAATGAGACGGATACGAACACTAGAGACTAGAGTAGTCCTTATTTAATAATATTTGCTTGGCCTTCTCGACGTTATATAATATTGTGGACAGTCACTCGACCAATAATGTCTCAGTTAACTTGTAAAAATATATATATTTATAGTTTGTGGAATTATTTTATTACATAAATTAAGGGTTGTTTGCTGTCTGTTTCTATTAAGTTTTCTTATGTTTTTTTATAGCCAGTGAATTGAATAATCGCAGCGGGCACTTTATATATATTATTATGGTGTCGATACAATACATCATTGTTACCAAAAAAAAAAACTATTTTCAATTCAGTAAAAAATTATATGATTTAGATTTGAGGATATTACTCCAAATCTGTATTTTTGGCATTGCTTGATAGATATTTTGGTTTAAAGCAAAAATATAAGATTTCCATTTTATATGCACATTCATATATAGAAATATTATCCTACTATTTCAATTTATAAAAATGAGATATTTAAAGATCTCCCATCGGTATAGCAAGTTTTCCGATATGAAAGGTATAGCAAGTTTTCCGATATGAAAACTAAGACCTTTAATAAACATCTCAGTAACTATATATATCTAGATTCGGGTCATCATCGGGTGTAGATATTCATGCCCGGCTCAATCATCGGCTAGACCCGGTGAGATTGTGAAAAAAGACTTTAAATAATCACTTTAAAAAAATTACAAGAGAAAACAAATTAATTTTTTTTTTCTCGTCAATAGATTAAGTTTCATTAACGTCATTTGTTTTTTTTTAATCCTAACAAAAATCATTTGTTTTTTTTTAATCCTAACACTAAATTTAGGCCCTATCATTATATCTAACACTAAATTTAGACCATTAATATTTAGAAATAATATTATAAAAATTTACCGTTTATGCCCTAAAAATATTGGGCGATATGCAAATGCACTCCTAACACATGAACCGGGCCTATAGATATTCTACATTTATAAATCGACTTATTTCATTTAATATTTCCTTAAAGTAAAATGTTATTTTGCTTCAAGTATTAATGGATCATACAGTTTTAATTTTAAACTTTTTAATTTCTATGAAGTAATAACGTGATCTCTAACATAATATTTACAAGATATGTATAGTTGAAGCAAAGCAATTATCTATACTATAGATGGAGCCGGAGGTTGGTGAGCATATAAAAACTATTAAAGCCTATGACTCCACTTGTAACTTTGTAAGCCCCTCAAAGCAGTCACGTGAACGTCACGCGCCGTCGTATGGGGGAGAAAACTAAGAACAAACTTATCCACACCACACAATAATAATTCAGAAATGGTATCACAAATTCACAATCACGAGGGTCATGGGAATCGAAAACGTTCGAGATCCGAGAAGCACGTGAGGTGAGATGAGTCACGTGCTCAAAAGCAGTTTTACAGTTTACACACATAATTAAGATGGAGATGTAGTAGCATTTATAAAGATAAAGGCTGAATCCATAAAATTTCAGAAAAGAGAAGGGCTTACAAGAAATTACAGACAGAGACTGGTTTATATAATGTGCAGCAGATCCAAACACTGTCCGATTCTGCGGTCGCGATCAAACAATCTTTGTCCCCATAAATTGATTATCATAAAAAACATCTTTTTGGTATACATTCCCATAATTAGTAAATAGATGTTCGCAACAAAATAAATAAATAAGGTAGTTATATTGATACGGTTACATTCATCTTCGATATAATTTGTAATGCTTAGCCAGATCCCAGTCCTGGTTTGACCACCGTGCACTTTCGTTCGAACAGTTTTGACTTGAGATGTAGATTTTCATTATTTTTGTTTTCTGGTTTGTGTCTGCATTTTTATGTATATAGAACTAGATAAATATCCGCATATGCGGGTTTGTAATTTAATATTTTATAACCGTGAAAAAATGAAAGACGATAAAATGGAAAACGAAATTAGATCACCCGTGAAAATATCTTATACATAAATTTAGAAACAAAGTTTACGATAAAATAAATATATACATTAAAAGAAAAATTTGGTGAATAGATGAAGTAAATAGTTGTGGATAATATTATTGGACTTTTATTTCTTTTAGGTATAATTGATATACTACCAAATTGTGGTTTATATAGAGGTGAGAAATTAAATTTTTTTTATTTTATGATTAATTTTCTTAATTTAAATAGAAAACTACAAAATATTTTTTCCTTACTATATTAATCTTGCCTTTTAGGATAAATTATAAATTAAAACTAATTTGATTAATATTTAATTTAATTCATTTGTTTTTTAAATTAAACTGACACATGTCAATATCTAAATTAACCGTGACAAATGTCATGATCTCGTGAATGAGAATTATCATACGTGTCACGCTCACATTGAGAGATCCAACTTTATATAATACGATATCTTATTATATAAACATAACTACTTTTT
>PKML01056212.1:646223-659005 GCA_002933935.1 Eutrema yunnanense | reverse complement strand
CTTACTTATACATATTTTTTTTTTTGTAAGATTGCCTTTTTACTTTACACCTTTTAATATTTACTTTAATTCATTTTTACTAAGATTATCTTTTTTAGTTTTACATTTTTTAATATTTATTTTAATTTATTTTTACTTTTTAATTAAATTGACACATGTCAAAATCTAAATTAACAACAGTGACAAATGTCACGATCTCGTGAATTATAATTTTGCATATGTGTCGCGCTCACGTCGAAGGATCCTGCTTTATATAATAAGATATAGTTGTGTTTACTTTTAACAACAATACAATATTTTAATGTTACAATATTTTAATGGTTTTTATAAAACAGATGTTACAAAACAAAATGTTTTTATCAAATATTTTTTATAACTATAAACATAAACGCCAAAATAAATCTTAGTTCAAAAAAACAACATAAATGCAAAACAAAAAGATTAAATCAGAGTTTCGCATTACAGATTTAAGAGAAAAAAAAGTATGTAATATGAAATTATATAAAAATTACACTTGAAATAAACATATAACGATAATAACATGTCCAAACAAATTTGTGTAACGATAAAAAAAAAAAAAAATTATATATATATATATATATATAACGATAATAACATGTCCAAACAAATTAGACGTCAAAATCTCTGAGATCACAAAGTCTGGATAACTAGTTTTATGGATAGAGTTTGGATAAATAGTAGACTGGATAGTTTCTTCCCGTTCACACTCTACTAAACACAAAGACAGTTCTAGAGAATGCTTAATTTTAGAATCAAAAGAGTAATTAGGCGTTTTCTATATATATAAAGAGCTTCCAGCTAGTGAGGATTACCATAAGCCATGGCTTCTTCTCACACACTTTTGCTCTTCGTTTGCGTCTCCATCTTCTTCATTGCTTCCACTGGTAAGATCACTCCACTCTTTTTAAGTTTTTTTTGTTTGAAGTTTCTTCAACTCTACTGGTTTATATAATCTCTTTATTACATGCTTGATACCTTGTGTTCGGAGGATTTTTTAGAGATGATGATGGTGGAAGGAAGAGTTTGCGAGAGACGAAGCAAGACATGGACAGGGTTTTGTGGCAACACTCGCGGTTGTGACAGTCAGTGTAAGAGTTGGGAACGTGCCTCACACGGGGCTTGTCACGCTCAGTTCCCGGGTTTCGCATGTTTCTGCTACTTCAATTGCTGAAGCAAGCAAATACTTCTCTGAATCTTCTTCAAGTGTCAATGTGTTGTCTTCTTTTGTTATGTTGCAAATCCTAGTCCCTATGACAAAAGTACAAAACCAAAACCTTTAGCTTGGGCTTCACTAATAAAAAAATCCCTTGTGTTTGGGAGTTACCACTATATATAGAGTTTCTTGTGATAAAATCTATAATAAGAGACTGTTTCGCAGTTTCGCAGTTTCGCTTATTTACTTCAGCAGGACAACAACTTGATTGATCGAGCTACAACAATAACTCGCACTAATGATTGCTACAGCTTCACAAATGCAACCAGATCATTAGCCCAAGCTCTATTCTTGAGTAACTATTCAGTAACGATTAAAGTTTACGGGTTATGCTGCCAGGTTTCGGCTCTAAGGCTCTAAGGCTCTAGGATTCGGCTTCCCTAAACCCTTACTAGCGTCTCAATAATGTCAAACTCAGAATTTCACTATTTCTCAGCTAATGGACTAATAACGTTACTCTGTTTCCATGCTTCCCGAAGAGAATAACAATAACCCTTTTAGTTTTAGCCCAAAATTGATCCTCGTGAGCCACAGAAAAACTCAAACCCTAAAGGCCTAAACCCTAACAAAGCGTTTTACTTTTTTTTTTGCATATAAATTGGAAACAACAAAATGTGTACTGAATTAAAGTGAGACTTCAGTAAAGACACAATGCACTTGCTTTAAGTAAATGCTGTAAGATTCTCTGTGAACAACATAAAGCTTAAGAGCAGTTCAAATGACGAAGCGGCCCTTTAACGCAATCGCTTGAAACTTGAAGCCAAATGACATCCCACAATCTGCTGGTGATCATCAGTTGCGAATGCCAGGAACAGGTAAGTCTTTCAACTGCAACTGTTTGTGCATCCATTGCCAGTTTTCTGGGGTTACTTCTCCTCCGAGAGCACGGATGACCGATCCGCCACTGCATGATCCCACTTTGCAACATTCTTCCAAAGACAATCCCTTAATTAGTCCATACAGAAACCCGCTTGCGAATAGGTCACCCGCTCCCGTGGCATCAGTTGCTAATGTCTCTCCTATGGCCGGTACTTGTACTACCTGTTCAAGTTAGGAAATTAAATCACTAATTCGTTATCAGATTTTTAGGATCCTTCAATCCAGCCAGAACTTAACAAGAAAAGCGAGATCTTAAAATGAGAAAAGGCAAAGGAGTTTAAACACCAAAGGTTTTAGCGTTTGAATCACAATTTTAACTACGGCTTTGTATGGAAATTTTTCCTCACAAGCAGGCGAAAAGAGTTGAGTCTTATGTGAAACGTAAAGCTACATTATAAGTTACCGAGTATCTTTGAAAAGACAAACCTCCTTATCATGTTTTGCAATGCACCCTTTAGGCCCTAAAGTTACCACAGCCCATCTGCAATGTCTGCTTAGGAACTCAAGAGCAGCCTCCGGGCCCGCTCCTTGCTCACCCCTGAAACTCACATCTTAGAGCTCTAAGAGTAGTTCATGGACTTAAGAGAAAGGGTTAAACAAAACCTGAGAATTTTTGCAGGGAACATCAATTACCTTAGCAGCTCTGCTGCTTCATCCTCGTTAGCAAAGCAAAGATCTATGTTACCAGACTCCAGAAGCTGTCGAAGCTCTGATCTATAATTCCGGACCATCTAGTCAAAAGAATGTTTATATCTTTTAAATTCAAATGAAAAGCTCAAATGATTAATAATTTGTAAAGCCACAGATCATATTTCAAGTGGAGATTCAAAAACAAGAGGATATTTTTTTTAAAGGTTGCTCCAAAGATATACCTCAAAACTAGCTAAATCCAACGAAACAGAAAGACCTTCTTGCTTGGCAATTCGAATGGCTGCTTGAATTACTTCTAAATTAAGAACTGCATATCTTAGGACCAACCACTGTAACAAAGAAAGACCATTAACAACATTGTCTGAATAAATCACCATGATTCCTAAATCCTAATGACAGAAGAAAAAAAGAGACTAGAGGAGCTAAGCTTTAACCTTAGAGCCTGTGAAATCTTCTTTGTTTAATTCATCTGCCTGAAAGAGAATTAGCTTTTACCATCCTTTCTTATTGACAAACCAAGTTCACTACAACAATAAATTCCTCAAAAGAGAATAGACAAACCTGAATCTTCACAGCACTGGAGAGACATGGTCGCATTGTCCGATTACCAGAGTCATCAACCAAGCAAACACACTAAGAGAAACAAAACCATTTAAAGAAGATCAAAACCAGCTCTTTCCAAATAAAAAGGAAGAAGCATTATTCCACAATTGAGCAAAAGACCTGAGCAGTGGAACCTTTCTTCTTCCTCAACCTTGAGATACTCACACCACTGAAACCCATATTGCTCACAAATAACTTGCCTTGTTCATCGTCTCCATAAGCCCCGATTAACCCCGTGGCTACACCGAACCCAACACTCAAGCCTCGAACTGTATTGGTCACACTTCCTCCAGCCATCTTCTTAAATGGAGTCGCACTGACATGTGTATTAACCTCTCTTAGTATGCGCTCTAACTCATCTTTTTGCACCTAGAACCAAAGATTCGCCAAGCACAGAATTGGCACTGATTCCAAATTCGATAGATATAAGGAAACAAAATTTCGAATCCAGATTCCGATATCGGAGCATAACCAAAAGAAGATTCAATTTTGATCAGATTTAGCCTAAAACCACAGAATGAAGGGGCAAACAGAAGTGGCTTACGGGAATGGAGCCACCACGATCACCGGAAATTTGATCGAGTAAGGACCAATCGACGGGAGCGACGTTATCGATAAGAGCTGCTGGTTGGAGTCCAAGTACGAGTGGAGCTTCCGGGATCTTGGGCAAGGCCTCGGCTACCATTCTCTGAGATCTCCCTCTTTGTCTCAGTGTGTGTCTGTGTTGTGCACTATCTATCTAAGGCCTTGCCCGTTTTTTCTCCTCGGCTTCGTCTCAGTTTTATATTCGGTGGAGACGAGGCCAGGAAGAAGAAGAAAGATTATTGAATATTTACGAAAAAGCCCTTACAAAACCAAATAAAATACAGTAACTGATAACCCTACGCTTTTTTATTTATTTCTTCCCTGTGATGATTTTGTTTTTATACACTCGGGTCATTGAGTGTGTTGGATTTCGATATAATAGTCAAGCTTTGATCCCAAAAAAAAAAAAAAAAGTCACGCATTGTATTTGGCGCCGCATATAATATATAAGAATTTGCACTGTGTTACATTTTTATAAAATCAAAAGTACTTTTATCTTGAAATGTTATTATCATATGTAAACTATGGTTTTCTTTTGCTTAAGATATTAGCTATGATTCTCTTCATATACCCCATAATCTCAAGGAGCCTCAATTGCTCTTTGAAATGTCAAATAAATGGCACTCACTATACCTTTTAATTTGAACGTACACAAACAACCGTGGAAAGTGAAACCAATTTATACACATAATCTAGTGGTCGAACATTTTAGTTTTATGGTTTCTGGTTTCTTTACAAGGAGGCAAAGTGAGAGTGTTACAGTCAGGCAAAGTGAGAGTGTTACAGTTTCGTGGAAGTAGGAAGAATCCAATTATTCGTATTATTGTAACTAATGGTTGTTGATTCCTGCAGAAACGGCAACGAAAAGCTAGAAAACAAAGACAAATGGAAACAAAAGAGAAGTTTCAAGAAAAGAAAACGTCGTTTGACAAAAAGAAAGAGACTAATCATAACAAAAAATACACGATACAAGATTTGATTCTATCCCAAAAGAAACCGAAAAAAAAAGACGACCAAGCAAGCGTAATTCACGGTACCAATACCATCAACCCCACTAATAATTTGCAGAAATTATATAAATTATATATCAAGTTTGGATCTTTATTCTTCATGCTTGCCTCGGCGCACATGAATTAGCATATGCATCCGTCTATTATTATTCACTCCTCATGTTTCATGAAATTGATTCTTAATTTCAAAGAACCAAAGTGCATCCAAAGTTTGACAATACCATTCCCTAATAAACCATTAAAAAAAAAATTTGAGCAAAAGCTTCTCCAAAAGCTGTAAACTCAGCCTACTCTAATGTACTCTACCTGCCATTATTCAAACCACAGACCGAAACATAATCCCCTCAATCATCTCATACTATAAGGTCTCGATCAGAAAACATACCGCAGAAAGATCAGTTCACATTTGAAGGACGCTTGGTTTCTTTATCAGGCTGTATGTTGTTAGGGAGTTTAAGCTCTGCTGGAGTTTCTCTCACAATACCAAGCATCGAGTCATACTCCTCGTCTTTTTTACCATACTTCTTGCGTAGAACCTTCTCGAACTCGATCGCATTTAGTGGCTTTGCATTCTCTGCAGCGTGAGCCTGTGCGATCTTTGAGTAGTTTTCAGCTGACTTTGAGAAAAAACCAATTTCCTCACTAGTGAGCTTCCTGAGGAACTTTGCTGGGTTTCCTCCCCATATCTGAGTCATTATAGACCAATGTGTTAAAAACATGTTAAATCTGTCAGTATATATGGCTGTTGAAGGAGCTGAATCGGTCATGATGAGATACAAACACCCTTTTGTATTCACATGCTGGAAAACGGTAAATAGAAGAGGATTCCTGATGGTTTAAGATGCACTATCACCTAATTAACCATAATCATTCGTCCTTCAATGAAAGTTTAGCTTCTATTACTTCATCTGAAAAGTGAATTCCCAGACTAGCAAATTTCAATTTTGCATCCAATCTTCAATAATCTCAGAATTAGAGATGATTAGCATAAAAAGACAATACATTTTTAATGATATAGCCTATGCTGTCTAAATACAAATAAAAGTATGTCAGCGCAAATGAGTTATGGGTTTTCAGATGATGCAAATGTTTTACGCAAAATTATACCTCTCCAGAAGGAATTCTAGTGTTTTGTCGCACAAGCGCACCAGCAGCAACCATGCCATGAGTTTCAACCACGACCCCGTCAAGAAGTGTCGCACCCATCCCGATGAAGGCCGAATCCTCAACAGTACATCCATGTAAAACAGCACTATGACCTGTTACACATCTAGTTTAAAACAATATCCCAAATGCTTCTTGGAGATGCATGAATACTAGACAATTGCAATATTAGCAGCAAGAGATTGCCACTAACCAATGGTTACATTGTCTCCGATGATGGTTGGAAGCACCTTCCCGCTTAAGTTTGATTTTGCCACATGCACAAGTGAGTTGTCCTGAATATTAGTTCCAGATCCAACACTAACAGTGTTCGCATCCCCTGCGGAGAAAATAAGAGAAAGTTTTAGACTGTATATTATTCCAGAATTTCCTGGTAAAATACCAACAGGCATAACAGCATACTGTACAAAAAGAAATATTTAACAATCCAGACTAGCCTACACATACTTGCACGGAGGATTCAACACAAATTCGATATAAGGAGATATCATATACCCATTAGACTAACAGACAGTATCATCAAGAGAAGATATAGTAATACTCGAGTTAAGACTCATTCGGTAATGCTAGAAAAGCTCCACATCATCGAGCAGTCTTATTCATCACTAAACCATAAACGAAGACTGAAGAACAGGTTTTCGTTTGCTACTTAGTTCACCCAGCTAAAGATACAGATGAAGATGATATCGCAAACTAAACTTCGGTCACTATATAAGTTAAACACCAAACACTGAAGCTTAGTAGCTTGCTCACCTCGTAATACACATCCATACCAAATGGACGATCCTCTTCCAATCTGAACGTCCCCAATAACCGAGGCGCTTGGTGCCACAAAAGCTTCCTTATCCACAATCGGAGCCTTATCGAATACGTTCATCAGTGTCCGATGCCTGGATACTAAAGAGAAAGCCACGATCGCATATGAACAAATTTCGGGAACAGTAAACAAGAGAAAACCTAAGTAGGAAAACACATTCCTAAAAGAGTTCACCAGAGCTTCCCTTCAGCTATTCAAATCCAGAATCGCTATACCAACAAAGACATCAATTCCAGATCTCTAACCTAATCAGAAGAGCTGAGTAACCCAAGAGAAACTCCTCTCTCGAAAGAATTCGAAATCGGAGTGAAAAATAGAGTCACGCTGAAGCTTACGCTGTTCTCGGAAGCAATTTTTGCCTTGAAGGCGACATCCGAGGCGATCGAGAGCCTGACCGGTCTCACGAATCCAAAAACCGACCGAGTAAAATGCTCTGCCTAGGGTTCCCATTGTTCGTCACCTCTTCGAGTTCGCAGGAGAGGGCTCTACAGTCTACAGTGAAGAAGGCGAAGACGGCCGAAAGTGAAGGTGAAGAAATAGAATTTCGCCGCGAGTATCTATCTTCTGGAACGGTGAAACACCTGAGTCCATGACAATTACGTTGGTTTAATCTGGTTCAAGTAAACCGCTATATCTAAACTGAACCAAAGAATTAGACGAAAATTGAACTAAATTTAATACGTTTTAGAAAGTGTAGAGTTATACTGCACTTAACCGAATTTTATGATAGTCGCTCTGAATTGATTCCTATAGATATTTTTATTGAAAAATATGGATTATTCAATTATTTATTGAAAAATATTGAAAAAAGTATGAGTCATGACATATAAATTATTATTGTTGTCGTAAAGTTGTCATTGCGTTAAAAAAAAAAAAGTGGCTTAAAGCTAAAAAAAAATAATAGAACCATTGAAATTGACGTGATATAACCTTACCGACACGGTTCCAATCGTCTCTCGCCACGCACAACACGTGCAAAAGATAACATGTCCTCTCAAACGTTGAGCAAAGATGGACCACTGGTTTGGTCGAAGCACTCACTAAAGGGAGAGAGTGAGAATTCAGTTATAAAGCATTAGCCTTCACTGGTTATAACTCGATAATTTTTCGATCGCTACCAAAAAAAATATATCAAGATGGCTCTCGAAGTCTGCGTGAAAGCCGCCGTTGGTGCCCCTGATGTTCTCGGCGACTGTACCTCTCTCTCTCGCTTTGTTTATATTTTGCATTAAGCTTTGATTTTGCAAATTCTGAGCTTCTTGATCTTTGATTCTACGAATATATGTAAAAAGCCTCTAATATAAATGTTCTGTCGTTTCAGGCCCGTTCAGCCAACGGGTTCTTCTCACCCTCGAGGAGAAGAGTCTGCCCTACAAAATGCATCTAATTAACATCTCCGACAAACCTCAGTGGTCAGTTTCTCTCACCCGAAAACCATATATGGGTCTAACTTGTTACGGCTGGTCGTCACTCCTTTGAATTTGATTCGCCAAAAAATGGTTTTACTTGTATAGTATTTGTAATACTCTCTAGAATTGATTCATCGGATGTGTTGTTGAGCTTTGTTTAACCGGAAATTTAGATTGGCTATGGTTAGCCATATTGCAAGTACGAGCTTAAGTGCTAACCGGAAATTGGATTGGCTTTGGTTATATATGGTGCAGGTTCTTAGACATTAGTCCTCAAGGGAAAGTACCAGTGCTTAAGATCAACGACAAGTGGGTGCCTGATTCCGACATCATCGTCGGTATTCTCGAGGAGAAGTATCCTGAGCCATCTCTCAAGACTCCTCCTCGATTTGCCTCTGTGGGATCCCAGATTTTCAGTACTTTCGTGACTTTCTTGAAGAGCAAAGACTCCAATGACACAACCGAAAAGGCGTTGCTTGATGAGCTAGAAGCTCTGGAGAATCATCTCAAGACTCATGATGGTCCTTTTATCGCCGGGGAGAGAGTCACCGCGGTGGATCTAAGCTTAGCACCAAAGCTTTACCATCTCGAGGTCGCTCTTGGCCATTTCAAAAGCTGGTCTGTCCCCGGGAGCTTGCCCCATGTCCATGACTACATGAAAGCTTTGTTCTCTCTCGACTCCTTTGAGAAGACAAAGACCGAGGAAAAGTATGTGATTGCGGGATGGGCTCCTAAGGTCAACCCCTGAAACTATAAGTTCCGTCTGATCCACACCACTCTGAGGCTATTGGTGTGATAATGTGGTTCAATGTATCTCTTCTATAAGTCAAATAATGTTCTTGGACCTATTATGTTATGTATTTTATCAATTGAATAAGCCTCGTTAAATATAAGACGCCTAAAACCAAATCAATCGATCTCAGATTAACAGACACGAAGCATAAAAGATGTTTTTTTAACTCATACAAACTGGTTGAGAAACTCATCGACACTCGTGTAGTTGACCTCGGGGTAAAGCTCGGAAGCCTCGACTCCAAAAGAAGGGTCTATAGTGAAGGAGGTAAGATCGCCCTTCACAAGTACCGTATGGATCAAACCCATCACAAAATCCATTGGAGGCTGAGTCTCTGCAAATGCAAGTGAAAACAAAAACAACACTTTTAATACATTTGACTGATTACTATTAGATATCAAAAACTGTTTTTTATGGTTGAAGTGATCACCTTGGATGCTTTTGAGGAGTTCCTCCTCGGAAACGTAAGTCTTCTCTAGAGTCTTACCGATTTTTCCCTCCCACAAGGCAACCATATCGTTCTGAGATACAATGTTGTTGGGCGGGTGGATGTAGAGAATCTTGTTAAGTGTTCTCGGGTCATCGATAGCTTTCATTGTATATGCAACAATGTCTTCTTCTGTGTTGATAATGGCTACAACAAAGAGAGGAAAAAGAATCACAATTAGTACACAAGTTGTTCAAGTGTAAGGTTAAAGGCATATCGAGTACCTTTGCCATTGCCATTGTCGTAGATGGAAACTTTGTCTCTAGGAGGAGATTTGAGTGGCAAGTGGCATTGACCCAAACTAGGAACGAAAAAACCAGCAAAGCAACCTGTGACAACATAAGTATAAGGAATCTCTGCGGCTTCTATAGCACGCCGTATCTGAGCTTTCATGATGAATTCCGATAGCGTCGGCTCGATGGCCACCGTACGGTCGGCGTCGTTGGCAAATTCCGACGGTAAGAATCTCTGGATGACAAAAGATTCGTTCTAAATGTATTGAATGAGTGTGATTACATACAAAAAGAAAAAGACGGACCTTAACATTTCCAGATTCTTTGATGGCGTCGATGATATTGATCTGATCTAGGATTTGGGGTCGACCAACAGCCGAGATCACGACATCGACGTGTTTAATCGCTTTCACTAAGCTCTCTTTTGCATTTAAACTTCCCTGTTGTTCATGATTACAAGAATCAACGGATTCCAATCAACAAAGTTTCAATGATAACGATGAAGATGCTTAGAAGATGAAGAAAGAACACGAATCGGATCATAAACCTTCCAGATTGACTAAGTAAGAGAAGGGATTAACAGTCAACGTACGTAGAGTATAGTGACGCCGAGATCTTTGAAGCTCTCGACGAGTTTGGCCTTAACGGGATCGGAGAGAGAGGATTCTCTGACCAGAGCGAAAGTGGCGTGGCCGGACTTGGCGCTTCCCTCGACGATGATTTTTCCGATGTAACCTGTCGCTCCGATCACCAGAATCTTGCTCCTCATCTCTTCTCTGCTACTTTTTTTCGGATTGGGTTTTAGAGAATAGAAAAGAGAGTGAACTGACGACTCAAATTTATCGTCTTCATTTTCTGTTCTGTTTTGCGGTGGAGCCGCCGCCGGCTCAAGGTAAAGTTACGAAAGTACCCTTCTCTGGGCTCAACTTATTTGACCACGAAGTTGAACTGGTAGAAATAGAATAGTTGGTTTTCTCGGAGATTTTTTGTATTTTTTCGACAAAAAAAAAGATATGTAGATTGTTTTTATTTTGATTATCTTTATTATTTTTTCCGAATTTATTATCCCCAAGATCATTTGTTTTTTGTTTTTTTTTTTTAACAAGAGATCATTTGTTTTCAACGGCCATTAAAATTTTCCACTATTTCTTTTAAGTTAAAACGATCGGAAAAATTTTAAGAACAAAGACGATAAATACAAAATCTGCTAGTTACTGTATGTCTTGCAGTGAAAACTATCGTTTTACGATCATTTTAGAAAAATTGATTACTAGCTACACAAAATATATTATAATGCAAGGTTACATATTCGAATTAAAACAATGTTCTAAAAAATTATATCAACAATTGATATAGTATAACCAGCTATACGAAATATATGATAATGCATGATTACACATCCAAAGTAAAACAATGTTTTAAAAACTATATCAACAATAGATATAGCATAGGCAGCTACACGATAACAATCCGAACAACCATGAATCATATGTGTAACACCATAACCATATATTTCTAGTTTACCATTCATCGAGTTCCAGCATTAACTCGAATTTTAAATAATAAAACCCACTCAAATTTAATCCGACCTGAATATTACCATCCGTGCTACGTACAGACACACACACATATATATGTATATATATATATTTTATAAAAATAAAAACAAATATTTACCAGGAACAATTATAAAAATAAATAAAGTAGGTCAATCACATTTTTTCTTTTCCTTAAAGACAACGAACATGGACCTAAGAAACTCGAATGGTAGGAAAATGTGTGAATGATCCCATGTCTAGATCAAGACTATGTCTAGATATTATTTTTCTTTGGTTTCATATCAATATATATCTTGATTTTGTTGTTTTTAAACAGTTTTACCAAATTTGTAACTTCTCTGAAAAACAAATTTGTGTACACAATCATAGCTCGAAGAAAACTAACAATAGTACGAAAAAGAAATTGAAGTATACATAGCGAAGGATGATTGAAAAAACAAAATTTCTTCATTATATAGTGTATAGAATATGTGTTTAATCGTTCGTTTTTTTATGTTGTGTTTTCAGTTCTAATTTCATGGTTTTAAATAGCCAAATCAATTTAACTAAATTTGATTTAATAAATCAAAGAATTTCAATTAGTAATTTTTAAATTTTATAAAATATATATATATATATATTTATATATGATTCATGTTTGTTCGGATGGTTATCATATAGCTAATTATGCTATATCAATTGTTGATTTAGTTTTTATAACATTGTTTTATTTTGAATGTATAATCATGCATTATCGTATAGTTTTTATAACATTGTTTTATTTTGAATGTATAATCATGCATTATCGTATACTTATATATTGTTGATATTTGATATAATTTTTAAAATATTATTTTATTTCGGATGTGTAGCCATACATTATTGTATAGTTCGTGTAACTGAAAATCAATTTTCCATCATTTTATTACTAAATTCCTTAAACAATTTGTTTGTAGACCTCATACCAAAATATATTAAAAAACTAGTGTGTGACGTGAACACAATTTTGTTTTTAAAAAAATTGGTATAATATTATTTTTTTTTTATTAGTATGATTGTTAATGGATTTGTCTCTATTAGCTTAAAAACGTGGATTGTTTATTCTTATGTTTTTTTTTCTTTCTTAATTTTATGTTTATTTATGTATTTGTTTAGTGAGTGATCCACAATTTTTTTTTTTGGTTGACTATTTATTCAATTAGTTGGTTTTTAAAAAATAAGTTTTTGTCATTTTAAAGTTTAGGGAATTGTATATTTTTTAACCCAACTGAATACTAATAAAATAAATACTTCGAAATAGGGTTAGTTTTGTATAGTCCGAAAGTTACTTCGAATACTAATAAAAGGAAAGTTAGTTTTGTGAATTTAGAATTCTCCGA
>PKML01056212.1:628255-646216 GCA_002933935.1 Eutrema yunnanense | reverse complement strand
AAAAACGATTTAATTTCTATCACTAATTTACTATCAAAATCATCGTAGATATATAGGTTAATGGGAACATTTGAGATAATATGGACCGATTTGGAAAAATATAAGAAATATGGGGTCGAACGTCGATTCAAACATTTAGAGAGAGAAAGAGAAAGTTCTTGTGAATAGGATTATCCTGTAAAAAACATTACCGACTGCTCGAAGTCCCTCGTCTTCTCCGATATCTTCCCCATCGCCGGTGAGATTTCACTTTCAATTTCAATCACAAAGCGTGTGATCCGCGCGGACGTGGTAAACTATTTTTTTAATCTAATGGTATTTTATTTTATTTGGTCTCGTAGTTAATTTAATTATCTCTATCAGCTTAAGATTTGTGTATTTTTTTTGTTTTTTTTTTAAATTTATGATCATCTATGTGTTTATTTATTGGATGATACACATTTTTACCTCTTTTTTTTTTCTTTGGTGATCAATTTTATGCAATTAGTTGAGTTTTTTAAAAGGAAGATATTTACATTTTAAAGGGAAGATATTTACATTTTGAAGTTGCATAATAATTTTTTTTTAATTTTGTTTCATGTGAAGTTATTATTTTCGGAGTGTTTCATGTATGATTTTAACCCTATTTATATGATTTTAACCCTATTTATATTAGGGGTGTCAATTAGGGCCAAAGCCCGAGGGCCGGCCCTGAAAAATAGCGGACTCGGGCCTAGAAATAAAAGCCCGAAAAAATCGGGCCTTTCGGGCTAGTGTGTTTTCGGACTTAGCCCGATCGGGCTCGGGCTTGCCCGAAAAGCCCGAAACTATTTGATTACGTATGTCTTATTAAATTTTTGTTCGCTTATCATATGATTTAAAAATGTATGAAAAACGTACCAGAAGAAGGAAAATCTAAATTGACTCTATACTTAGAAGACGATATGTTGGAACTGACTTTTTATGAAGACATAGATGTTTTGTAATGGTAGAAGTGTCAGTCACAACATTATGGTTAGTTAGCTCGTATGGCATGTGATGTTCTAAGCATTTCGATAACTACAGTGGCATCACTGATGTTGGTGCGCATGTCTTGGATAAATATAGAAATCGTCTTTTACCAAGAAACGTTGAAGCACTGATTTGTACATGCACTTGGTTGGATGCGTTTACATTTCATGATCCATGTACCATTATCATTCATCTATATTTACTTCATATTTTTAAAATCTTTATCTATAGACTTTCAATGACATTTCTATATGATTTATACCTCTAAAAACTTAATATTATTTTACTCTTTTTTTTATCTGTAGCTCTTGATGGTGATGAAGATTTAGAAGACAATGAAGGAGATTCTAATATGAACTTTACTACCTAGATTTGAAGTGTTTTGATTTTATGTTTTATTTAGTAATACAATTTATTTGAATTTTATTTGTTTTTAGTCAAACTTTTGCTTTTAAATTTAATTGGATTTGATATAATACATTTAAATTTAGATTTATTTGGATAAATATTTTGTTTTAATTATTTTTCAATTAAGAATTGTGATTTTTTGTGTTTGTAAAAAAAAAACCCGAAAAAGCCCTAGCCTGATTTTACAGAGTATTGTGAATCTTTCGTATATGGCCATATATATACTCATCTTGATGTGCATACCGAGACAGGATTATCTCTTTTTGCAAGAGCTGCATCTTCTATATGTAATATCTGATCAAGAAGTTCCTCATTCCATTCTCTTGTTTCTGGTTTCAATAATAACACTGCACGAAGACAAGGTTTACCAACACTGTTTACTAAGAGAGGATCTTGGGATTAATAAGTGAGAATATTCACATCGTTCTACGGAAGCAGAAGATATTTTTAAGCATAATCAGAAATACTCCATAAAAGAAGAATCGAATTGTATAAGCCAACCTCGTCCCCAAAGTTCACTACTATCTCTTGAGCCACTCTAACAGAAGCAAATTATAACGACAAGCATGGATCCACAACTACCTCAGTATCAACCTTCAAACTTGAGCTTTATGGATTGATACTTTGCACGCAGTTCATAGTTTCCAGAGAAGAAAATGATACTGAAACTTTCCCCCCAAAAAATGACAAGAGAAAGAGAAATAAAGGTAATAATATGGTTTAAGTAGGAAAGAGAGAGTATTAAATTCATAAAAACAAACAAGAGTAGAGTAATCTAATTAAGTATTCATAAAATCCATAGAGATAGATGAAATTGGTAATTGGATCAAATTTGTACATGTTGATCCTCCAGTGCTGCTGCCTTTGCCAGCATTGTTGCCTTTGCGATTTCCCTTGCCTCCTTTCTCTCCTTGCTCTCCTTTTCAAACATCTCCTTCTGCTCCTTGAGGGCTAATTCCACCTCTTCCCTGTTCTTGCAATTTTTCAGTCAATCTTCTAATGGCTTATATCTCTTATCATGGAATGCTTACGACTGTGCCACAAAGCGTTCACAAATCTTGTCCAAAAGCTCAGGCTTGCCCCTCACAAAATCATTGCAAGCAAATAGTAATTGTTCTTCTCCAGACACAATTTTACGAAACCCCTAAGTCAAACCATAGCAGCAACGTAAGCAGGAAAGAAAGACAAGTTTTTTCAAGACCAAAAAGAAGAAACTCACATATGTTTCAAATCTTCCGAAGCTGGTGATTTGTAAGAGTTTGGGAAGAAGGTCTCTCTTACATAGTTGCGGATTCCAAACCACGAAAGTCCTACCATTAGGACCCCAAGATACTACTGAATCCGTTGAAGGATCATCCACCATTTCATATGCTTTCTTCACGAAATCAGAGATTCTCTTTCTCTCGGAATCCATATCTTTTCTACACGATGAGAAAGAGATATTCTAACCACGATAACCCTAGTTACAAATCGGAGGAGAGAGTTTTTTTTTCGCTAACCCTAAGAAAAATAAAATAAAAGAGCCATCCTCATATTTTGCTGGTCACGTGGGCCATTTTCTTTGGGCTTTTCTTTTGGTACAAAAACGAAACCCAACCATTTTGTTCAGTTACACAATTGACTTCTATTGGACTTGGGCTTGGCGAAATACCATTCTGCAACACATAACATATTATTCTTTGGTTCGTTTATATCTCTATAATATTATTTAAGAAGATATTTTTAAAAATTAACTTTATTTTGTAAGTTATTACATGAAATGTCATTACAAATAATAAAAAATAATTGAAATATGAAAGGATATAATAGTCTTTTAAAATTATTGATTAGAATATGGAAAGTATATATTTTGCATTAAAAAGGTTATTTATTATTTAATTTTTAATACTATATATTTAATAATAATCAATTCATATATATTCGAAGAAAAAAACTATTCAAAATCTTGCTATATTTTTTACTATAATTTATTATATTTTATTTGAATATATATCAAAACAAAAGTTAAAAAATATTTTATTAATTTTATAAAAAATTAGACACAAGAAAACTATATTTTTTTTAAGAGTCCGTAGACTAACCACAAAAACTAGAATCATTTAACGATGCATATTAGAGTTATGTTTTAAAAATTATAAGTTTTTACGGGTTAGCCCGAATAATATTTTATTTCACTGTAAAACGGGTTAAATAAACAAATTATTACAAATTGAAAACTTTATCTATAATCAATAATCATTAGTTAGTTATATTGTAAAATTCAGATAAAAGCAATTTTCTTAAATTTCAAAACAATTTCGTTAAAAAAAATTACTCCGCGCTATAATTAGAGCGGGTTAAATCCTAGTACACATACATAATAGGTCGAGAGAGAGACACTACGGTAACAAGTTCAGTTCATAATCCTCAAATCACTCCACCGATCAATCCCAATCAAACTTTGAAATGCGCTAAAACATAATTTACATACCCACGAACACACGACTAACCAAATTTAATATCAAGATAAGAAACAGTGTTAATGCCCCCAACTCATATATAATATTTTCATTTTATAATATCAGAGCAGATCAAATAAAATTAAGAAGAGGTAACAGTAGACAAACAAACAAGAAAGAGAAAGTCAAAACTCGATATTAACGTAGAGAATGCATCAAGATGCGACAATGCTAATTGCCAGATGGAGCAAAAAGTGTTGGATTGGTAATTTGGTTGTTGATGAAATTTAGATTGTTGATGGCATCATACCCGTCTTAATAATATTGACGATTTTAGGCAAAATATGAAATATGGACATTTTATTTATATCATAAAAATATAACAAAAATTTAAACATTAAATGTACTAACGGTTATGTGCGGATTGTATTCGTATACGTTTTTAGTATCAATATTCATATGTGCACGATTTGAGCATGACATTTTGATGAAANGGGGGTCTTTTTTTCTTTTTCTCTCTCCAAATTTTCTCTCCATCTTCTCTCTTCAACTTCGTCTCTGTTCTTCGCTTCTGGTTGACGTCGGTGGGCTTTCAAAGCCACGGCGTTAACCAGGTTTGTGTTTTATTGTTTTTTTGTCCTTCTCTTTGTCTAGCGTTGTAGTTTCTCTTTGGTTATGAGTTTTCGGAAAGCAGATCTAAGATCTAGTACGCCAGATCTGGAGTCGGTGGCTAAGCTTGAGGTTGTTGTGTTTCTGCCGGCAGCACGTCTTCTTGGTAGTTCTCAAGATCTCGGCTGTGTAAAGGTTTCATTCTCGTTTCAGGTTTGGTCTTCTCGTCTTCGTTTTCGGTGGTTTTGTCTTTGGTTGCTTCTGTTGGTGAAGTCTCTGGATTGTGAAGGAGTGCTTTTCCTTGGATTGGCGAGCAACGGGACGGTAATCGTCAATAACTTCTGCCTTTGAGCAGGGTTTCCGGCTCGATTTTAAGGAAAAGGAGTTTCGGCTCTTATAGCATCAAGGCGTGGGAAGTCGTTTGGTAAAATCGTGTTTTCTTCGTCTTCCTCGGTTGGTCTGCTTGTGGTTCTAACTCGTGGCTCGGTTCGTCGGAGCAATATAATGAGTTTCTGCAAGGGTTTCAACTTCAATAAATCGTCTGTTGGGTGTTCCGCTACATTTAATCCTTCAAATTAGCAGTTGCTTCTCTTTATAGGAGTGCTTAATTTATAAGATGTTGTTTTGTTTTCCGTTTACTCTTAACTATTAGTTTATCTTAAGTTTCCGGAGATATCCCTATTTTCTACCGGCTTTGGCTCCGGAAGTTGTCTTTGAACTTGCCGGCTTTTGGTTCCGGGAGTTGTGTTTGAACTCGCCGGCTTTTGGCTTAGTCTCTCTGTGTAATACTTTGTTTATGCATTCAATAAATTTCTAGATGACAAAAAAAAAAAAAAAACAATACTTCTTTAAACACAGGGTCCAATTTTTGGTTGAACCGATCCTGACCCCCGCACAACCAAGAAAAAAAAAATATACATAGCACATATCAAGAAAAACACTTCTCAGATTAAAATCCTACAACTTTGTTACATGCAGATTCTATACCTCATATTCAAATACAGAAATACTAACACATTAAATTAAACCGCCATATTTAGTATATGACATATGTGATTAACCCGGTGATTAACCCGCCAGAAAAGACGACTAATCACAACTCACACACACGACATATGTGATTAGCCAGTGCTTAAAAATAACATCATTACTAGTCCGCGATTTTGGTGATGTGAGCCACTTGGAACTGCGGCACGTAATTGTTCGGTCGACCCTCTTCTTCCCTCTGCTCATTCAAGAACGCCCAGTTGCTTCTTCTCCACCTAACCAACACATCAATTAGCTTATCATTTTCTAAATCTTAAAATAATTATGAGATTGATTTGAACCTAGCTAGATATATAGTATCAAAACTATATATTACCATCCACTTTTCTTGCTTTGGTTTTCATAAGGATCTTCTACTTTCTTCTCTTCTTGCGCTTCACTTTCCGCAACTTCCTGCAAACAAATTCAAAAAGCCTTAGTTGATAAACAAAAAAAAATAACAAATTCAAAGTCTTTTTGAGATCATTTGGTAATTTATCAAGTTGATATTTTTTTTTTCAATAAAGATCGCTCACCGATAACGATATATTTTTTTGGGGTTGAATTAAAGTATAAATAAATTAAAAGTTTGGTCTTGACCTGAGTTACCAACTTGGAAACGGCTTGAACATGTTCTTCTTCAATTTTCTTCTTTGCTTTCCAGAAAGCGTTGATGTCTTCTCTCGTTAGTGACTTGCACCTTCTCACTGAATTTTTTTTTTTCAATTTCATCACAATTTCGGAATAAAAACATCATATAGTTGCTTTTTTGTGTGTGCAAAGTATCATACACTATATGATCGAACATATGATATAGTCCCGTATATGTATATCAATTATTGACCATTATAATCCCATATATATCTATATATGCATGAGTATATTAATTACCTGAATTAGGATCCGCTACTGGAGAGTCCCATCCTGACATTAAAGAACCCATTGCTCTACTTAATCTAATTTGCAATTGGCTTTTTTTTAATTTGTATGATCAGTATATAGACGACTTTGAATGTCGGTGATATGATGTGTTAACGTACTTCAATATATATAGTGCTCCATGCAAATATGCAACTCATCTAGACAAATCTTATCCCCAAATCAATTAAATTCGTTTATTATTATTTTACTTTGCTGTTCGGTCCAAGTTGGTCTAATTTAATAAGAAAATCAAACCCATCATTATCTTCTTTTTTGGTTCTTGGGAACTCCAGTAAAGAGCCCACTGATTTCAGTAGCGGATTTGATTAAATTATTAGATTTATAGTCGGAGATATTTTTTATACTTGAGATATTTTGAGATTGTTTTTCCAACCTTATCTTGTCTCGTTTGATTGATAATTTAGTCAAAAAAAAAAAAAGATAGACCGAAAAATCCTTAAGAACAAAAACGGGTTATAACAAAGATACAAAATAAATCATGACAAAAGATGATGTCGTAGTTATAAGTTTTGTCTTTGAAATAGTTTTTAATGGAAATTTCAATAACGACATAACAAATACTAATCCTTGTTTTACTTCAACTACCAATACTAATCTATTCTGTTCAAACTTAATTAAGCATTTGAATACTCGAAGAAGAGTGGAAATTAGCTGACACGTGTACGATGCGTGGCAGACACATCATACATGGACATTATCTCCTTAAATTTCTTCAAAGCTATTATTTATCCACTTTTGATGGAGAAAAATGTATATTCGCTTTTTAAAAAGTTGATGGAGAAAAATGTTAAAAAGAAATTGAGATCACGAAGAAACAAAGTTAGCTAAAAGCTATTAAATTCAAGTGTCCGATTAATGCTTTGGCTTTGCGTTATAAGATGCGGATTTAAAAGCACTATGCTTTGTATTTTTTTGTTCTTCTGGTTATTATATCTTCTAGAATCGACAAGGTTATTATTATAAAGACGATATACTATGACGACTGTGGTTGAGGCAATATCGCACCGGTTTGAATTGTGGCCGGTTTATGCGATTTTCTTAGAGAATTGTTCGGAACTCGCTTGTGGTCGGTGTCTCTCTTCATGGTTTTCTTCGAATTTGTCAAACAGAGTACGTTTGTTCGATTTTTTTTTAGAAATCTGTCTTAGGTTCTGTCTGGTATGGCGTTACAGGTCTTATTCTTCATGATTCTTACATGGATTTAATTTGGTTTACTCTTTTGGTTTGTTTCCTGTCAGTTTTCAATTGGTTTTTAGTTTATCAGTTTAGTTTGTTTTAGTTTCCGGGAATGTATCTTTCATTCTGCATGCTTTTGTCTTCGAGAATTGTCTTTGAACTCGCTGGCTGTCTTTTTGGAAGAGTTTAATCTCTTGCCGGCTTTATGTAACACCAAACTTATGATTTCAATAAAAAAAACTAATAGACGAAAAAAAAAAACTTGTGATTCCTCTTTGTATGTGTTTCTCTAAGAACAAGGAAAGATAAAACCTTTCAGATACGCAATGAAACTGATTGCTTTCTTCGAAACAAGTAATGACTGGAAAAAGGGGAAAACAAAAAAAGATTCAGAAGCAGGAAACGAAGAAAATCTGACAAATTGAGAAAGCAAAAAGAAAATTGATTTCAGACTTGTTGGGAATGGAAATCGAAAGAGAAAAATCTCACGGATAAAAAAAAGCGGTAAATAGATTTCCGAAATCCCAAAGAACAAGATTATTACAGAACACAGCTACAGTTTAACTAATGGAAGAAACATGAACTCTGGAATGTGAGTTGACTCGGAACATTGAACTCGGAATGATGAAGTTTCAAAAGATTTTTCCACTTGAGACTTTTATCGTCTCATTCTATTACTATATCCAGACCCAAAAGATGGTGATGCACCCATAGAGACCGTCAATCTATCTGAAGGTAAAAACTTTCGAGCTTCCATATGCTTAAACATTCTTCTCGCATCTTTCTCAAACCCACCCATTTTCAATCCAGTTATAACTTTTTCAAACTCGTTAGGTCCCATTTGATCTTTCTTAGCTTCCAAAACCCCAAGAGCCTGTAGAGTCTTCTTCTCGTTCCTGGCAGTAGAATACATACAGCACAAGCTCACCTGGAGCTCAAATGGTGGAGCCTCTCCTAGCTGAGAGATCTTAACCAGAAGCTGCTCAGCTTCCTCAATGAGCCCGAGATTAGCCATCCAATCAACAAGAACTGTGTAAGTGATCACACCGATTTCAATCCCATCTTTCTCAAGCTGCAACAAAAGCCTCAGCGCTTTATCCAATGAGTTCTCTCCCTTATATGCTTGGATCATAAATGCAATGCACTTATCATCGGGTTTGTGCCCACGCGTTCTCATTAGATCAAATTTGTTTTTCGCTATATCCGCCTTCCCTGCTTTCCCGTAGGCTTCCACAAGTAAACTATGTGCTTCGAAACTCTGTGAATCCATTAATTCATGCATTGAACCATAAATCCCTGCAGCTCCAACAGCATCTCCTATTTGTGCAAAAGCTCGAAGCAGAGCCATGTAAACTTCTTCTGAACACTTTATGTCTCTCTCTCCCATGTCTCTCGTCAACCTATCACATAGTTTAGGCTTGCCAGCATTTACATAGCACATGATCATGGATGAGTAGATCTTCTTGTCTGGCCGTAAACCATAGCTCTTCAAGCTTTCAAATGCCTCGGTTGCACGCTCAAGGTTGCCTGATTTACTGTACATATGAATCAACGCAGTGGCGGTTGAAATGTCAGGAAAGATCCCATTTTGAGACATTTTCTTTAAAACCCTCTCAACATCTTCAGTGTGGTTCTCTTTAGCATGGATATGTATGAGTTTTGAGTAGTCCGAGATACTTGCCTTGAACGATTTCTCATCCAGGACAAGTTCTGCCACCTGTTGAAACATCAAAACCAGCACCAATTGATCAAAACACAACACGATCACGCCTCAGTGATTGCTCATCTTCCAAACGTAAGTTACATATATATATGCATACTCAAGTACTACCCATCTTGATAGAAGAAACAACCTAGACTATCGAATTAAACAACAAAAGCAATCCTATTAAGAGCTAAATTTATCGAATCACAGAGCTTACAGGCCAGAAATTGACAAATTAAAAGCTTAACTCAAACAATTGACAAAAATAAGTGATTCTCTGATATCAGTAAAGAACCAACACTATAGGAGTAGGCCATTTTCCCAAAACCATTATGCATCAAATTGATTTGATTATGAATTTCAGTAAAACGAATCTAGTGGAAGCAAACTAAAGTCTAACCTTTAAGTATACGTAGGTGTTTGCTTCTCGCAACTGATTATGTAGAGCAATCCAGTCCACACGTTGAGGCTCCAATAACTCAACCCATTCAGCAAGCAATCCTGAAGGATCATCTCCCTCCTGAAGAGACTCAAGCTTCTCCGTAATCAATTTGCATTTTCCAGTTACAGGTTTCGGCTCTCTCCAATCAGCTTCCTCCTCAGCTTCGTGAATCTTATCAGCTATTTCACCCCATTTCGGATCCGATAATTCAAGCCCGTAGATCTTGTACTTGAACTTCCCCTTCCGTTTAGGAAGAGAGATACTCCGAGGTTGGATTTCATCTGAGGCAATAGACCCTTCTTCTTCTTCTTCTTCTTCTTCTACTGTTTCGGATTCCCCAACTGAATTATCCAAATCGCGTTGCTGTTCCAAGCTCTCATAAAACTCGGCGTCTTCCATTTTCTCTCGTGCCCATTTGAATCTAAGTTCTCTAAGCAAATCCCCACGAATACCGATTTCTCCAGCAAACCTACACATCTCCATCACTTCCGGAGACTGAACGTATTGCTTCATCTTCTCCTTCTTCCTCTCCTTCTCCATATCTTTCAACACTGTATTACTAACTTCCCAGATTGTACTCCATAGATCATCGCTGAACTCCGATGATGGCGATGGAGGGGCTGATCCAACCTTGTTGAATCCGCCTCTTTCGATCTCCTCCACGACTTTCTCGACGATAAGCAAAAGCATACCGTCAACCATCTTCTTGTCACAATCTGGGTAAGCTTCTGAGACTTTCCCACGCATTACCCAAACAAATCGAGAGAGGAATTCGTTCGTCGTCCCATCTTCGTCCTCGTCATCTTCCTCCTGGTCATTTGAGTCGTCAATCTGGGAGGCACTCGACTCACTGAGTCGGGACTCGCGAGTACAGTGGAAATATCGACTGAACGATGAAATGGGTCTATGGATTTCGGCATTTTTGGATGGAGTGAGTTCATCATAGCTTCTCAGATGCCGATCAGAGTGAGCAATGGAGGATGTAATGGCGGAGAAGTTTCTGCAGAAAGTGGGGGTTTTTGAAGATAATAGTGAAATACGATGGATCGCTTGTCGAGAGAGAAGAAGAGATTTCATCTTCTCCGAGGGTTTTAACAGAAATGAAGGTAGAACGAAAAATCTCAGTAAAACCCTAGCCCTAGCTAAGAGTGGGGAAGGAAGAGGTCAAGATCACAGAAATGGAACTCGAATTAGGGTTGTCTTGCCGTTTTCGCTTCGTTAATTGGTATTTGTCACAAAGAACCCTCAATTTTATGAACAATTACTCAAATCATATGTATTTTAAAAATATTATGTTTTGACCCTATGCTCATCTCTAACCCTCAATCCCACATCAATTTCCCCCAATTTTTCAAAAATTTAATACGCCAAAAAATGTCAGAAAACAAGGTTTGCGCATTTTTGAAGAATTTTTTACTAAAAGTTTATTATATGCCATAACTAATACATCTAGGTTTCGAGTAGTTTTGTTATAGTCGTGGACCTCGTCATAGTTCATATAGTAACTCGATATTAATACATTCGACACAAAAGTAAAGTGATAAAAACTATTTTGTTTTTTTGTATGGATAACAATTGGTATTTTTTAGTGACGAGTTTACACCGAAAGAATGCAATGTTGTGAAGACTAATTCTCGTCTTGGAGAAATTTTAAGAAAATTTCATCTATAAAAATAAAAGAGAAGAACATTTGTCAAAGTCCGATCTTAGCACAAATTAAGGATAGGGGAAAAGTGAGTTAACTACTGTCTGACTAAGAACGACAAGGCGAGTGGCAACAAAAGTGACAACATCCGAAACTCGTAATCCGGTATCTAAAACCAAGATCATATATAATCTATATAAACATCCATTCAAACTTTATGTTTGTAAATCTCTCGACCAAAAAAATATCATAATTCATTCAAGGAGACCAAAATGATATATCACTAATCCCCATTTTTCGATTTCTTTGAATTTTCGACTAGTAGTATTTAAACGACAATTATATTATATAGATTGTCTTAAACCTTTTAACTATAAATGTTATGTGATATAGATGTTTGATGCTAGGCGGCTCAAAGATAAAATGAGTCATGTGTTATGTAGTAAAATTGGGCTTTTAAATTATTTTTAATCGTAATGGAATCCTTAATTATATAAACAACTATTAAAAATTAGTTAAAAAAATTATTAACTCACGTGTTTATCTTCTTCCTTCCAAGTTATAATATAATGTCTTCTTTTTTTCTCATCCGTTTATGAAACTTGCTATACTAAATTTTTGTTTTTCGAAAAATTGAGCCCTCAATTTAAAGAAAAATTTTGGAAATTTTTTTTGGTCTGAGTTTTTGACAAATTTTGGGAATTTTTTTTCGCCAAAGCTTTTGCTTCTCTTGCACACTCTAAGAACCACACCTAGTTTGATGTCCCATGGAGTACTAACCATTTAACAAGGTCTTCTCAGAATTTGAGACCGCAAGATGAATTAACCGTAACCCGTTAAACGAGATTTTTATCTTCAATTGTTTTTTGATTAATTTTAAAATAATATAATTGAATCAATCTTAACTTACTCTGTTTGTAAATAAAATTTAAATAAAGAAGCATATGCCGCAAAAAAAAATAAAGAAGCATATATCTTGTTATAGCAAATAAGATAAATTCATTTTCATAAAACATAGAAATATGATTAAAAAAAACACAACTATGATAAGAATCAATGCAGAGATAGGGATATTGGAATTTTATCCCCAAAGGAAACGATAATATCCTATACGGTATCATTCTTTTTTCAGCAAATTATAAGTGGCTCTTATTAAAATGGTTGTCGTCCCAATTTGGTTTCCTCCATCACACGAGATAAGTTATTAGATTCAAAATGCCCAAGAGTATCGATCCATCAAACTGAAATAGATATATAATCGATGAAAAAAAGTTATCAGAAATCTCCATGAAGTTTGGTGCATGCATGAGAGATGACACATAGAATCCGATCTTCAGAATTTGTACATCAAATCGTTTTTCTTTTTTTCTTTTCACATCAAACCATGCATTACATTAACCATTTATAATGCGAATAACATATTATAATTCATCGTACCAGCATATTATTCTATTACTTCACAATCAAGTATTGTGTTCTTATGGGTCTACGTTTTTTTGACTTCACGATACTATTCTCCCAAAAAAACCATATGGACCCAAAAAAACGTAGACCCATAAGAACACAATACTCTTAATTTTGATATATATGTAACCTGAAAAAAAAAAAAAAAAAAAAGATAAATACTACAACTTGCGGAATCTATCAACTCTCTTTCCTCCATATAAGGAGCCTATCTTGGCATTCGTAACTTAGCATCGATCCCTTTTATTTCTCTTATTGTTTCCCTAAATATATATCTCACACTTTTTTTTTCAAAAGAAGTTAAACAATTCAAAAATGGCCTCAAGTTCTATGAGCTCGAGCTCATCTTGGACGTGTAAGCAAAACAAGATGTTCGAGAGGGCTTTAGCCGTTTACGATAAAGACACTCCCGACCGTTGGCAAAACGTGGCCAAAGCCGTCGGAAGTAAATCGGCCGAGGAAGTCAAACGCCACTACGACATCCTCGTTGAAGATCTCATGAACATCGAACAAGACTTAGTCCCGTTGCCTAAATACAAAACCGTCGATGCTGGAAGTAAATCAAGAGGCATCAATGATTTTGATTTGAGGTCAAATCTTTCTCCTTTTAGACAAAATCTTTTAAAATTTGTGATCTTTTTTTGTGTGATATTTACTGTGGATGCGACCAAATCGTTAGAGTTTTACATTCGTTTTGTGACTCTTTATTATGATTAAATAGAAATATGTTTAGTGAAAATCGTTTAAGATTTTGATAAGTATTGGACTAGTATGAATTAGTTATTTTGGTTGAATTATATTAATATTAAACGTTGGATCATATAATAATAAAATAATAGTTATAATAATAAGAAACATGCAACCACACGCACCATCCCTTCTATTTCCGGCATTCTCATTAAAGGGAAAGGAGCCACATGAAATCTAATCCTTTTTGTACATCATCACATGCACATTGTCCTCCATTTTGAATCTTATACATGTATGATAAGATCTTATGTATATATCTAATTTTTTTTTAGACTATTCGTGTATGATCAGATAAGCGGGTATATAAATATGCAAAAGTGATTCTAATTTTGCTCTGATCGGTGATCAACAAACGTGTTATATTAGTGTCAAGTTGTTTATTTAGCAAAGCTAGAGTTCGAGAAAGCTTTAAATTAATCAGATCCTTAATTTGTTTTGTTTTTCCTTTAATTACTCTATTATCTTTTGGACAGGTTAATGAAGAATATGAGAATCCAGTGAAGTCTGTTACACTGATTTGAAGATCATGCTATGTATAAAGATTCAAAGGGATGAATGTTTCTTCTTGCTTAATGCTTACCGATCGATGATAGTATCGTTCCCTTTTCACTGTGCTACTTATTTATTCTGTTTAATCTTATTTCATATCAAATCATGTAGCGATTACGGGTTTGTTTAGTGTTCGATTACTATTTCTTTTTTGTCAATTTTGTGTTTTATTTTGTTCGATGGTTATATTTATAATATAAACTAGTTTTCATGGAGGGGCAATATATGGCTTTCCACGTAGTAAAACATAATAAATACTACATGTAATCAAGTAAATTTATAAAGTTTAAAAGAATACCACTACAAAAAAGAAGGCTTTTAACGTCACTTTTTATATAGGTTAACGTCGTTTATAAAGCGACTCTAACAATACGGCGTCAGTTTCATAACCGACGTATAATTTTTTTTGCTTCACTTACAAAACTGACGTTATGTTTAACGTCAAATAGCTAACGTCATTTTCTTTTATTTTAACGACAGTTAAATAGTGACTTAAAAATACATTCTCGTCATTTTCAAACCGACGTTATTGATTTCTTTCTTTTTAACATATTCTAATGTTTAAAAGTCAAGAAAAACTGTAATTACAAGAAAAAAACTGAAACGACAATGGACATAACAAAATTAATAATCAATAAAATATTTTATAGCAAGAGTCAAAACATAGTTGTCTCAGACAAATACAATATTTTGATGTCATATAGAAGTATTTCATATAGATCAACGAACAACAACTCTTCTAAACAGCGACTGAGATGCCCACAAACACCAGCTCTTCTGAACACAGAGTGAGAAGCAAATTTGCACTGAAAGAACAACATTATAGCCAACATAACCAGTGACTGGAATGTAAGAAGACAACAAGATCTTCAACTACTGAAACAAAATGCAGTAATATCGAGAAGCAGAACATATAGACAAAGTTAATTATATATATATATATATATAACTTAGCCTTAATGACAGTAAAAACACTACACCTTTGCATTCTATAACTAACCAAAAGAAATTCATCAAGCAATAACACTGATTTCTCCTAAATCAATATGAAGTTCTTAAAACAGATTCCAACACTAATTGACAGACTTTGAGATAAGAGGGAACTAGAAGCTATGGATGAACATACCAATTTCAAGTGAAATCCAAGTCAAAATACTTTTGTGGATCTACATCTGCAATCTTATTATCTGTGTAAAAAGCAGCAAAAATAAAAAATGGTTGAAATATGTTGTTAAGCTCATATATCCCCACCATTTTCATTCACCTGTAAAAGTAGTAAACTGTGTTACCTTTATCTTCTTGCCTAATACAATTCCAAAACCAGCTTAGCAAAGAAAGTCAAGCAACGGTATCGATGATGGATTTAATAAAGAATCCTAGCAAATACAACCAAAGCCACAACATTCGGATGAGGAATATTTACCATAATCAACATTACTAGGTCGCTAGGCAGGCACTGCGAAGCTAAACACTGATACCATCTCACAAACGTTTATCATCAACCTCAATCATCACTTTCTATAGTGTAATGAAAAGGAGACAGAACCAATGGCTTACCTTCAGTCACTTCACCAAAGTTAGAGAAAACTTGCTTTAAGGACTGGTCATCAGTTCCCCATGAGAGACATGAAAGTAAATGTACATAAACAAAACGTTAAAAAAACACATCAAATCAAAGCAAATGTGTAAGCAACAAAACCAGTAAAAGCAAGGGAAGATATATAAACTTACCACCAACAAAAAGAGAGAGCCAAGCATAGAACATTTGAGCTCTTAGAAACCCCTTACCTCAAAATACCACTAAGCTTGTTGTAGAAGGCCATTTCTATAAACCAAATCAACAAGCCATTACTAATAATCAATTCCAATTTCGAGATATCTGAGCAGGATAAATATAGAAAACGATAATCAAAAAAGCTATAAAACATCATTTCCTTTCAATTCGACCATAAAGAAGACTCGAATCAGTCTCTGTCATCGTTTACTTGGCTTCAATTAACTCTTTTCTGAATCAACATTGTCTGTGCAAATCGAGCAACCAATCGTCTCTTAAACTCAGGGCAATCCGTCTGGCCAGTTCTTCGTTGTAACAATAGAGAGCATCTCCTTCGAAGCTTAACGAGACCAATAGTAATTTCTCCTCTTCCGCATCAAACTATCACAATTTTCCGCATCAAACTATCACGATTCCCATTACCTTATTCAATGTTTGATAACCTAACGGCGAATCTTTCCGGTCATGTTCCAAGTTAGAATGCGATACATGAGTTGGCGGATTTGACGAGCCAGGATGCTCGTTCTGTCTCGATCTGCTACAGAGATCATCGGTTTTAGATATGCTTCTCCGCCTCTGAGCTTGAATCCAAACAGAGACTAAAATCAACAAAATCGGGAATCCACGGCAGCTTAGATGAAGAAGATCGGAAGCAACCGGAAGCATACACAATTCCGATTTATAGATAATTGAAAAGTTTCGATATTACTCGTAAAATTCTCAAAACATCAGAGAATAAATAAACCAAATATTTAATATTTAACGTCAGATTTTTTAAGTGACGCCAAATACCTTCTCATACAAATTTTAAAGTCGGTTTGCTAATCGACCCTAATATACCGACGTTATCCAGCGTATTTCTTGTAGTGTACGAATACATTATATGGAATGGACCCCAAAAAACGAATAAGAAACCATAAAACTGTTGCTTAATTTGGAACTCGCATGAAACTAAAGCCACCTCACGTCGTACTATCTTCGGCGTAACCGCCATTAACGGTGGATCGTTAAACCGTTAAATAAAACCAAATCAAATCAAGTTGTCTATAAATAAATAAGGAGCTTTTAAATTTAAAACCCAACAAAGCACGACAAAACACGTAAACATCGCTTAACTTATATATAGACAGCTTAAATAACTTGATTATACTTATAGTTTTAATATCATTATTTTGTTATTATAGTAAAAAGAAAGAAGAAGAAAAAGTTTGTCGGAGATCCGATGGCGAAGATATCGGTGGCTGTGGTGTTGTCGGTGATGTTACTTGTCTCGATAAACTCGGTGGAGATTTTGGCAGAGGAGCAGCCGCCGACGGTTGGGCAGAGGATAGACTCCGCCGTGACGGGAGTCACCAATGCATTCAATGAACACGGCGGCCCAGAAGCCGTCGAAAAAGTATCCTCCACCGCAAAGTCCGTTTATGGATGGTTCGGTGATAAAGCCAAGTATGTCTACGATTCTTTGTAAAATTTCTAATATTTTGGTATGATACGTTAGATTAGTTGTAATTATTATATCTATTTCGATATTCCGTAATCCGTAGTTCTTATTTCTAGTTTTTTTAAAACATACATACATTACAAAAACTGATTAATGTCTCTATATGTTAAACAAACACTAATATGATTAATCTTAACATTTATATTATCCTTAATTTCTTATGGTTTTAAAGGGAAGAAATAACAAACACTTATATGATTTTGTCCCGATATTTTTTTATTAACTTCCATAGTTCCATAATCACTCCTTAATATATACTTTCTTTTCTATTGTAGGGAATGGGGAATCCACTTCTAAAAGGAGGAATAAGTAAAGGTTTTTAAGAGTGTGCATGTTTGTTGTATACCCAAAAAGAGCTGGGATCGGACAATTACAAAAAAAAAAAAAAAAAAAAATCGACGTATCTGTAATTAATTTTATTTATTTAATCTTCAATGCATAAATATCTATATGTAAGTAAGACATCTATACTATTAAAACATGAGCATTTTTTAAATATGTTTCCAATTTTTTTTTTTTAATTGAACATGTTACTAAATATG
>PKML01056212.1:562984-628082 GCA_002933935.1 Eutrema yunnanense | reverse complement strand
AGGTTCTATACAACAACCACTACAACTGGTATCGATCGATACCTCCCAGTGTCGATCGATACCCAACAACAAAAGCAAGCCCCCGGGTCCTAATCATCCCTCTCTTCATTGCCTCGATTCCACGATCGCCACATCTTTACCTGCATCGACAAAAGTGATGCATCAACATTTGGCTAACCAAATGCTGAGTGAGATTGATCATCCCAACAACAGGCTATCACTAAGCATAAACAATAAGCATAATATAACAATTAATCACTCACAATTTAAGACTTTCACAAAACAATCGGTATCGATCGATACCCCCCCCTGGTATCGATCGATGCCCCACGCCACACAAGTCCCGACAAGGAACTGATATCGATCGACACCCTACGCAATACTTGGTATCGATCGACACGACACGACTCAAGTCTATCACCTCGATACTCTACAACTCGAGTCTATCCACAAGGGACTAGTATCGATCGATACCACATGGTATCGATCGATGCTACCTACGAATCACAGCATCCTACGCGAGTTCTCAACACAGAAATCGCCCCAACCACACGCGGAAAGCATCAACCAGCTTAACAAACATCACACAAGGCTTACATGCTAACCTTTGGTCCCAACTCACCTTAAAACGACTGAAACGGCCTCTAAAACGATCTTTCCAAACTCAAGATTGATCTCCCTCCAAAACCAAGCTTCTCTCAAGCTCAACCTTCTTTCCGATCTCGCAGGATCAACGCTTACCAAGCTTCCTTCTCTCTTTTCTCCTTCTCTCCCTCCTTCTCTCTCTCTCTCGTCTTTTCTCAACCTTTCTCGACCTTTCCATGGTCTTATCCTCCAACATGCACCTTTTATACTCGGAAGAAAGAGAAGAAGAAGAAGATAACTACAAGCAGAACCCGGCTGGTATCGATCGATACTGGCTGGTATCGATCGATACTGGCCCCTTCCGGACACGGGCATTACAAAATATGTATTAAATATATTGCCAACAATTTATTAAATCTATTATAAATTAAACGTATTTGAATAAATAACAATTAAATTAGTTTTTATTCCTCATTTCACATTTTATATATTACAATTTTTTTTATCTAGAATATAGTTATCTTTAAACAAAATGCATGAGCTCGATTAGAGAAATACCCTAAAATGGCACAATTTTTTTTTGTTCCAAAACTAGCACCCTAAATTTAAAATTTCGAAAATAGCTACTTTTTTACCCAAAATAAATTTAAAATAAAATTAAACATTATGTTTAGGTTCACTATTTCTAATTTAGGATTTAGTTTTTTGCCATTAAGAAATGATTTATGTCATTTTAATATTAAATTTGTGCTATTATTATCAAAATTTGTGTTATTATTGTTATTTTCAACTAATAATGATAAGTTTGGAACAAAAATTTAAAAGTAGGCTATTTTGATCAATTGCCCGCTCGATTATCCCTCTAATCAAATCGTAAATAATATTCTCAACTAATCTCTGATGCGTCAATCACACACTTGCGTTGTTTGACATGGATGGCCCAATTGTTATAATTAATCGGCCCATTTAAAATGACCGAAAACCCGGCCCATTATGATTTATATGCTGATGAAGGACCAAAATGATTGTGTGTTGTGGATGCACCAAAAAGCTCAGCCGTAAGATGCAGACCAGTTATCGACCACTTAATCTCATGGCTCAGACGTTGCCCACGTAAATATCCAATAAAAGAATTACACGTGGCATTATCTGAGCTCTGTCAAACCGACCTTCACCTTAAACTCTGCGCCATCTTCCCAGAGTTCTGAGATAGCGGTCCCAAATCTCGGCTTCGCACGCACGCCTCACTCGGCACGTGCCGCCTTTGCTGACTTGGTGTAAAGCGAGACGTGGCGGGCACAGATACATGGGCTACAGTTAAGCACCAATTGTAAGCGATGAGCTGGCATGACACGTGTCGAATTCTCACCAAAGGTGGGCTCCTCTTGCATTTTCCCTCTCTCCCTTTCTCGCTCTACACAAACTAGTCCTTGACAAGATTTACAGTTTCTCTCTCTCTCTCTCTTCTTTTTTTCTTCTTCTGGTACTTTTTTTTTTTTTTTTTTTTTCAAAATCTTTGTTTGAATATTTGTTTTCTGCTTTGATGGAGTTGGAGCCTATTTCGAGCTGTTGCTCGTCGTCGTCTCCATCGGTTCCGTCTTCTTCCTCGTCTGGGGAAGATGCGGCGGACGTGACGGAGCTGGAGGCGGCAGAGGCATTGGCGGATTTGGCGCAGCTTGCGATAATGCGAGAGAAGGTTTTCGAATCCGCGGCGAGTTGGGGGAGCAAAGGGAAACGAGTGAGGAAGCGAGTCAAGACCGAGTCTCCTCCATGTGACTCGCGTTTGAAACCGGCCGACTCGGAAACATTACCTACTCCGGATCTCGCTGAGGTCCCGTCTCTTGGCTTTCCCTTTGCTAGACTGTTTTCGAATATCTCTCTGCTTCTGTATTTAGTAGTGCGAAACACTAGTATGTATTTCGTATGTTTAGATCCAAATAATCGTTTTCGAATAGCCAGATATAGAAGTGTGACGGGTTTATGATTACACTGATTAGGTGGATAAAACATGGTTGCTGTTGTCATTATCTATCACATGATTTAGAAGATTTCTCTGTCTGAAGAGCTCTTTTGGTCATATACCAAGTTAAGCTATTGGTAAAATTGTTAGTAAAGATGTTTCTGTAACAGGAACGGCCAGTGAAAGACGAAGAAGACGAAGTTCAACCAATTACCAGAGAAGTAACTAAAGTTCCGGTTAAAGCTGAAGTAGATGATGAGACACCTAAGCCAAACCTTGCTTCGACCCTAAGGTGTAGATCAAGTGGCTGTGGCCGATCAAGGCAGAATATAAGTGAGGTATTATTATTATAAGAAGTCCAAAACTTTTCTCTTCTTATTTCCTTTTGTTACTCTTTTGTTGGGAGCTTATGATGCTACTACTACTCTCCAGGCTGAAAGAGAAGAACGTAGAATCCGAAGAATACTAGCTAACAGAGAATCTGCAAGGCAGACAATTCGGCGAAGACAGGTATATGAGTTTTGTTTACTGATACCGGTTATGCTTAGTCCTTTTGAACCTGTAAACATCAAGGTCCATATTCGGCAAGTTAGCTGCATAATAAACTAGTGTAAGAATTTAATTCTGTATATATCCAGGCAATGTGCGAGGAGTTGAGTAAAAAAGCAGCTGATCTAACATATGAGAATGAGAACCTGAGAAGGGTATGTAAAGTAAACCATTCGATTTACATTTCCAGCTAGCAATAGTGAACCTGTGACACGGTTGTAGCTAATGACATTTCTGCTGGCAGGAAAAAGATTGGGCCTTGAAAGAGTTTCAGTCTTTGGAGTCGATTAACAAGCATTTAAAAGAACAGGTCACACAATCTATCAAACACCATATCAGTATCAGGAGCACTATTGTTTGCCATATCTCATGTGCCCCCTGCTTTTTACAGGTATCGAAGTCACCCGATACAAAAGAACCTGAAGAATCGCCCAAGCCATCACAAGTTGAGATGTCTACATCATCTACTCCCTTTTACTTCTACAACCAGAATCCATATCAGCTTTTCTGCTGGCCTCATGTTACTCAATCATCAAATCCAATGGTCTCACCACTCGAAACCCAAAACGGTTTCACAGCACCATTCACCACCTCTGGAGGAGCTTCTGCTAAAACTATGACCTCGCAGGAGCATGGAAATTCTGCAGATGATAATGGGCAAAAAACTCATTTTTACGTCGTGCCATGCCCTTGGTTTCTCCCTGATCCTGATCAGAGCAATGGTGTCCCCTTGGCGTTTCAAGATCCACAAAGAGTTATTTCTTCAAACGGTCACAATATCGATGATTCTTCTGCAAAACCCGTTGAGGTCACGAAAAGTCTGCGGTCTCATTTACCAACTAGAATCAAAGAAGAGGACTCTGGTTCACCCGAAACCAGACCTTTGTATGATCTCAATGAATCGGCAACTGAAGTCCTCTCAGAAGGAGGAGATGGTTTTCCTGTAACGCAACAAGCTTATAGTTTCAAGCATGAAGATGTTTCTGACTCACCTAATGGAGTCACGCCGATGCCGCCTGGTCATCATGTTTTGATTTCTCTACCGGTGAAAAAGCAAGGTTCTTTGGCTGCAGCTGAAGCCAGAAAGAGACGGAAAGAACTCACGAGGCTCAAAAACCTCCATGGCCGTCAATGTCGGATGCAAGTATGACAACATTACACATTAGATTCATCATCTTACCAGTTGTACCACTAAAGGTACATCATGATCCCTTTGTTTTTGTCCGGGGCATTTTCCAAATTGTTTCGGCTTTCTTTATCAAACACCAAAGTCAGAGAGTCATACTCATCCAACAAACACAGTTGGATTATTATTATACTCATCCAAGATTAGTGTTCGAGAGTTTTGTTTTTGCAAGGAAAGAGCAAATGTTGTACCATTGTAAGATTTAGGGATAATTGGCAAGTTAAAAATGCCATTCTCACTGGAAGTTACGGTTCCGGTTTCGATCAGTTCTATAAATGTTTTCAGGGTTTGTTCCCTTTTATTTTTTTACGCCAGAATCAGAAAAAAGGTTTTGGATTGAATCAAGATATACAGGGTCCTCTTATTACAAGAAGATCATATAATTTATTTATTCTGATCAAATGATTAAGATATTAAAATTATATGTTCTACATGGGACTACATTTATCTCTGAGGTCTCCGGTTTTGTTTAGCGACCAAACCAAATGCAGCAATCTCTTGACACCGAACGATCCCAGCAGCTCCGCCATAACACAACCATCTCTCACTTCCTTTATTCATGTTCCACCGCACTCGGTGCATCGCCACCATTTTAGGCGGGAACCCTTCCGCTTTCACTCCGCTGCTACTGTTACTGTTGCTTGCTTCCTTTTTTCTTACTTCTTCTTCTTCTTCATCGCCATCTTCTTTAACACAGACCAACGCTCCTATGTTCTCGTCCTCCTTTATTGTGTTGTTCTTTCCTATCTTAGCTTTTGATTTTGATGCTTTTTTGTTTGTTGTTCCCCCAGTTTCAGACTCTATCCCCGGATCCTCATCGTGTGCAAAAGCTGCAAAAATGTAAGTAATTAATTCATCGATAATATCGAAACCAGTCGGAGATATAAGGACTACGGTGCTCAGGAGATTAAACATTTATCATATAGTTTTAAACTGACCTAGAGGCTGAACATCTGAAACGGGAGATGCATATCGGTTGGGAGACTCGTTCAAGAGACTTCGAAGGCATCTTTGTTTTTCCCCAACGGTCTCACTAACCGGCTTCTTCAAGATGATCGGTATGTTAGGCACTGGACTATGCACTGTAAATGTGGAATCACTCATTGTCAATCGTCCACAGAGGAAGTGCGGAGTCCGATTTCTCGAGTCTTTTTCCACTGCTTTGGTCGTAAGCTGTAAGGCCGACAAGACGAAAAAGACATCATAAAAATTACAAAACATAAGAGATGAAGTAATAATGCAGTGAAAAATCAATGACTTTATAAACAGACCTGGAAATGGAAAACGGACCCATCTGCAGTGCAATAAGCTGCCATGCCTGATGAAGTTAAATATTAGAGATTCGGTGAATGGTGCAGTAAGGTGAAGAGTTAATTCTTGAGCTAATATGTTGCGGTGACTTTGTTTATTATGATGATTGTGAACAGTTAACGAACAATACATAAAGAACATTTACCTGTTAGCCGTGATACTTGAATACTCCAGATGGGAAAAGATGAACAGTTATAAACGCTCAAGCCTTGCTGTTTTGTGTTAGGATAAGGCTTTCCAGTTGCGGGAACATCATACGCAACCTTCACCAGGCTTAGGATTCTTATTGTTCCATCGTCAAAGGACAATAAGACGCATCTGCAGAAATTTGAAATCCCAAGTTGGTTTAATCAGGACTTCAAACGATAGATCTAAAGACTGTAATCAACTGAGCATAGAGAAACAATTAGTACTTTGGGTCTTGTAACCAATCGATGCTGTAAATAAATCTTGGTACTGGGTGCAAATCCCATAATGGACGGAATGGATCACTGCAGAAAAACCATAGGAAGCAAGCAATAAGTTATGACATGAAGTAACGCAATAGAAACTTTAAAGAGGACTGCCTTGTGTATTAATTACATCACCATCGAAGATTAAAGAAAAGCGATGTAGCTGAAAGTGTACCGTAGGTCCCAGAACTTCAGTCCTCCATGTCCAGCAGTAGCTACTACGTTTGCACTTTCCGGATCACTGGAATTTTTTTCAGAAATTACTTGGATTAATAAGTGAATCCTCTCACAGAAGATTGTGTAGCGGTAGTTTGAAGCCCAAACCAAAAAATAAAGAGGTACTGTACAAATGTTTTTTTGTTGTAGCCAGTTACAAAGCCTAAATAAGAGCTGGAATCAAATAAAGAGACTATGTGGCTCCTGGAGTGGCTAAATCTCATAATTTGTGATTCAATCTATCGTAAATGAACCAGAAATCAGAATGTCAATGAATGGGTACTCCTTTTTTAGTGTCTAAACTTTATTTCCCCGTTAGAATTATATATGCCCACTTAGTCTCCAAATGAATGAAAGCAAAAACAGAAAACGAGAATTACTGATCTTTTGGGTGTGATTTCATTTAGGCCACTGACCTTTCACCAGGAGCCCATGCAACTGCCCTAATAGGAGCTGTATCTGCGCTGAAGACAAGTAAAGGTCTTGTATCTGCACAGAAAAGCAAATGTGAAATCAACAGATCACTCTCTAGCCACAATGTGGAAACAAACTATCTGGCATAGTGAAAAACATGTCAGGTTGTAATACCTTCTGAAGATTTAGTTGTAGAAAACTTCCAGAGAGCAACCTGATGGAAGATAACAAAACAAACAGAGTCAAAGCAATTCTTCTTCCTGAAAACATTTACACATATGAAAGAAAAAAGACACAAAATTATGATGGAGTGGTGAAGAAAGTGAAAATAATTTAATAATTACCGTGCCATCGTGGCAACCAGCGAGTAAGAAATCAGGGTTCCCAAAAGTCGACCATTCAACTGTCAAAGGAATACTGTACGATAATTGATGAGCACCATAATCAGGAGAAACTCAATAGAGACAGATATTGAGAAAGTATCAATAAGAAAAGTGAAAATCAATTATATGCTTTATGTGCGCAACTCTGAAAACACAAAAGGACTGCTTTTTTTTTCCATTCATCCAAACAAGCAAAAACTGGCAAATGTAAGACATCCACTAACCTCTGTGTATCACCACACTTCAAGTTTGAACATTTGAAAATGGGAGCCAGTTTCACAAAACGAGGATCAGTCGCATCTTTCTTTGAAGATAAATATACAGCTGAAATTGCCTGGGGCATTGGAACATCCCACCTGCATAAGGTTGTTCATCATTTTCCATAGTACATGCAGCCTAGAAAAGGTGCTACATTATTGCATATTGCAAATATGATTACAGAAACTAAATTCACACGATATCTCTATGCGGTTGAAAACAAAGACAATGCGGCATGAGGTGATGGAAACTCAAAAGCAAACGGAGAAAATCGTGTAGGGCACAGAATGCATTAGGAGGAAAAAGAAGAAAGGGAAGTAGCTGACTTACACTTCCAGAGATCCATTCCCCAGCAAGACAGCTAAATATCCCATTCTACGCTTATTAAGAGAATCATCTGCAGTTGGGGGACGCCATTTCATATCCCAGGCAACCTTTCCATTGTGGGCTAGGCATAAGACAACCCTTGGGAGAGCAATGTCTTCAGAGAAACCTGAGGATAGTTCGCCTGGTATGTTTCCAAGAGCTTCACTATCTTCTGATAGCACGGGTTTGCAAGTATCTTCAGTACGTTGTCTCTTTCTCCGTACGGGAAGTTTGATATTTGCATTTTCTGAAGACAACACTTGTTCTGAGCTTTCATTGTTGATTTTAGTTTCTGTCACAGAGGTTTCTCGTAGAATCCGAAGAGGAGTTGCAGGAACAGCTGACTTTTCCGGATACAGAACAGACAAAGCTTCAACGTATAGAACGTCACCATCAAGTTCAATAGGAAGCTCAGAAGTAGTCTTCTTTCTAGGTCTTCCTCTTGGTTTCTTAGGCTCTGTTGTCTCTATTGGATGCTTTCTGGGCCTGCCTCTCGGTTTTTTAGGTTCTGTTTTACTAATTGTTTCATCGGATGGTTTCTTTCGAGACTTTCCTATCAACTTCTGATTCTTCCCTGATATGTGGGCGGCGCTATCTTTCTCACATGTAGTATTTAAAATGCACCATATCTGAATAATTCCTCTACCTGAAAGTACAACGCCTATCTTGTGACTGTATGATTCAGGCGGATGAGTAGCCACAGCCATAAACTGCCAACAGTAAAAACATTCATAACAATGAAAACCTAAGACTTCCATTTCTATCAAGTATGAAAAACAGAAAATATGACCTAATCACCTCACATTTAGCTTGAGCATCTGGATTTCCATGAACTCTGGGACACCACTCCAATGCCCAAACAGAGCCTCCAACATGCATAACAAAATCCTTGCTGCAGAGGTGAATAAAAATCATCATCATATAAACGATCATGACTAGCAAAACCGAATTTTGGCTAGCTAGCAAAACCCTCGTTGAAGAATTTCTATAAATTATTGTTACCTGGGTTCACCAAATGATGATGCTTCATGGTCGTGTATTTTCACCGTAGGAGCTCGTGCTGAAGAAAATTGAGGCAAAGTCTGAGTCTTTATATCCTTTGGTTCACAGGGCTCTTTATAGAATCCAACACTTTTTGGTTCATAAGTAAATTGCCTCCATTGCCTATGAGATTAGATTTGTGAGTAATTTAGAATCAGCGAGTAAAGTTTATATGAAACCTTTTCTATATGTACCTCAAGAATGTAACAGTTGATGATAGTGTGTTGATATCAGTCTCATCAATATCTGTAGAAGCTTCACCACAGAGATTACTTATGGATTCCACTGCCTTCACATGATTCTCAACAGAATAATCAAACAGTGATATTTTACATCCTTCTTCACCAGGCTCCTCTTCATACATTGATCCGTTGTTCTTTAACAAACTCCTTCCTATAGGAATTAACCAATTAGTTCCGAAGCACAATTAGCACATCGTTCGCAGGAGACGAAGCAGATACAGAAAGAGCTAGGGTTTAAAAGCTTAGCAACAACAAAGCTGCATCTAAAGAATCTGGATTTTGAAAATTTCGGAAAGAGATCTAGAAAAGATGGACCGAGGTGAAGGGAATTTTTAGTTTGGGGAAGACGAGGAACAGAACTCACCGTCGTCAGGCACAACAACTCTCTTCTGATACTTTTTCCTCCCGTCCACAGATCGACGCGTGACTATTGAAATTGTATTTATAAATTATTACAAGCTTTTTTTGTTTAATTAGCAATTGGGCCTTTATTGGGCCTACAGATATTCCCGCCCAAAAAGCCATCTGATCATTCGATTCACACACCTTGATTCTGAACTATGCGAACGCAAAAATTCATACATCTCTATATTATTAACTAGAATGTGATCCGCGCTACGCGCGGCCGTGTTAACTTTTCTTATTTATATATTTTATTTTTGATAATTTAATATTTTACATATATTATTTTCAATATTGTGTTTTCTTATAAAAATAGAAGGTATTTGTACAATTTTTATCTTTTACGTTTGTTGTCAATTTATGCAATTAATTTTGTTTTTAAATGTTTGTTATTTTGCGTTTTTAAAGTAGAAAACATTAGAAATCTCTAATAATGTATTTTTTATTTTAATTTATATCAATTAGAATGTATTAATTATATGTTAATTGCTGTCGCAAAGTTCATCTTTGAAATAGTTACATTAAAGTGTAATGAAGGCACCAAAGAGATAAAAATACACTAAAGGAGTTGTTTTGTTTTAGAGTTATTGCGGAAGGAGGTTGAGAGTTCGGTTCTGAAGCATATGTGGCGGATTTTGGGTTTATCCTTACTTAGAATTAGATATTGTGCTTTGGAATGAAGCTAGTTGCACCGAATTTTAGGTTCGTCGCTCTTGTCTTCCTTGAGTAATATTGTATTTTTTTGTTTTATATTTTTGTGTTTGATTTTTAGTATTATTTCCAATATTGTTGATGTACGATTCTAATCCTCATTATTGTGTAAAATATGTCTCTAATTCTTAAGTCTTTTTGTTTCCAATTTTTAAGTAATAAGTCTTCAAGTGTAGATAAATATGATAATATAACATACATATCCAAGTCTAGATTTATTATGATTTTTCACATATTTTTCATTTGTATCTTGTGTCCAGGTCCGGCTCTAGGCAAGTGCTGAAGGTGCAAATGCATAGTGACCACCTGATTTTTGCAAAATTTTGTCATGTTTGAAAGTTTTATTTGTAAATATTTAAGGGTATGGTTCTTTATAAAAAAAAATTGTTTATATGCCTAAAATTAGAATTTTTTTATAATATGCATAGGGTCCACTTTATTAGTGAGCCGGTCCTGCTTGTGTCATGTAGTAGCCGAGTAATTTTGCTGTATCTTCATAGAGAAGATTTCATTCGGATTGTTGTTTTGGTGTGGATTTTTTTTCCTTGATGTTTATTTAATAATTTTATTAGATTCTAAGTTTTCTTTTATGTGGTGTTTAATTTGTATTTGTATTTAGTTGTAATTTTGTTGTGTCTATCAAAATGTGAGAGTTGAAATAAATTATCATATTTTGATATTTAAGCTTATTTTGAAGATGTTTTTTATAAATTAAATATTAAAAATGTGGTAGATATCAATAGATTTTAATTTTTGTTGAAACTAATTATCAGTATGCTTTTTGCTGTATATGTATAAATAAAATTTATTTATTAATGATCTTAGTTGTGTAATTAAAACCAATTGTTAAAAAAATAATAATTAAAATGATGTTAAAAAATAACCAATTAAAATTTGACATGTGGATGATGAGGTGGCAACTTGAGAAGAGAGAAAAGCTAACTTTATATATATAGATTAATGAGTTATTTTGGAAAATAAATTTTATTTTGTAACTTATTATATATTGTGTTATCACAAATAAAAATAATAATTAAAAATAGAAAAATATATAAATGTCTTTCAAACTTATTGAAAAGAATATGAAATTTTCTTTTTTCTTTCAACATGCATTGAAGAGTGAATTTAGTTTCCTTACTTATCAAAATATTAAAATATATTCTATTGTTTTAAATAATAATCAATCCATATATATTACAAAAAAATTATTCAAAGTTTTTAAATACTTTTTATTTGTATTCTATTAGGAAATCAATTCAATTTTCTTTTTAAAAAAAAACAATTAAAACCAAATGTGTTTTAAGAATAGGTTTTATTGCTTCTATTATAATATTGATCTATATTATATCATTTATTTTTAACAAAGCAACTAATTAAATCTATTCAATATTTTGTAGTACTTCTATCTATTTTTGTATAACTAAATTGCGTTACATAATTAAGAGTGTCAATTCATGCTAATGACATGTAGTTTGGACATAAATTGTTTTGTCATTAGACGTGTTAGGAATCTAATTTTTAAATGTCCACAAAAATAGGTCTCGCGAGTCAAAATATTAGTTTTTAAAAATAGATCTTATAGCCACTTTACTAATATAGAGATTTTCTTTGTAAACTAACTATAGTTTTTAATATTTTATATTAACGAGTATATATCAAAATTAAATTTGAAAAATATTTATTATTTTTATGATTTTTATAAAGAGTTAGCGGACCTAGGGGTGTCAATTAGGGCCAAAGCCCGAGGGTCGGCCGGGCCGGGCCCTGAAAAACAGCGGGCTCGGGCCTAAAAATAAAAGCCCGAAAAAAATCGGGCCTTTCGGGCTAAGCCCGAACGGGCTAGTGTGTTTTTCGGGCTTAGCCCGATCGGGCTCGGGCTAGCCCAAAAAGCCCGAACCTATTTGATTACGTATGTCTTATTAAATTTGGGTTCGCTTATCATATGATTTCAAAACGTATGAAAAACGTACCAGAAGAAGGAAAGTCTAAATTGACTCTATACTTAGAAGACGATATGTTGGAACTGACTTTTTATGAAGACATGAATGTTTTATAATGGTAGAAGTGTCAGTCACAACATTATGGTGAGTTAGCTCGTATTGCATGTGATGTTCTAAGCATTCCGATAACTATAGTGGCATCACTGATGTTGGTGCGCATGTCTTGGATAAATATAGAAATCGTCTTTTACCAAGAAACGTTGAATCACTGATTTGTACATGCACTTGGTTGGATGAGTTTACATTTCATGATTCATGTACCATTATCATTCATCTATATTTACTTCATATTTTTAAAATCTTTATCTATAGACTTTCAATGACATTTCTATATGATTTATACCTCTAAAAACTTAATATTATTTTACTCTTTTTTTTTATCTCTAACTCTTGATGGTGATGAAGATTTAGAAGACGATGAAAGAGATTCTAATCTGAACTTTACTACATAGATTTGAAGTGTTTTGATTTTATGTTTTATTTAGTAATACAATTTATTTGAATTTTATTTGTTTTTTAGTCAAACTTTTGCTTTTAAATTTAATTGGATTTGATATAATACATTTAAATTTAGATTTATTTTGATAAATATTTTGTTTTAATTATTTTTCAATTGAGAATTGTGATTTTTTTGTGTTTGTAAAAAAAAGCCCGAAAAAGCCCGAAAAGCCCTAAAGCCCTGTCCGGGCCGGGCCGGGCTTTAGAATATAGGCCCGATTTTTTTTCGGGCCGGGCCGGGCCGGGCTCAAATATATGCGGGCTTTACGGGTTTCGGGCCGGGCCGGGCCGGGCCAGCCCGATTGACATCCCTAAGCGGACCGACCACAAAACTCATTAATTAAGCAATGCAAATTGGAGTTTGTGCTTTCAACATTTAAGATTGTAGCTCTTTACAAGTTAGTCCAAAAATTATTTTAATCCACAGCGAAACAGATAAAGTAGGCGGGTTAGCCCGCTTTGACAACCCTATCTATAATCATTGGTAAGATATATTATAGAATTCAATGTAGCCAGAAGTGATAGTTTAATCTCCAATAAAAAAAATTCACAACCAAATTTCTATTCTATGGATATACATATCTAAGTTTTAATCCGTAACCAAATTGGTACGTATATATTCACTACTAAAATTTACTTATACATATATTCACAACTAAAAATTTACTTATATATTATTTCATACAATGAAAGTATGAAACTAACTCACTAAAATTTACTTAAATATTAACTCGTACAAAAAAACTATCCAACGGATATATATATATATATATATACGTAAATTTTGGTTGTATGATGTTAATATATGAGTTTATCTAGGTGAAAACGTCGTCGCATGAATAACAGTTTCTTATGAAACTTACAGCAATTTGTGTCGGTACGGTAAGCGATGAATCTTACGGAGTTAGAACGAGTAAAAGCTGAGACAAAAATAAAGAAGACACCTTGTCATTAGCTACCCTAACATTACAGACTCTTTGACTCCAACTAACACGAACATATACCCTGGTCCTTTGTGTCTCAAGGAACCCAGACTAAAAATAGCTCCTTTTTTATTTCTTCTCCCAGACTTTTTTTTTACTAGACTGAAGCCGAAGACCGGAACAAGAACTCAGATAAGCCATCAAAACAGCCACGAACAAAGACAGCAAAGTGGGAGACCAGCTACGATTGTCCCCAAGCCCTGTTATAAAAGAGTCATAGAAGGATAATCAAAAATGGCGTTAAAAAACAATGTAGCATGTTAAATCATGTTGACAAATCATGCTTCTTGGAATGGGTCAAAAGAATCAAGAAAAGGGTTTAAGCCCGACCAATTGTCAGAGAATTGTGCATAGCCAATACATGGAGAGAAAGTAAGAGAATATATGAAAGAAACCTGTCTCACTATATATTAGATAGTTGTGTTAAAATATCAGTCGTTTTCAAGGAACTACTTTTTGTCACACATGACATGTATCAGTAGAAGTATATCAACCATTCCACAAATCTTTGGACAAAGCACAGATATTAATCTTAAGAGATACGAACCAAAACCGATTAGTTTGCCTTCACAGCAAGTAACAGTGATCATATAATCCATCTACCTAAGCACAGCCTCGCTCCCCACTATGGAAAACGGAAAGCAAGTAAAGCAAGAGGCCATGTTTTGCACTCTTCTAAACACTAAGAAAAACTTTTTAAAATTTTAGCAGAAAAAGAAGCTATACTTACTCGATACTGAACACGCTATTAAGAGGATCCAGAAGTTGTGACTGTACTTGTTGCTGCTGATGTTCTTGTTGAATAGCCGCAGCTCGGGCTGCAACAGTATTTGTTGGTGTGCCCTTAGCTTCAATGAGCCGCCACATGTACCACGAAGCCACTGACTTGTACGGTCGCCACTTGACACAAAGCTGCTCCATCTGCGATGGCCGAGGCAGGTCCTCTAGGTTATACAGCATCTGCACGCCTTTCCTGACACCGAGATCGTTAATCGGCAAAACATCTGGTCGGTGAAGAGAATTGATCATGAACATATGAACAGACCATGACCCAATTCCGCTAACCATCGTTAGCATCGTGAACAAAGACTTATCATCCATGTTCACAATTGCAGAATCCGACAAGATTCCGTTTTGATACTTTCTAGCGAGGTCGTGGAGGTAGCTCGCCTTCCGTCCCGAGACGCCGATTTGACGAAGCTGTTGAGGATTTAAGGCTAGGACGGTCTCTGGGACGACGGCGCTCTCGCCGCCGCAGAGAGCAATAAATCGTGTGTAGATGGAATTTCCGGCCTTTGCGGCAAGCTGTTGGTAGAGAATGCTGCGTATCAGAGCTAAGAACGGAGTCGGAACGGACTCGAACGTCGGCGGTGGATAGACGTCGATTAACTCGGCGAGCAACGGATCCGCATTCCGGAGATGGTGAATCGCTGCCTCCAGCTCACCTTCGCTTGTGAGAGGCCGAGCCTGGATCCTCGGCACAGTTATAGCGCGCGATTGCGACATTTTACCCTTAGCGGCGGGTTTTCCAGACGTTGTCTCTGAGGGGATATCCTCCGCCTTACAGTCTTCACCATGAGGAGTCAAGTCCCCGGAGGCGTCTCCGTCGAGTGTAAGCTTCCGGATTTTCCGAGGACGTAGGGGGATTTTGGAAGGAGGAGACGACACATTGCCTAATTCTGTGATCCGTTGGGAGTCGATGGTGGTATATGAAACGATAGCGCCGGAAAATCCGGCTGAATGGATACCTACATCGCTGGATTCCGGCGGAATCAGGTTATGAGTTTCGTGTTGAGGCGATTGTGGTCGACTTTGGGTATGAGCCGACGGTTGAGAAGGGGATTGTTCGCCCATGTCGAAATCAAAATCAGAAGGAGGATCAATTTATGGCTTTGAATCACTCCAGAGACAGAGAATCAGAGAACAACTACGGCTGAGAATTTAGCCACTTCTTCTCCGAGTGAAGTCGCTACGTCTCGGGAGAGGATGAAAAAGGGTCCGACGCTGTATCTTTTCTATTCTAACGCGCCTTTGACTAGAGTGGCCTTCACGCTCCGATGACGAATATACGTGTACTTTAGGCTAACAATTCTGGGCCCTTTAGCAGCCCAAATACGATTCTCTAAAATGTTTAATAGTTCAAATCAGGCCCATGAGTCCAACAATTAATCAATTCACACATTACATTAATTTCGATTAAAATTCAGTGCCTACTTTCAACCCGAAACTCATGTATCTACACATGAATGATGCAGTGTTCAAGTAGGCGGTAACTTTACGCCAAGCGGTAGATGTTAAGCAAATACTCCTGTTTTTTTTTAAGTTGTGTTTACAAACCGAATTGGACATATATTATATATTATTTATATTTTCTAAGTTGTGTTTGGTATAATATGATAAATTTCGTGTTTAGTATAATATGATAAATTTCATGTTTAGTGTTTCAGAGTTAAATTTTTATTTGTAAGAAAAATATTGTAACAAATACAACGTAATTCGAGATAGAGAATTGGTCATTCGATGAATTTGTTTTATCACTGCATAATTAATTTATATATTTTTTTTTATTACACTAAGATAAATATAAAATAAAGAATGAATTTAGTATATATCATTGGTTGGCCAAATAATTAGGTATCTAGCAATAGATCATTTGAAATTAGGTGGATAAGAAAGAAAAAAAAATACATAAGTGTAACATAAATATTGAAACTGTTTTCCAAACTAAATATTGAAGCTGATATTCAAATAAATAAAAAGCATTGTCGACTGTAAAATTCCAACTAAAGCATAGTGGGGACAATGAAACAGAAAGCTTGTGTCGGGATCCGGAAACGTTAGCAGAGAGCATAAGCACTTACACGTGAGAGACGAGAACGAGACAACCAACGAATACGAATCTACAGTTTGGGGTCAGCAAATTAGTATTATATTCGTGTGCTAATTAATATAACGAATATATGTTAAGCGATGAATCAGAACCTATGAATCAACACCAATAAGACGTGTTTGGTGTGATATCTACTGTCTTTTTTTTTTTGTCGTGGCCTCATCGACCTAATTAGATTTCTCTCGATTTAGATCTAATTTTAAAATTGATAACATCGATTATAACACTTCGATGTATTTTAATTTGTCAGATTCTGTGACCTCAGTTATGACATGTCTTCAAGGCGTGTAAGTTTCCGATGTTATCAGTACCAGAAAGTTTCCGATGTTATCAGTAAGGCGTGTAAGTTTCCCTCCGTATCAGAAAGGTTGATGTTCTTGATTTTTATTTTTGTATCAGAAAGGTTGATGTTCTGCATTGTAAGTAATGCACTTTTGTTTACAAAGTGATCACTTGATTAATTAATTTTTTTTTTACAAGACTAATTAATTGCAGCATTTAGGGAGAGGAGGTGAAAAGTCAAATTTCATATTTATATACACTACGAATACTTTTTGTTTCTTCTTAATCTTTTTCTTTAAGGCTATATTAATTATAAAAAAGAAAATGGTGTTAATAACCAATATTGGAAACCAACCTGTGCATTAAACTAATCAAACAAAAAACGAGAAAATGAATTAGTTAAAATTCTTTCTTAATATATGTGAAAAATCCAGAACATCAACCTTTCTGATACAGAGGGAGTATGTATATATATATACCTTATTTATAAATGCATTTGAAAAATATAAGCATTTAAAAACTTATAAAAAATTAGGTAAATTAAACTCGTAAATATGATCCTTATAATTACTTAATATATTATCAATTTTATATATCTTATTATATAAAGATGAATATGTTAACGTGAACGATTTTAATAAAGTTGAATTCGTGTGTTAATGAACATTGACACATGTCGCGATCTTAATTAATAACGATACATGTTATGATTTCGTGAGTAAGAATTATATTATGTGTCACGCTCACATTGACAAATTCAATTTTATATAATAAGATATTGTTCATGTGTCTAAATAAATGTTTATTGATCTATAGACTATAGTATTTAAAAATATTGACAACCATATATTTTTCATATACTAGAAAACAAATATCATTATTCGAGCTTATCTAAAACTTAAAATCAATTATATTTTATTTTTTCCTGCATGTATTATACCGAATTTAAATTTGAATGGTGGCATATCGACTAACACAAATCAAACTATTATATCACTTGCATATCTTCGTTTATTATTATTATTATTTTCATTGTGTTTTTACTACAGTTTCTTACATTAATACGAAAATGAAAACAAATAACAATAGTTTGTTTCACAAATAACTTTCAATTTAATCTTATTATTACTTTGCGTTATATTAAAACTTTTAGCGAAATCTTCCACTACACTCATTATTCTGATTTGGGTTTTAAACCATGGCGATTGTGACTTTTTCGTTAATCAAAAAGAATGCATAGTGGGATTGTACGTATTGTAATATGGGAAGTTTATTAATTACTACTAACAAAGAAAAATGTCTTTGAAGTAGACGACTCCTTAGTCATCGCACCCCTTAGTTAGGTAACCTCAATCACACCCCCTTAGTTAGGTAACCTCATTATGTGAGACGAGTTTTTGATAAAATAAAGTATGCACTGCAAAAGAACTTTACAGGGCAAAATACTTTGTTTTTTTTTTTTTTGCGTAATTGGTTACTCTGTAAAAGCACATTATACTATTGAGTATGGATTAAAGCGATTATTAATATATATTTTTGTTTTGATTTTTTGCAGAATCGGAGGTAATTTCAGGTTTTAACAGGGTTAGACTAACGTCACGAGGGCCATGAGATCGTCCGGTTACATCATATGTGGCCAAACAATTGTGTTAATAATTCCGTTTCCGCGGAAAATCGATCTCTAACCTAGACCAACTGGGCGATTATTCCAACGAAAGGGACTCACCCATTAAAATGATTATTAATTAATGGTTGTATTTGTGAACATGACTCAATGATTCAATAAATCTATGTAAGCAAAAATAATTGAAAGCAATTATTTTATTAAAAAAAAACTTTTGTGGATTGTATTGGTCTATAATAACATTTTTTCTACGAATTTATTAAAATGAAATGTTTTTAAATTCAGATTTTTTTCTGTCGACAGAAAAAGGAAAAAAAAAACAGACCCCCCTTACGATTCTTTCTATTCCTATCGCTATAAATGACTTTAAAGAGACGCGTCTGTGAGGTGGAGAACCCTGTAACTGTCTGCGTCTCTCCACGCATTGGCTCAAACCATGATGGATTGATTTTAAACAAAACAACAAAAGAGAAGATATCGTTCGAATTTTATCCGATTCCTTTCCTTCCAATCAAATTTCCTAGATCATACGAAGCAATAAGAAAGCTCAGTTTTTGTATTTTTCATTTTTAGGATCGACATTTTCCCCTTAAAAGCTTTTTCATTTTTGTATAGATTTAGGGAAAAAAAGAGAAGAGATGAGTTTCAGGGATGATACAGAAGAGGGAAGGAATGATCTTCGGCGACCGTTCTTACACACCGGAAGTTGGTATCGGATGGGTTCCAGACAATCTAGCATGTTGGAATCGTCTCAAGCTATTCGAGACAGCTCAATTTCTGTCCTAGCTTGTGTTTTGATTGTTGCTCTCGGTCCAATTCAATTCGGATTCACTGTAAGACATAACCAAACAAATGCCTCAACTTTCTTAATTTGATCAATGGAACAGAGGATGTCTTTCTTTCTGCTTTTGCTCAATTGACTAAAAATTTGAGAAAGTTCTGATTTTTATTTTATCTTTTTGTTCAGTGTGGTTATTCCTCACCAACTCAAGCTGCCATTACTAAGGATCTTGGCTTAACTGTATCAGAGGTAAAAAAAGGTCTTATTTTTATCTAACTGTCTGTTTTTTGTTTTTTTTTTTCAGACTCTTGTTCAATAACGTTCTGACTTTTAGGTTTCATGTTTGATGTTTAGTACTCTGTGTTTGGGGGTCTTATGTGGTCATAACTTTATCTAAAGCTGTCTGTTTTGTTAAGACTCTTGTTCAATAATTTTCTGACTTCTTATGTTTCATGTTTGATGTTTAGTACTCTGTGTTTGGGTCTCTGTCCAATGTGGGAGCTATGGTTGGGGCAATTGCAAGTGGTCAGATTGCAGAATACATCGGGCGAAAAGGGGTAAAAGAGTTTTGTTTCTTGATTCTAAAATTGTTCTCCTTTGTGACAACATTGTCATATAGTATCTTCTTTCTTGCTGTATTTTAATTACTATGTGTATTTCCTATTGGCAGTCTCTGATGATTGCTGCAATTCCCAATATTATTGGCTGGCTTTCGATATCATTCGCAAAAGTGAGTATTCTGTGTTCTCAAGTTTCTGATATCGTTGGCCTGTATCTCTAACTCTTACGTCATCCTTCTTTTTTGGTTTAGGATACTTCTTTTCTTTACATGGGAAGATTGTTAGAAGGTTTCGGCGTTGGGATTATCTCTTATACGGTAATACTATAATCAACTTGTTCTTTGATTCAGCAATGTTTATGTGGAATAATGTAATCAATAATATTTACACAACTTTGATGGCGGTTTAGGTGCCTGTATATATAGCCGAGATCGCTCCACAGAACATGAGAGGAGCCTTAGGTTCAGTAAACCAGGTTTGGCATGTTTAAATAGCTTCACTTTTCTTTTGTTGCATGTTATCAGCAGATTAACGTTAAACATTTGTGTTTTAAAGCTTTCTGTAACAATTGGGATAATGTTGGCATATCTACTGGGTCTCTTTGTTCCATGGAGAATTCTTGCAGTTTTGGGTAACTCTCATAACCTTTTGGTTTGGCTTGAGAGAAGCAATACCAGATTTTTTTTCATTTTTCAAACTCACTTTCTTGATTGTCCTCTTTATCTTTAGGAGTATTGCCGTGTACATTATTGATACCGGGTCTTTTTTTCATTCCTGAATCTCCTCGGTGGCTGGTAAGCCTTTGGAACCGTATTGCTTATATTGTTGAGTTTGTTGCTTTATTGGTTATTCTCTCTTTTTTTTATTTGGTTTCATAACTATAGGCAAAGATGGGGTTTACAGATGATTTTGAAACTTCGCTGCAAGTTCTTCGTGGATTTGATACTGATATTACCGTTGAGGTTAATGAAATCAAGGTATTGACTAAACTGTAAAGTGCTATAACATGATGCTGGTTTCAATATGTAACGAGTTCAGGATTGCTAAATGGTTTATCTTTTTCCTAATACACAGAGATCTGTGGCATCATCTGGCAAACGTTCTGCAATTCGGTTTGTAGACCTCAAGCGTAGGAGATACTATTTCCCGTTGATGGTACAATTACTCTTACCTCTGGAACCAATTTTGTCTCACTGTGAGAGAAACTCACATGTTTCCTGTATTCTATGTATAACAGGTTGGTATAGGACTGCTTGTACTTCAACAACTTGGAGGAATTAACGGTGTCTTGTTCTATTCGAGTACAATTTTCCAATCTGCAGGTAGAGTTAATAAATGTTTGTCTTGATTCTTTGGAATGTTCTTAAGAGATAATAAACAGATCTCTTATTATGCTTCTTTGTTCCATTTTATTCACTTCAGGGGTGTCATCGAGTAATGTGGCGACATTTGGAGTTGGTGCTGTTCAGGTATATAACTTCAACCAATACAACTTCAATCTAGGAGACATTACTAGATTTGTTTTTTTAACCGTTTGTTCATTCTAAACCAGGTAGTGGCGACTGCAGTAGCGACATGGTTGGTCGATAAATCAGGTCGTCGACTTCTGCTCATGGTGAGGAGTTATTTGAGACTCATATATATCTTATAAACTCTGAAGAACTTAGGTATGTAAACAAAACATTAAATTTGCAGATCTCTTCTATCGGAATGACGATTAGCCTCGTGATTGTAGCAATCGCGTTTTACCTTAAGGTACTTTTAAAATTTTTGTATAAATATTTCTACAATGTAGAGTTTCACTTTAACTCTCTAAGTTTGTTTGTAATCTCTTGTTAGGAATTCGTATCACCTGATTCCAATATGTACAACGTTCTAAGCATGGTCTCTGTAGTTGGAGTTGTGGTAAGTTTTTTTGTATATACACGCACACATTGTTATAATGAAAGAAAAAAAAGCTTTCTTGTTTACAATTCGCGGTATTCGTGCTAAATCTTTTGGAGTCATTTTATTTACAGGCTATGGTTATTGCTTGCTCTTTAGGAATGGGACCAATTCCATGGCTGATTATGTCTGAGGTATCTGAATATTAAAAAAAAATGTTACTTGACGTTACAATCAGAGCTAAATCTAGCCTCTTACTAAATATAATGGTTGTGAAAACAGATTCTTCCAGTCAATATAAAAGGTTTAGCCGGAAGTATAGCAACTTTGGCTAATTGGTTCGTCTCGTGGTTAGTTACAATGACTGCAAATATGCTATTAGCTTGGAGCAGCGGAGGAACTTTTACTCTTTACGCTTTGGTTTGTGGATTCACTGTGGTCTTTGTGAGTCTTTGGGTTCCAGAGACTAAAGGCAAAACGCTTGAAGAGATTCAAGCTTTGTTCAGATGATTCAAGGACAAGGAGAAGAAGACAGTATACATTTTTCACTTTTGTTTTCGCCATTTACAGATCATTCTTTTGTCCTTCTCCTGCTCAATGTCTTTCTTTCCACCTTGATTATAATTTGTTTATGTTGTAAAAGCATATCATTTTACTTTTTTTTTCATTTATGTGTGTAAAATTTCGGATTTTTAAGATTAATATAGCAATATATTTGTATTCACCAATGTATTCATTAATATTTTTCTTAAATTAGGCTAAAAGAAAGACAAATTGGAAAACAAAGTTTATTTTGTTAAAAGAATAAGATAACAATTAATTATAAATCCAAACGGGAAAGAAAGCATGTGATATAGCTATGGCTTTTTTGGGACTTTGGCTGTTTGGTGTTTGAAGAGACTATTTCCAATGCAAACGACAGTCAATTTGAAAACGAAAATAGGAGTATAATAAATAAATCATTTTTTAAACTAAATTCTTGGCATGTTCGACGGTCCAATTTGACAACTCATTAAAAAAAAAAAAAAAAAAAAACGAAGTAAACAATAGCAAAAGGTTAATTTCTTCCAAAAGTGATAAAATGAAGACAATTTATAATACGTTACAGGACCGTTACGAATGTTTTTTTGGACACAAGAAAAATACATTCATTAATACGAATCTAAGGCGGTTTTTGGTGTGTGCAATTCTAAACTGCATGGAATCGGAAGCGGGTACGCAGAAGCGGAAGCGTTTAGAAGTGGGGAAGCAGATTTTTATGGGGTCATATGTTCGTTCATTAGTGTTTCTTGGTTCAAAAACCACTTTTAACGTCTTGAAAGGTGTCACTTAGTTTTTCAAGTTCGCTGAACTCTACTAGTTTTTATTTTGGTTTTGAAACCATTTTTACTAAATTTTACAAAATGATGTCTTTTTAAGCATATGAGAGCCCATATCAGACTCTAAAAGCTCGAGATGGAAAGGTGATATCTCCCTACGACTCCTTTGAAAACCGTTACGCATTGGAAATCCATAAAATCACATATTCACACAATTCACCATGTTTTTTTTGGTTAAGGGGTTTGGGCCTAGGCCCAGGAAACAGCCTTTGCTAATACCTTGTTACATGACGTAAAACATTATTTCTACCGAAAATCGAATTAGGAACACAACGAATCCAACCATGCACTTATCCACTAGCCCACTTCATCCGGTGGTAATTCAACATGTTTCACCTATTATTTTGCAAATTCAGTAGTAAAATATAAAATAAATTAGTTTGATCCATTTAACCTTTAGAAAAAAAGAAGCAACTTTTAGTTAAATCCAAAATTATTCAATAACAAAGAAAATTATTTTTCATTTTTTGTTTGTTTGTGATTTCGTCATTACACAACTAAGATCCGAAACATGATGAGCTCAAGAAATGGAACTCAAATATCACAAAAACTCCCAAACACATAAACAAAACAACAAGTACATTGACATTGTCAAAGATCAAATCTAAGTTTTTTTTTGTTTTTACCTTAAAAGAAACAACGATGGCTGAGTCTCGAAGTTTCTCAGACGAAGCTAATAACTTAATGTTACTGGATACTTGTCAATACAATCTTCCCAAGGACTGTTCTTCGAAGGCTTCACATTCCTTAAAGCTTCCCAAATCGCGCTATTGCATTTAAACCCACTCCCAAACGCTATTTGCCAAACGCGATTACCTCTTCGCATCCTTCCTTTCGCTTCGATATAAGCCAGTTCATACCAAATCGAGCTCGAAGACGTGTTCCCAAATCTATGAAGAGTCATCCTCGAAGCCTCGACATGAACAGGTGAGAGCTGCAGATTCTTCTCTAGCTCATCAATCACAGCTCTTCCACCAGCATGGATACAGAAATGCTCGAAAGCAAGCTTGAAATCCGGAATATACGGTTTAACTTTACCGTTAAAAAGCTTCTTCACAACTAGAGTCATAAAGAAGAGAATCTGTTCGCTTACGGGAAGAACAAGAGGACCCAATGTGGTGATATTAGTTTTGAGAGTTTCCCCTGCAATCGCCATTAGATCTTTCGACAAAGAAACCCCGGTTCTTCCTGTATCGTCCTCTTCTTGATAAGCGCATCGGAAAGCTTTCTCGTCTGCTCCATGGTGAGTCCTGACCACATGTACAAGCCTGTACTTAGCCCTCCTCTTGTCCCTAGACTTGTTCGATAGCAAAACCGCCGAGCCACCAACTCGAAACAAGCAGTTCGGTATCAACATCGACTTCTTGTTACCGAAATACCAGTTCTGAGTAATGTTCTCCGTTGAAACAACAACCGCATAAGTCTTCCTGTGTACCAACAACATGTCTTTAGCCAAATCCACTGCGATAACTCCGGCGCTGCAACCCATTCCGCCGAGGTTGTAGCTTCTGATGTTACCTCTGAGCTTATACTTGTTCACAATCATTGCGGATAACGATGGTGTTGGGTTAAAGAGACTACAATTCACAACGAGGATCCCAATATCCTTTGGATTCACATTCGTGTTTGCGAAAAGGTTATCTAAAGCACCGAACATGACTTGTTCAGCTTCTTCTCTAGCAGCAGCCATTGAGATTCTTGGTGGAACGTAATGCATAGCTTCAGGGAGATAAGTGTCTTCTCCTAAACCAGAACGTTCGAGGATCTTGCGCTGAAACTCGAGAGCAGAGTCGTCGAAATCTCCGGTGAGTCTAGAGTGATCCATGAATCGAGTGAAAGGAGCTTTGAGGTGATCAGGCGGGAGGTAACAGGAGAAATCGACCAAGTAAACGGGTCTGGGTCGGGTCATGACATATACGGTTAACCCGAAGACTAGAATCGCGGAGCAGATGATTATACTAACCAGATTGTATTGAAGATGGACCCAGAGTTGTCGGAGATCGTCTGGGTTCATCTGAGATGCTTCGACGGAGATAACGACGGCGAGAGGGAATAAACAGAGAGTCAAGAGATTTGAGATTAAGTAATGGTAACCTAATTTCACGTACTTGAGATTCACGCTTTGGAGAAAATCCGGTAGCCTCCGGGTTGGTCGGATCTGTACACCAACCGAACCGTCACCATCACCACCACCGCCGCCATTTCCGCCGCTGCCGAGTCGTGATTCTCCGGCACCGTCCATGGTCAAGCACTGATTTTTAACTGACACAAAAAAAAGGAGTCTGATTTTGATACGGAAGCCTAACCGGGAAATGCTGTGAGTATTATTAAATTCAGGCGTCCTTTTTATCCCTATTAATATTATTCTTGCGCTGGTGAAAAGGACCGTAAAGGAGACAACTTTGACGATGACCCACAAAAACCCAGAGTTTTGAATTGGAATAAACCGAGCTGGATTTTGAGAAAGCAGAAATGTCAGAGCAGGAGGTAGAGAAACTAGGGTTTTTGTTTGAGAATTAATGGAGAGAGAAACGGGGAGATGGAAACACACAGAAAATGAGATTTTCGAGAAATCAGAGAAACGGAAACCAAAGGTGGTAGTGGAGTGGAGGGTCCACGTTTTTGAAAGGAATCTTGACGAAGCACAGCAAAATAGAGAACAAAACAGAGAAACGTGAGGCATGATGACTGATGAGCTGTTTTTTTTTTTTTTTTTTTTTTTTTTAAAAGAAATCTGCATTTTTTAAGAAATTAGTGGAATTAGCTAAAAAGGAAATTTAGATTCTTGTTGTTTTCTTATTTGAAAATGTTTGAACGTATCCCAAAATGACCGCATATTCCTTTCATACGTTAAGTTCCAATTTTATAAAATTGGATAAGAGATCACTCTCTCTATTTGTACTTTTTTTTTTTATAAACCATAATTATCTTAAATTTTCTACGTCCAGACTAATCTCTGACGGTCAAATTCCAGAATAGCCAAAAAAATTCAAAATCAGAGGACGGAGCAAATACCCAGCCAGAGCCAGCCCTGGGCCAAGTTAAAGAAGCATTAGCTTATGGCCCTTTTTTATATTAATTTCGGCCATTTTTTTGATTTTGGATTGTGGCCATCGAAAAGTCAGGATCGGCTCTGTACCCAACCAACAAATTCACTGCTAGCACTGGAACCTTTGGTTTATTTGAACATCTTAAATTGCCAGATATTCTATTTTGTGATAAGTGAAGTTTTTTTGTTTTTATCATAAAGTTGGAAGTAGAAAGGGAAAACTCCATATATGAAACACGTTATATGAAAATCAGATACCAAAAGAAATTCTTAATATTTTAAAAGTTTTTTAAGGATTTAAAAACTATCGTGATTGAAGAAAGAGATCTAAAGTTAACAGCAATGTTGACTTTGTGAGTATCTAAAAATTGTGGCAAATCTTGTGGAAGTGATATCCAAATCTGATTGGAAGCTAAGATCTCTAGCTATCACGCTTTTTTCAAATTTCGATAATTTCTAAATTTGCTTGATACTGTCACTATGATTATGGAACTGTACATTACAGTGTATTCACAGCATATACAGTAATCACATATATTATAACGCATTAGCCCATTGGGCATATTTACTTAAAAGCCATTTGAGATAAATGGGCTTTATGTCTGATCTGTCAGAAGAGAATTTTTTTGGGTCCAAATCTCCGTCACCTCCGCCTCCGGCTGTCTCGCCGCTTTTGGTACTTTTCCGAAACCGGACAAGCTCTGACTACTGCTCAGTTACTACCAAAAGTGAAAGCCTAAATTCTTTTTTTTGTTTTGTAACTTTCTTTTCTTTTCTTTTCATTTTCAACTTTCAACTACACATGGAGAAAAAACATTGAAGCTATATAAGTGTTAGCTTAACAAAAGTGTCGTAATTTATCTCTCAAGCTTAACTTTGCTTTGTTCTTTCTCTTCACGTTTTCCACTGAGAAATCTGAGATTTGTTCTTCTGATTTTATCTGTGTCATTTCCCCCAAATCTGTAATTTTTCTTCTTTTAGCAGCTTTTTTACAATCTGGGTACTGTGAATTCCCACTTATTCGAGCTCAAGAATCTTTGAAACTCGCGTAGATCCTGGTTAATCTGTGATTGTAGCTCCAGGGTTTGCCTAGCTTTAGCAAATTCTTGGATCCCGAGCTAATACAAAGTTTTATTAAAGTGGTCTTTGGAGATCTCTGTTGTTCAGATGCGTTAAAGTGGTCTTCTGTGAGATCTTAAATGACAGAGAGAAAGAGAGAAATGGGGATTGCTCATTTCGCGCGCAGGATTAAACAGCCACGAGGGATTTGGGTGAAGATGGCGTTCATAGTTGTTTTGGGTCTCTGCTTCGTCTTCTTCTGGTCCTTCTTGTCTTCCTCTGCTTCTTCATTTAATGTTCAGAGAGAAAGCTTCGACGACATAGCTGAACCAGTGTCATCTCGCACTAAGTCAGCTCATAACGAGGTATCGGAATCTAGCAAATCACGTGAGAAGGGTAAAGTTGAATCTGGTTCGAAATCAAAAGAGGGGAAAAGAGTTGGTGGGTTTGTTCATAAACATGAAACCAAGAAAAAGAAAGAGCATGTTGTGTCTCATCCACACAAGAAGAAGGATGTGCCAAAGCCTGTGGTAGAAGAAGAAACTGTGCTTAAGGAGGATCAAGAGCAAGTAGAAGCAGAATCTGATGATTCTGAGTCTAATAAGGAAGATGGAGAGGAAGGAATTGAGTCTGATGGCAGTGAAGGAGAATCTGATGGAAATGGAAATGGGGATGATTCAAGTGCATCAGTGGATGAAGAAGTGGAAGAAAAGAACGAGGAAGTAACCCTAAACGAGATAGGTAAAAAGAGGAAGAGGAAAGGTCCTGTGTTTGATCCTAAAGTTGAGTATAGCTGGAGATTGTGTAACACTAGGAGCAAGCATAATTACATGCCATGTATTGATAACGATGGGCTAATAGGGAGGCTTCAGAGTTATAGACATAGAGAGAGGAGTTGTCCAAAGAAGCCTGTAATGTGTCTTGTTCCTCTACCACATGATGGCTATGATCCTCCTGTTTCTTGGCCTGATAGCAGATCAAAGGTTAAGATTGTTGAGCTTCTGTAAGTTGGTTTTGTTTGATGTAAGTTAGTTTTGATCTAATGCCTTTTTAATAACATCAGATATTGTATAAGAACGTGGCACATCCAAAGTTGGCTGCATATGTTAAGAAGCACAATTGGGTGAATGAGACCGGTGAATACCTAAGTTTTCCACAGAACCATACTGCATTCAACGGAAATGTTCTTCAGTACCTTGAATTTATTCAAGAGGTGAGTATCATTTGTTACTCTCTGAACTTTAACTTTTCATTGGAGGCAAGCTCTGTGTAAGAGAAGTGTTTGAAACATGGTGGGTGTTTGATAGATGGTACCAGATATTGAATGGGGAAAGAATGTTCGTATAGTGTTGGACATTGGATGCTCAGAGTCAAGCTTTGTAGCTGCATTGCTGGATAAGGATGTTTTGACAGTTTCTCTAGGCTTAAAGGACGATCTAGTTGACTTAGCACAGGTCGCTCTTGAGCGCGGGTTTCCTACTTTAGTCAGTGCTTTAGCAAGTAGAAGGCTTCCTTTTCCTAACGGAGTCTTTGATACCATTCATTGTGCTGCTTGCGGAATCCACTGGCATTCTCATGGTGAGTGTTTCTCTGACAATGTCATTAGTGTCGATATGCTTTTTGAGTCATGACTATTTCATATTTTTGCAATCTCAGGTGGTAGACTTCTTCTGGAGATGAACAGGATTTTAAGGCCTAATGGATACTTCATTTTGTCAAGTAATAGTGAAAAGATTGAGGATGATGAAGGTATATTAATTCTCACTGTAATCCTGTTCTACTTGTGGTTTTTCAAAGTTTCTTGTGACATAGCATTATCTGGTGTGGGTTTTACAGCGATGACCGCATTGACAGCTTCTATTTGCTGGAATATTCTTGCACACAAAACCGACGAAGCAAGTGAAATGGGAGTAAGAATATATCAGAAACCGGAATCAAATAATATTTATGAATTGAGAAGGAAGAAAAATCCACCACTTTGCAAGGAGAACGAAAACCCAGACGCAGCCTGGTAAGTAAAGCAATGGTGATAAATCTAAATGCGTAACGTTCTCATTCTTTTATGTCTATTCTTGTGAACTTTCATGTGCTCTTTGGATAGGTATGTGCCGATGAAAACCTGTTTACATGAAATACCGTCTGCTATAGAACAGCATGGAGCAGAGTGGCCTGAAGAATGGCCAAAGAGAATTGAAACATATCCGGAGTGGTTAACCAACAAAGAGAAAACCATTGAAGATACTAATCACTGGAAAGCTATGGTAAACAAATCTTACCTCACTGGATTAGGCATCGACTGGTCGCATATCCGGAATGTGATGGACATGACAGCTATCTATGGCGGGTATGGAAAAAGGAGACATCTTTATTTGCTGCTCTTAGAACACAGTTGTATTAATATGGTGATTCTTACTGGTTTTGAGTTCAACAGATTTGCAGCGTCACTCGTGAAGCAGAACGTGTGGGTAATGAATGTAGTGCCTGTTCATTCGCCAGATACGCTTCCTTTCATATACGAAAGAGGTCTTTTTGGTATATACCACGATTGGTGTGAAGCATTTGGAACATATCCAAGATCTTATGACCTTCTTCATGCTGATCATCTCTTTTCACGGCTCAAGAACAGGTATAAAGTAGTGGTCTTTGAATCCAAATCTGCTTGTCAAATGAGAAACCTGGCCATGAAATCTCCAATTTTGTTTCTTGTTGCAGGTGTAGGCAACCGGTTTCGATCGTGGTGGAAATGGATAGGTTGACAAGGCCTGGAGGTTGGGTGGTGGTGCGTGACAAAGTGGAGATATTAGAGCCTTTGGAAGAGATATTAAGAAGCTTGCATTGGGAGATCCGTATGACCTATGCTCAAGACAAAGAAGGAATGTTATGTGCCCAGAAGACCTTGTGGCGTCCATGATCTGATTCTTACTCTTGGTTACTGTCTGTATATCTATCAGAGATTACAGCTCAACACTTGTATACATCATCTTTTGTTTGTGATTGAAAAAACGGCACGGCGTTCTGTTGATCCCATTAGTTTCGAATGCAATGGGAAGGAAAACAGAGGAGACTCCAGTTTGTGAAGTTTCATAGATGTGAAGAAAGCGTTAGAAAAGCTTTTAGAGATTGACGGTTATAACCTTCCGCAAATATGACGTTTACGGAGTAACCAATCACAAACATTAACACTAAAACAGCGAATAGTTTTGCTTCTGAAAGACGAAAAGGTAAAACATTGAAGGATAAGGTCAAAGTGATCGTTAGGTAGGCCAGAAGAAAGAACACATCATCTTCATCTTCATCTTCCACCTCACACTTTCTTCTTCGCATCACTGTTTCTGATATTTTTGTTTTTCCCTTTCATCATCACCCTAGACTTTTTCGCTATTTTACGGACATTTAATAAATAGATATTTTCTTCAAACATAAACTATATCTGCTAAACTGGGTCCATCGCAATCCTCGGACACGCGCTGCGTTCCCATTAGATCGAAAGAAAAGCTGTGATCTTGGTCGACAAGGGGTCTAATCTTGGCCATAAACAAAATTTCCCCTCAAATTCCTTTTAATTTTGTTTCTTTTAGACGTTGACAGGGAGATTAATATTGTACACTACGAGTCTAGACGAGTCAATTTTCCGGATTTTGTGGATGGAATTTCTTCTTTGGTGAGTTTTTCTCCTTTTTTTTATTGTTCTTTTCATTCTCTTCGGATCTTCATAGTTTGAGAAGCTTCGAGTGTTCTTAAAGGTAGTTGCTTTATTGTTGAAGAAACACAGTTTCAATTTCAGAGCCTCTTGAAACTTTATTTCTTATCTGGGTCAATCTCGAAAGTTTGAGATTATAATCTTTAGCGTTTCGTTTCTCTGCACCTGCAAAAGTTTGAATCTTTAATTATCTTAGCGTTTGCGATTCAACTTATAGCAGGTCTATTGTTTGCGTTATTGCTTCTGTGTGTGTTCCATGATGGGAATCTTCCCTTTTGGGACAGAATGATTCTCTTTTTCCGTTTTAGTATTCCTCGTTTCATGTACTTATAATAAGGGTTTCTGTTCCTCAAAACCAGGTCTCTCTCTCTTTTTTGGGATTTTTCATCGGAATTAAGTGTTTTGCGACTAGATTTTGGAGTGAGAATTAACTTTGGGTTTTAAATACTCGTTGATCCTCTTCCTCTCGGTCATGGAGGACCCTTGTGTGACACTTGACAATGGTGAAGCCTTTCAAATATCTAGATATCATAACTATAACCAGCACAGCTCCAGAATCTCATCGCCCTGGTTGGATTTGAGAGTGTTTTACGTCAGGATAAGCAATTTCACGGTGGAAGATTCGACCCCTGAAGTCCTCACCATCAATCACATTCCTCTGGATCCATATACGCTTTTGGAGATAAACGGTGTTAGAATGAGCATGTACTCGGAAGGGTGTTCTTCACAGCTCAGGAGGGATCGGGTTGATAAGAAATCCGAAGAAGCTACTTATGTCAGCACAGACAATATCAGGTTAACGGGTAGCCTAAAGTTTGAGGTTTATGACAGAAACGAGCTAGTTCTGTCTGGAACTCTTGAGATGTCTGATAGTAAAGGTTTCCCTGGGGAGTCGAATAATCGATGGAATATGAATTGTGAGGCTGTAAACACTACAGGGTCTGGTTTCTTTAAGGAGAAGAGCATTAACGGTCAAGAGTTGTCGTCCCCAATGCCAACTATCGAGGTCTATGTCACTGGTTGCTTCTCAGGAACACCCATCATCTTAACCAAGACTCTGCAACTTGGTTTGAGAAAGAAACACAGTAGAAGAATGGCATTGGACTCAATTCCTGAGTATGAAACGGCAGAGCCTCAGAAAAACATCCCTTCTGAGCTTGATTTTCAGGTAACTTTAAAGTAATCATTTTGATATTATCTGAGTTCGTTCTTCACTGTTTCAAGATATCGCATTTTCCTGATACAATCTTTTTTCTTCTCATTGCCTCGCAGTTTTCTTGAACATTTTTGTTTTGTGTTCAACCAATTGATTACTATCTCAGATGAAAAACTCAAAATTTATAACATGTTGTGATCACCATCTCAGATGAAAAACTTAGAATTTATAACATGTTGTGATGGATTTCGGATATCCTTCCCCTATTAATTAGAGTACATGTTTGTTGGTAGTCTTAGGAAGATAATAAATCCTTTAAAGAATTGAAGTGGACCAGTCTCCTTCTGATGAATGTGGACAATTTAGATTGAAGAGACAATTTAGGATTGAAGAGATAACTAAGAATCTCCCATTTGTCTCCTTTGTCTGTGAGCTCTTATCCTTTTGTCTGCCGCTTCTATGACCCACAATCCCTTCAATATATGCTTTGTTGTAATGTTGTGATTTGAAGTCTGTCAAAAAAATTGGATGATTATAGGCTAAAGAGTGTTTTTCTCCTTCAACATTCACTATTACTGGTAGGAAGTAGATTCATATAGTAAGTAGGAAATCTAAGCCATTGCATAAAAGCCAGTATGAGAAGCACCTGGCAAAGCTGATCCTTGCAAGTATCATTTCTTTTTTTTTGTTGGTCTGTAGGCAACAGAATACGCAAATTACAAAGAGGAATACGAAGGAGACATGTATTGGAGAAGTGAATGCATCGATGGAGAGATGTCATGGTTCAATGCAGGTGTAAGAGTTGGTGTTGGGATAGGACTTGGTGTCTGCGTTGGTCTTGGGATTGGCGTAGGTCTTCTCGTTCGTACTTATCAAACAACTACCAGAAATTTCAGGAGGAGGCTTCTCTAGTTTAATTAATATATACATTTGCCTTGAAATTTTGAAAGAATCATCTTTTTTTTTTGACCATTTGTATTTTGGGTGTGATGTGTGAATCAAACACTTTGGTGTGGGTTTGTTGGTATCTGTTTTACTGTAAATAAACGAGTGAGAGTGTAGCCCTTTTTGTTTTCTGTATACGAAATTTGGCTGATGAGAACTTGCAAAGTAGCTCTGAAGTTCACTGGATTTTTGTATTTTAACTTAAAATCATTTTATACATATTATAAGCCGAAGCTATCACTCTTTCGTTGTGTCGAACTACAAAATTTATTTTTGCAGGAGGAATTAGTGTCGACGATTGTATTAAGTAATATAATCTTCTTAGAAATATTTTTCCACAGCCTAAAAAAAAGATAGGTTATATTCATCTATAGAGGAAATTTTGCTATTAGATTTTTAATGAAAATGGAGTTCTTTCTCTTGCTCACCGTAATTTTCTTATCTACATATCTAGACTCTTGCACTAGAGAAGCTTTGTATACATGAAAGTATTTAACTTCTAGAGAGAGAATATAAAAAAATACAAAAATGTCATTTCAGCTAAACTTGCAGTGACCACATAAATTAGTGATAGAGAGATGTTGCACTAGAAGACACATTGACTCATTTTTCTTTATTGACTTGCAAAGTCCATCTAGTGTGCGATTTGGGTTTTGTTTATTTATTGGCTGTTTACTTTCCACAGCATCCAATGGATTTTCTTATTCTTTGGAAGGTAAGAGAATATGGACAGTTCTCTTGGGCTTTTGTTGGAGCTAATCGAGTAATCGCAACTTAGGCCATCTTTCATACTGTTAAGCTAAAATCTAAAATGAGAACTTCGTTATTTGTTCGGCGAATAATGAATGAATTTGGAATTAAGGGTGGACATTTCGGTTTAATTTCGAGTTCGTTTCGGATCCGTTGATTCCAGTTGAATAAAACTCTAACCAAACTCAATCGAAATAAGTTTTGTTCGGTTTGGATTTAGTTCAGCTCGGTTATAATTTAGTTTGATTTTTTAAAAAATAACTTATAAAAACAATAATCCTAACGAAACATAAACAAAACGAAACCACTAAAAAAATCATTCCCTTAAAGTCTAAAACCAAACTAAAATTATCCCACTTAATCAAAAAAAAAAAAGTTAATGGTTTCGTCTCTCCCATGACACTAAAATGAACCTACAGCAGATTAATAATTTAAAAATAAGTTAATTATACAAGCCAATATTTATATTTCTTATATGAACCCACCATATGTGTTTATATTTTTAATATTATTAATTAACTAATTAAAAAAAAAATATTGATTTATTGATTCGGTTCGATTTTAAACCGAAGCGTTTGGGTTGAAAAAAACTTCAACCGATTGAGTTATATATAGATTTTGATTTGGATTGGTTCGGTTTTTTTGCCCACCCTTGTTTGGAACTTTTAAGTTTTTTTTTGTCCCCCAATTTTAAACTTTTTGCTGTAGTATACCTATACTTTTAGTTTTTGTAGCCTTCTCGTTTTGCATTATTAATTTGGAGAGAGAGAAAATTTTCTCTCTCACAAACGTATTTCAAAAAGAGTTAATACTAGCCTTGGGCGTTCGGATATCCGATCGGATTCGGTTCGGATCCATTCGGATTTTCGGATATTCGGGCTTAAGATTTATTATCCATTCGGATATTTTAGAATTTCGGTTCGGGTTCGGTTCGGATCCATTCGGGTTCGGTTTCGGATATCCGAAAAATCATAAAAATAAAATGAAAATTGATTATATTTGAATATAATTGGTTAAATTTAAATAAAATTTGGACAAAACTTAACAAATATAATTAAAAACTTCATATATTTTGGTTATTTTGGGTCTCTCAATCATTTTGGTATAAACATAACTCATATCTTCGGATTTATAATTGTAATTTTAGGTTATCAAGTCTAAATATAATTAATATTTTGGGTATATAATTGTATTTCGGATATTTCGGATATCCATTCGGTTCTCGGTTCGGTTTCGATTCTTCGGATATAGGAATCTAGGATCCATTCGGATATTTTAATGGTTTCGGTTCGGGTTCGGTTCCTCTTTTTCGGATCGGTTTCGGTTAAATTTTTCGGATCCGGATATTATGCCCAGGACTAGTTAATACCGTGATGGTGAGATTTTGTATTAGAACTAAAATTTTAAAACAACACGGGGTTGACTATTGACTTTGAGCTATTAGAAATTTCGCCACTGGTTTGATTCCATTTACTCTCTGACGAAAACTGTTTCCTACACAGCACTGATCAAACTTGTTCACTGGTTCCTAGTTTTAGCAAATTCAGTCCAGCAAGAGAAGCAAACATCATGAGGTGCTATAACAATTATTACTCCGTGTCTATTATTTTCTCTAGATCTCTTCTACTTATGCTAATTCTTGCTTCAAAAGTTGTCACTCTCTCGAGCTCTTGTCAAACCAAATGTGGAAATATAAAGATCCCGTAACCCTTTGGAATCCAAAAAGGTTGCTATCTCGACGACTGGTACAGAATCGAATGCAGAGACGCTACTTCTCCGTTCCTTTTCAAGATGGGCATGGAAGTTGTAGGAATCTATTTTCCGAGTCACATAGGTGGTTCTTATAGTTCCAGTTCATTTGGGTCAATTAGTGTCATAAACCCGATAACCTCCGTTGGATGTTCCAGAGATGGAAAAGATTCTGGATCGGTTGTGAATTTGACGGGCAGCCCTTTTTTCTTTGGGTCTGGAAACAACCTCGTAGCGTTTGGTTGCGACAGCAAGGTGTCCTTGACTAACATCGAGCCGAGCATGGTGGGATGCGAGTTGAAGTGCACTGCAAGCAAAGAGACGTTACGTAGCAAAAACATCCCCTTTTTCAACAAAACATCCCCGTTTTCCAGCAACGCGTTTCCATATGGTAACATGAACAGTCCGGTTACTTTTAGAGTGGACGAAGAAAGAAGCTGCGATGGTAACGGATGCTGCCAGGCAATTCTACCGGATGATTCTGAGCCTCAACAGGTGATCGGTGTCAGAATTGAGAGCTTTGATCATGGAAACTCGACAAGCGGAGAATGCAGAGTCGCTTTCTTAATAGATACGGGCTACGGGGTATCGAATGAAACCAGTCCACAAAGCTATTTTTTTGCTCAAGGGTATACTACAGTTACGATAAGATGGGTCATTCAGACGAATAATCTTTCCTTCTTAGACTCGTTGAGCTGCAAAAACACAAAAGAGTACAATAATCTTACATATAATATTCAACTCAGAGCAAGTTGCACATGCGACAATTTCACCATCTCTGGGACCAACTATGCAAACTGTGGATGCAACCAAGGTTATACAGGCAACCCATACCTCTCTAACGGATGCACAGGTTAGTAAATTGTTTCCCAACTTCTCTCTTTTTGTGTGTGTAAACATCTCGTTAGGCGTTAGGATTACAAATCTTCCATGTCTAGGGACTTAGTGTAATTAAAATTCCACGACCTTTCATATCCATTATCAGATATTGATGAGTGCGCACCTGATTCTACTGAATCTACTATTGGAAGACGACCCGGGGGCTGTAGCGAAGGCTACACTTGCAAGAATGTGGTTGGAACTTATAAATGCGTGCGCGATAAGACTGTTCCAATATTGATAGGTAAGTCGTTGAATGTATCTTCGAATTCAGTTAACACTTAACATCATCTAGATACTCCCATAAATTTAAACAAAAAATGATCTAACATACCATCTTTTGTGCGGTTTTCAGGAGTAGGTGCAGGTTTTGGCGTCTTAGTCCTAGCAGGTGGAATTTGGTTCTTGAGAAAGTTTCTTAAGAAGAGAAGGATGACTCAGAGGAAAAGGAAGTTCTTCAAACGTAACGGGGGACTATTGTTGCAACAACAACTAAATACAAGAGAAGGCAACGTCGAGAAGACAAGAATATTCAGCTCGAAAGAGCTTGAAAAAGCCACTGTAAACTTCAGCGAAAACAGGATACTTGGACAGGGTGGTCAAGGCACTGTGTACAAAGGAATGCTTGTAGATGGTAGAACGGTTGCTGTCAAGAAATCCAAAGCTGTGGATGAAGACAAACTAGAAGAGTTCATCAACGAAGTTGTCATCCTCTCCCAGGTCAACCATAGACACGTCGTCAAGCTCCTGGGATGCTGTCTTGAGACAGAAGTTCCTATTCTGGTTTATGAGTTTATCCCCAATGGTAACCTTTTCCAACATATCCATGAAGAATCTGATGATTACACAATGATATGGGGCGTGCGTCTGCGCATTGCCGTGGATATTGCAGGAGCTCTTTCGTATTTGCACTCTGCTGCGTGTTCTCCTATCTATCACAGAGATGTGAAGTCAACAAATATATTACTAGACGAGAAGTATCGAGCCAAAGTGTCTGATTTCGGTACTTCAAGATCAGTAACCGTGGATCATACTCACTGGACAACAGTTATTTCAGGTACAGTCGGATATGTGGATCCAGAGTACTACGGATCTAGCCAATATACCGATAAGAGCGATGCTTATAGCTTTGGAGTCATCCTCGTTGAGCTAATTACAGGAGAGAAGCCTGTAATAACCCTTTCGGGTTCTCAAGAAATAAGAGGCTTAGCGGATCATTTCAGAGCTGCCATGAAAGAGAACAAATTCTTTGATATCATGGATGCTCGAATAAGAGATGCATGCAAACCGGAACAAGTGATGGCTGTGGCAAATCTAGCAAGGAGGTGTTTAAATTCGAAGGGAAAGAAACGGCCATATATGAGAGAAGTGTTTACCGAGTTGGAGAAGATATGTTCATCTCCAGAGGATTCATTGGTAGAGATTGAAAATGACGATGGTTCTGATGAAGAGGAAGAAGGAATGAATATGATGAACATAGCTGATTCGTGGACCATTGGTGTTACTGCTCCATCATCCTTGTCAGATGTTGAGCCATTGTTTCCTCGCCCTACATGGTGAATTGTAGAAAGTAAAGGTAATTCAGAATAAAGTTGTTGTTGTTGTACTGTAGATGTTGTTGTGGTTGCCTTTGTCTTCTTCTCCTTAAACACCTGCTCATGTAATGTTTGAAAAACAATTCAGTTTTTGCCATGGACCTTTGTCTCTTCCTCTCGTACGTGCACCTCCCTCTAGTGTCTGTGACTCTGCGTGTGTGTGTGTGTGATCGTTGATATTTGCTTTCCTGTAAATAGATGAATTCTTCACCCATTTTTTTATTTTTGGCTTCTATGCCTTTTTGAGGCTTTGACTGTTGAAGCTAGGGATGGGCAAATGGTTATTCGGTTCGGATCGGTTCGGTTATTTCGGTTTTCGGTTACGTTTGGTTATGTCTTTTACTATCCATTCGGTTAGTAACAGTTTTCGGTTCGGTTTCGGTTCGGTATGGTTATCAAAATTAATAACCGTTTGGTAACCGAAATCTTTCGGTTATTTTCGGTTAACCGAATGGTTTCGGTTATTTTCGGTTAAATTTCAAATATTTTCGGTTATTTTCGGTTAAATTTCAAAATATTTCGGTTAAATTTCGGAAATATTTCAGTTAGTTTCGGTTATTTCGGTTAGTTTCGGTTCGATTATTTCGGTTATATTTCGGTTAATTAGGAGAAATAAACATAATTTTTTTTTTTTTTGATATCCATAGATACCCATTGGTTATCGGTTAATAACCATTCGGTTATCATATCCAATGGATATCAAAAATAAAAACCATTCGGTTATTATGAAGTAACCATAACCTAACCGAACTATTAATTTTGGTTCAATTCGGTTTCATTCGGTTCGGTTATTATGCCGAGACCTAGTTGAAGCGATCTTTCTACATGTTTAACACAACCTACAAGGCTACAACTTCGTACTCATAACGCTTTCATCAAACTCGTCATTTATTTAAACTCTAGAATTTTACAGCTTTAAGGCTTTTCCACATTTAGGAGCCATCCTCAGGGGTACACACAAAAAAAAATGCCATAATTATACTCCACAAGTTCCATTCGGGTACTACACAAAAGAGTAGACGGGTTACAGCCACCTTAAGCAGTCCAACTTTCTTGCAGATTGTTCTTCCCCATTTGAGCCGATGGATCCACTTTCCTACATTCTCGTGTGTGTTCAAATGAATATATACAGATGAGGGCTCGCTTATTTTAGATGGTCACTAAGTTACCTGAGAAGAAAAAAAATAGATATAAGCGTGCATGCAATTAGGACAAGTAACATTCCGACAAAAGTCATCATGTATTAAATTCTGATAATTCAACTACAGTAGTAACCAAAAACCTAACGGTTGGAAGATGGTGTTTAAGAAGAATCCTTGCAAATCCACAAGATACAGGGATCAACCTCTTTACAATTCCACAGCTGTTTTACATTCAGATTCCATACCTACTTGGAAGGAGGCTATTTCCTCGGACACATTGATAAATTGGAGAAGGCTCTTTGAAGTTTTCTTTAGTAGCACAACATTTGAAGAAGCCCTATTCTTGGAACACATCGATTACTTTCAAATATCTCGAGGGTAAAAACCCCAACACCACAGACAACAGACACATCAGAACAAAAATTACTTGAACCAACACTTGGGATCATTGATGTATATACATACATATAGCCTTATAGTCATAGCCACATACCCCAAATAAAAAGCCAATCCAAACTTAAGAATCAAGATGATGGTATACAAATCCGCAATCCATATTCAAAGACTAAATAGGAAATCAAAGACCTCGCCGTGTTAGCTTGAGAATTTATAGAGAATAGTATTCTGCAAGCTTATTAACTATGAGGGTGGGTGCAAACTAGAGTAGCAAAACAGTATTCTGCAAACATGTTCTGACTTTTTTCACACCAGATTCCTTATCTAAATTAGGCGTACATATGCAATTAACTAAGATAACGAACTGTCTAGTCCTAAGACCAGGTTTTGGACAAGCTTTAGTCTTTATTCTTCCATGTGAAATATGATTATTCTGTTTCAAAAATAAAATAAAAAATTAACAGATCATTACCTTTGTTTCGGTCATTAGAGGCTCAATGGCAGGTTTGTGATTCTCTTGCGATGGTAGCACATGCAAGAAACATATTAAAGAGCAGTGATAGCTCAATATTGGGGTCAGTGATTCTCTTCCACTGATGGCTCATATGCAAGACGCGTATTAGAGGGGCATAAGTGATGCCTCAGTATTGGGTTTGTGATCCTCTTTGTGGTATGCAAGAAGCATATGAAAGAGCAAGAAGTATATGAAAGAGCAAGAAACAAAAAGAGAAACGAGAGAGACACAGGCACACAGTCCGGAGGGAGGGAGAGCCGGGCAAAGAATGAATATTAACCAATCCCGTGCCATCTCCCATCCCTCCGCAGAACCAAAAACTGTATCTTTTTATTAAGGGTCTTGACCTGCCAAGCAAGCGCACCTGTCATGGCAAAGGTCACATACATCCTCTCACTATTTACTTTTCTACATCTTTTCATTTTCCTCAGAGTTTGAAAGCCCAAACAAAATCTGTGCAACAGTTTAATCTATGGAGACAGATAAGTAAATACCCGGACCAAGATCGTTCCCTCTTTCATCAGGAGAATTGCACACCGAGTTATGGTTGTTGATCAACGAGAATTGATCAGATCAACGAGAATTGATCAGATATCCACTCTGATTAATCCCTAGAGAAACACGAATCCCAAAAGTAAGTCAACTGTATCAAAGAAATCCAAAACAAGCCCCGAACGATTCGAAAACAGTAGCAACAAAATCGAGAAACCCTAAGCATAGACAAGTACGTACCTCGATGACCGGCCGGAAAAATCGATCGGTCGCAAATCGCGGCTAAGGATCAAGGTCACCCGAATCGAGACGAGTCATGCCAAACCCTAACAAGGAAACCATCGTTCAAACAAGGAGATTAGAAAGATAATCAATGAAACAAACGAAGAATCTCAAGGAAAAAAAAGAAGTTAAATCGGAATTCGAAAGCAAACTCACAGGAAGAAAGAGGATGCAGAAGCGATCAGCGGTAGATTCGGGTAAAGATCAGAGAAACAAGTCGGTCGCTTTTTATATAGACGGAGCAAACCCCAGAATCCGAGTCGGTTTTAGATTTCGGAGCTATTGAGAGATCCTACGGTTGTCAGTTGTTAATGTGTAAAGCAATCGACGGTACAGATGAAATAGAACGAGAAAAGGCGGTTAATATATATGTTCGCGCGTGATTAACCAATTTTGGACAGCCACGTCTCCTATTCTAGATTCCTCTAAATCTTTTTTGTGACAATAATATTTCTTGACACTGATTTTTTACCATATAGATAAATGGGATAATTGTTTAACTATTTAATTTGAGTAAATCATTGGGATAAATTCCAAATTTAAATAACTGCGTCTACACATTAAAAAGATTGCATTTTCGGTATTTAATAGAGAAACCCTCGTATATACAAAAATCTTATGTTATTCTCGTGGGCTTTCGGCTTCAAAACTCAACGACGATTGGGCTGGGCCGGAGTAGAGTCGGACTTAAGAGAGCGAACAAGAGACAGCTTCGCAATATCCGAAACGGCACCGTTTCGAACGGCGGCGGAGTCGCTGACCAGAAACTCATACGCCGCCTCGAACGCCTCTCGCCAGAACCGAGGAATCCTTACGCCGCCGGAGCGTCCGTAAATGTCCCACATCTGCCTCACCACTTTCTCTCTCTCCTCAATTTCCTGTCAATTCCGTAAAATTCCAAAACTCAAAAATCCAATCCCGATCAACAATTTCAAATAGAAACCACGATTAATTTGGTACCAGAACGTCGAGATCGTCGCCGACGGGAAATCCGAACTCGCCGTCAACAGAACGGAACAGACCGATTCCTCTGAGAGAGACGGAACCGGTTAACATAGACCCTAAGGCCAAGAGGAGAACACCGACAAGAACCCAAAGCTTGTAACCAGCGCGTTTGCGGTTGCTGCCGAGACAACCGCCATTTACAGGTTTTCTCACCGGTAAGAGCGTTTGAGATTCTTCAAACTTCATTTCTAACTGATCACCGAATCAAAGTCAGTGTTATATAAAGGAACTAAGATCAATGTGAAAGATAAGACTTTTGAAAGTGGATAAATTAACAAAAATGAGTATACGAAGTGGGATGGGCTAAAAGCAACGATGAAGTTGACTTGATGTTGACTTTTGTAACGCGTTCTCTTATTATGGCTGCGATATTTTTAACTATTTTAAAAGAGTGTAGCCAATCCAGACGGTGGATAAAGAAGTCTTCGTGTCCAAACAATCCTTACGAGAATCACAAAGACCAAACAAGTCTGATTATTTTGTTTTACGGCCTGCCCAGAGCATGAACTTTTTTCTGTGTTACGATTACTTTATTACAAGACATTAGGATAATTAATTCAGGACTGTACGTCTTATATATTGGATAATTTGGTTTTGCCTTTCTATGGTCGATCACTTAAACAAATTAAATTGCGGTTTTCACCATCTATAGATAAAGAAGTCGAGATTAGAGAGATCTGAAAGTGGGTAACAAATAGGAGCTCAAAAGCTTTGCACACTCAATTCGGTGATAAATCTATACATATGTGTTGGCAAATGGATCAGAAACTCAGAGATGCTAATGTAGCAAAAGGCAGACATTCAACACGACATCAATTTCAGACCGCCCGTCTGCTGTTATCTCATCACTGTATCTTCTTCACAATTGTTCATACTTCAGAGGAAAATTAAATATTTTTAAAAGGGCCACAAAAAGGACTTCTTAAGCCAACATGATGGATCAGATTGCTGGAATTTTAATTTATAAACTCATCATCTGCGTCCATCGAATTTGAAATATTGAAACTTTAACAAAACCAAACAGAACTTGGATAAATAAAATAGGGATTTTTAAATGAAAGAGTTTTAGACTAATTGGCATCAGATAATAAGCAGAGATTGGTAGTCAACACTGATTCATCTGTGTGTAGGATAAGATTCTAATCATCATTTGCCAATGAAAACCCTAATTCCTTTACTAACGAATTAAAAATTATAAAATAAAAAAAAAGAGAGAGATACTTTCAAATCCAAGAAAAACAAAAAACGAAAAAAAAAACACTTTCGCAGAATTTGAAGAAAGAACTATGAGCGATCATTGGGATTCCAGTTTGGGTGTGGTAAATATGTTTATATATAACGAAGAGGTGGCAAACCAAGCTAGGGTTTAGTTTATAATGGGCTTATTTTGATTATAATGGTCTAATGGGCTCAAAAAAGCTTCAGCCCATCTAAATGGAGACTCCACCTATCTACATGACTACAAAACAATTTTCTAATCTTTATCTTTTGTTTTTTTTTTTCTTCTTATATATATTCTTTCGTGTGATATCAATGACTCTAAAAATGCGTTGGCCAAAATGTTTCTAAAAATTCATTATATCACTTTTTTTTTTCTTCTTATATATATATTGTTTTGTGTGATAAAGGAATTTTAATTTAAGAGGCCAACATGTTTGACCGAACATGGCCAAAATGTACGAATATTGTTAATTTTTTTCATATGCAAATGGGTGGAAACCAACAATAACATATCCATAAAGAATCGTCCATATGTAAACTTTAAGCTGGGAGCGAGTCCACGAATATATCGATTAATATCAAGTGTATATCATCGACCATTTTCGTTTTGTTTTTCTTTTTCTGATATACTTTAGATTTACCGTTTTTTTGGTAGTTGTAGATCTCATGGGACAAAATGAATATATATATATATATATATATATAGACTTTGTCACCCATGAAACCTTTACGTCTATATTAATTTCGCTTTGATCAAACATATGTGCTTTAATCGTTGGATGATCTCGGTCAGTGCTTCAAAACAATTAGTCAACTGCAAAATTCATGGTAAATATATACTTTGAAGTCTATAAACCACAAATACAACATTTTTTTAGTTAACTAGATAATTCTGGATTTAGGTCCATAAACCATGGACCATTGAGTAGAATACGTAAATTAATCATTTTTATTTTCACATACTGATTGCAGATATTAGTATGAGTTTATCTTTAAGATTTCTATAACAAAAACAGAAAAAAACGATTAGAAATATAAATACTATTCTATATAAAATATTGTCAAGCAAGTGGTACATTATTTGAGACTCATTAGTATTTTCTCGATTAATAAATTCTTTTTCTCAAGTAAAAACATCAGTGCTAATATAAAAATATCATTATGGGCGACAGCTTTCGTTGCCAATATCTCTCATGATTGTACATTCTTTCTAGCTAGCTCGGAATAGATATACGAACAATTCTAGATGTTATAAGAATTCACAGAAAGCTCCATATATTCCCTGTTTACTACACAAATTCATATCGCATCATGACTTTTATAAATGTTCTTTCCTTTATGGTCCCAATTACACTAGCTAGTCAACTAGTAAGAAAGGGGTAATGGCCCGATAGAGATTATTAGGTTTCAAAGCATATTTCTTGCCATTTGAGTATTTAGAAAAACTTGTCTAAGAAGAGTAGAAAAAACATATATAGAGACTGGTATATATATAGTGATATGCTAGTATGTTGATGTTAAGAATACCGAACAACTCTCTGTTATATAAACAAGATTCCCGAAAAATGGGTTTTGAGTTTATTAGGTTCTACCAAAAATAAGAGAAACTAAAATCTTCGTGTTTTGTTAAACACACACCAAGATTTAACAGACTTCTTATACAAAAATTGAATTTAAATCTTTTATATATTCAGTAATTCGTCTAACAAAATAAAGATTAATAAAAAACTAAAGTATAAAGGTATAATTAATAATCTTTTGAACAACAAAAAAGTTAGTGAATTGAAATTTTAAAATCTTAAAAATATAAATGATCGATAATTATATTATTCTTTTCTTGCATCTAGGGCTGTCAAAATAGGTTGTCCACGTCCATTTAGACCCGTCCAATAGTGTCCATTTTGATTGTGGACAAATTGTGTACATGTCTATTAACGTCCATGTCCATTAACGACCATATCTAAATGGGCTGTCCATTAGTGTCTATTGGTCAGAATATAACAAATTGTTTAAATATTGTTGGTCAGTATATATTTAAACGTATGTGCTTTAATCGTTGGATGATCTCGGTCAGTGCTTTAACCATCTAGATATTGATATTTGCTTTGTATATTTAAATGACATATGGCTTTGTATATTTATTATCTATTATCTATTATCTATTATCTATTATCNGCAAGGATGCTTCTGGTGAGAGCTTGGTGATATGCCGAACACACATGGGACACTTGCAAGGCCTAGATACTGCAGCATAGCTCCAGTACTGCAAGATGCAACTTCCTGTATATAATGCGGCAGCAGTAATCAGAAAACTTAATGATCATAAAAACTATTGACTACTAAAAAACGCTTCTTCCAATAATCCCAACACTGGAACCCTAAATCAATTTTCAAACCCAACAAATGAGGTTCCTAATAGATATATCAGAAAAGCAATTTTAATAGAGAGCTACTAATCTTCCTCTAGCGAGCAGAAAGAAAGACGCAAGCGGGATACTTCAATGGCTCAGAGATTCATGAGAGGAAAAAAGAGAAGAAGAAATATCAAACACTAACCGCAATACCAATGGCCACAATTCCCTCGACACGGAACCATAAAGGAGCTGAAACAGATTGGGCAGCAATCATCATCTGGAGGCGTCTCACTCTCTGTCTTCCTCTCTCCACGATTATCCGTTTCAATCTTCCTCTCCTCCGCCGTCAAGACTCCGTCAGCGAGCACGGCTGCGTTCGGCCCCTCCATCAGCTCGTTCGGATCAAGGTTTTCCGCCACCGCGGCGTTTACCTCCGGCAGTAAATCGTCGGTTGTTACCTCCATCTCCCTCATGGGGTTTGCTTGCTGCTCCCTGTCTAGACTCTCTCCGTTTCGTCACTTTTTCGAAAGATTCCCATTTTACAAAATGAGTTAATTAGATTTCCAAATGTTTAGTGATTATCTTTTAGGGAATCTCCCGGCGACGGCCGTGAACGAGTCTTTTAGGGAATCTAGACAGGTTCGAAGTCTGATTCTCAGGGCCGAGAAGATCGAATTTCAGAGAACTGGAGGCTTGGAACGATGACCAAATGAGAAATAGAGAGAGTATTGTTTAATTAAAAAACAAATGCTATGTTTGTGATTTTCTTTTAATGAATGCTATGTTTGTGATTTTCACCCTTGGATGCTAAATTATTGAACTTTAAGTTTTTTGGTGCTATTTTGTAGAATTGCCCTATTTATTATTTATTATTTTTATTTTTTATTTTTTTCAGTTTTTCTGCCCCCAAATCGATTTTGACCTAATTTTGAAAGTATTTTGGACAGACCGTGTCTACAATATCTAAACTCGTTTTGTCCGTGGACAAAATTGGACCAAGCCCATTTAACCCGCTTCGCATATGGACTTGTCCATGTCCGGTCAATAATATTTTAGACACGAACAGCCCATGGGCGGCCCACCCATTTTGACACCTCTACTTGCATAGTTGCATCGTATTTTTCTTAAATCCAATAACCAAAAAAACTTTATGATACCGATTTGGGCGAATAAGTAAAAGGTGGTCCACGAACGAACAAACGAGATCAGATGAACTTAGACAAAGATAACAAATCGTTCACATGTCGTCCATCTATATCTAGATGGTTAAACACTTAGGGACGATGGCTAAAAAATATCACGTATGTGTCTATAATGAATGATCGTTGTATTGTAACGCCATTATATTAATTTGTAGTTCTCGTTACCATATTCACAATATCAATTTGAATCGTTTTTGTTAATCTAAACACTACATATCACAACTAATTATAGCTCTACAACACTTAAAGATACATTCCACTAATTAAGTTCTAAGTAACATTAACACACATAGCTAGGACTAAATACGCGAATATTAAATATGGTTCTTCCAACTTGTTATACTCATCATACCATCCCAGTACCAAAACTTTAAGAACATATTCCAACATGGCCATGCACACATGCACACTCCATGCTCAATGCCGTCATGCCTATATATACTCATAGTATTAGAGTGTACGATCGTCAACAACATCATAAGAAAGAGAAAAACACATAAAGAGAAAACGGTGACATGAAGAATGAGAAGTTGTGTGGTAGCCAAGGATGACTTGCCTGCGTCTTAAACCATATATATCAAAGACTCGATCGATAGTCTCTGAGTTGGTTAGTCGTTAGGCAGTCTCCTCGGCTATTCAGACAATTCTTTTTCTCCTCATTTCACATTTCTCTTTTTCAAAGACCGAACACGAAAAGGGTTGATGTAATCAATTTTGTTTGGCCACTAAAGAATTTTCTTTTTGTTGATGTTATAGCAGAAATAATTAAAAAAATGATTTTGAGATTGGGGGTGGACCTTGTCCATGTATAAGCGCATTGGGACAATGTGTTTTGAAAAATCGAGGGCTTTTGCTTCACTGTGACCAAGAAGCTTCACGTGGAGAGTCTATGGATCTTGTCGCTGATCAGCATGCATGTGCTTTTCTAATTCTATGTGTGGCCATCTAAAATGGTGGGCGGCGATTATTTACTGTGAATCTTTTCTACTCCAACCAATTTATGCGTCTTTTTGGGTTTAAATATGAGTTTTTATATATTTAAGTTACGTTGTAACTTTTATAACTTTTTATTTCTGTAAGAGAATTAACGTTTTTGTTTTTGTCAACAAGCCCTATATACATTTAACGTCTTATATAATGTGTTTTTTTTTAATGCGTCTATCATATATCACATTATCACAAGTCGGAGCATTCGTTTTGATTGCTAATGTGTTAGATTTTCATGTGAAAGTTAGTGTCAATCCTAAGAAACTGTTTATTGATATATAGTCATATTTGAAGAAAAATTCACTAACCAATCACAAAATCTGACCAACCTAGTGAACTTGAATTTTTGTTGAAGGAAAGGTAAATCAAATCCTAAGTTTGGAATGTACAGTATTTTCGTAAAATATAGAAGAAACTCTAAATTTGTTTTTTTTTCTTCCAATGATTAGTATATAAGATATTATTACTTTAACAAAAAGTTATGATCTAACTTTACAATATTATCGGTCTCATTGATAATTAAAAATTTAAAGCGGTAACCGATTTTAATTGTAAGAGAAGCGGAGAGCGATTGTGTAATAAAAAAAAAACTAGCACAAAAATAGAGGACACAAATATTAATTACAGTAATATTAGGGATTACATCATAAATAGTCCCAAAAAATATCTTTTTTTTTTTTTTTGGTTAAAAGGAAACAGAAAAAACATCTTAAGACAATTTCTGATATTTTCTTAGCGCCAAGCTTCACCGTGACTGAAGACGACCGGATCGAATTCCGGACACAAAGGTCTCAACTTTTGACATTTTTTCTAAATTTTCTTACTACACCCAACAAAAATCTAACCGGGCAAGATCTTCTTCTCTTCCCAGATCCTAAATCTCCATCTCCTACAGATCTGCATAAATGGCGGTTACTCACTGATTCAGACACGGAAAAAAAAAGAAAAAGCTTTCTGCTTAACTTTTGCATTACTTTTAATGGCGGATCCTCGAAACGGCAAGTCCTTCTTTTTCCGCTTCTCCTTTTTAATCTCCCTCACTTTGCTTTTCATTTCGCCGTCGTATGCCAACGAGTCGCCGGTTATCGTTGATCCGACTCCGTACGAAACCGCAGATGTTTCCACCGATGTAGCTGTGTCGGTTAGTGAATCCAGTCGAGAAGATGTTCTATTGCATAAACTGGAGGAACTCGTTAAAAATCTGACGGGATTAGTGGCTAATCTAGATGCTAGGTTATCTGAAACTCGGGAATCGCCATTAAACGAGAAGAACGAGATCACTAAATCAGGTGATGAAATGGAAGATGAGAAGGAGAGAGGAGGAAGAGCTAAGGCTTTCTCGGTGACTAAATACAGTCCATTTTGGTCGGAGAGGTTTTTGTTCACATCAGCTGTGAAACTCGATTCCGATGCGACTTGTATCAATGTGCTGCCGTTTAAGGATTTCGAAGGTTCGAGCAAATACTTTGCAATTGGGGATTCTAGAGGTAGGGTTTATGTGTTCTTGAGAAATGGTGATGTTTTGATTGAGTTTTTCACCACAGTTGATTCACCGATTACAGCTATGGTTTCGTATTTATCGGTGTTTAAGAACTCGAGTTTCGTGGTCACGGGTCATCAGAACGGTGCGGTTTTGTTGCATCGGATCCTGGAGGGATCGAATGGCGAAGATTGGAACTCGAATTCTGTTTCAATGGAAATTGTTGGGAAATTTGATGTGGATGACTCGGCTGATCCTGTGACTCTATTGGAAGTGCATCATGTTGGCCGGGTTAGGTATATATTGGCGACGGATTTAAGCGGGAAGCTCACGGTTTTAACTGAGAACAGGACGGTTTATGGGTCGGTTATGCCATCGAGCAGACCACTGGTGTTCTTGAAGCAGAGATTGTTGTTTCTCACTGAGTCTGGTGCTGGTTCGTTGGACTTAAGGAGTATGAAGATAAGAGAAACGGAGTGCGAAGGACTAAACCATTCACTCGCGAGAACCTATGTTTTCGATGCGACGGAACGGTCTAAAGCTTACGGATTCACATCCGAGGGGGAAATCATTCACGTGTTGCTTCACGGAGATATAATGAACTTCAAATGTAGAGTTAGATCCAAGAAAAAGTTTCAAATGGAAGAACCAGTAGCTTTGCAATCAATCAAAGGCTACCTTCTGGTAATCAACGAAGAAAAGGTTTTCGCTTTCAACGTATCGACTCAGCATTACGTCCGAACAGCAGGTCCTCGGCTTTTGTTTTCTGCGGGATTAGAAGAGATCAGATCCGCGTTCTTGAGCCATCGCCAATCTTCTTCAAGAACCGTAGTAGTAAAGGCGAGACCTTTGATCGCTAGCGACCGAGAAAACCTTCTTGTGATGGGTTTAGGAGACGGGTATTTCGCGGTTTATAAATCGAAGCTTTCGAGTCTCAAAGGAGACTTCAATACAATGCTTTGGAGCAGCCCAGTGTTCTTCTTCATACTGTTTCTATTCGGAGCTTGGCATTTCTTCGCCAAGAAGAAAGAATCGCTCACCGCGTGGGGGCCAGATGATCCTTTTAGTCAAAACAAAGAACCGTCTTTTACTGAACCTTGTAGAAGAAGCGATGACCTCATGGATCTACGGAGAAGGTACGCTGGTGGGTCCTCGTACCGGTCAGTTGGAGCTAACGACCAAAGTTCGAGAGCTCCGGTGGATGGAAGCTACAGAACAACCGCACAGGATCATAACAACTATCGTGGCGGTTCGGGTCTTGATTCAAGCGGGTTTGGTAATAGAAGAGATAGTTTGTTTGGTAACAACAAAGTATTGGACGACCAAAGCTAATAATCTTTTTGGATTTCTTGCCAATTCCGAAGATTAGTTTGAATTTTGACTTGAAAAAGCTTTGTAATGCTATACTTTTTTTTTTTTAATTCCTCGTTCGTTTTCTTTACTTTAGTTGTTCGAATAATGTTAATTCCGGTCAAATAATAATTGTTCTTTGCAAAGTGGATTAGTCTTCTTATTTTTTTCCCGCTGCCGCACAACCCAAAATCGCGGCGCGTTCTTGATCGCTGAATCTAAAATAATACGTTTGGTAAAGATGCGATTAAAAGGTTTGACAGCTTAACTAATCTCAATCATAAATTCATAATGTTTTGGTCTATCATGTGTGATCGTGCGAGCAAGTGGATTATAGATGTGAGCTTGTTATTCAACATTTTGATATTTCATATTTCTCTCAAATCTCGATTTATAATTTGTTATATGTTGACCGTCAGATGAGTCAGCTTAATAGTCATGCCATCAAACGGTTGAAACTTCATCTTAAACTGGTAAATACGAAAAACGAATCTACACCGTGAAGCAGAGGAACACTACTTTATGAGCTTTGATTCATCGTCGTACTCGTCGTCTTCGCACAAGAGGCCAAACAAGCTCTCTCTCTCTCTCTCTCAACAACTTCAAAAGCCGGGAGGTCTGACCCGAGACCACCGAAGAAAACAGCACATTTCTAGGGTTTTCTGAAAAGTCTTTTCTCTGATCCAGCACATTGTACAACTTTGTGTCTGTTCAGGTAATCAGAGAAGAGTCTTATTCGTTTTTAGCTTCTGGGTATTCTCTTTTGATTTCGCTTGTGAAGGGAGGAGAGAAAGTCAACGACCATGGCCGGTCGTAGAGATAGAAGCCAACAGCTCCGTGGATCTCGAATTGCGATCGCCATCCTCGTCGGTATCTTTATCGGGTGCGTATGCGCCGTTATGTTCCCAAATGGGTTCTTCAACTCGAGCTCGTCGCTTACAGTTAACGAACGCGTCCAGGTACTGGATCTTACGCCCTACTTCTATAGAGCTCTTATTTTGGATTACATAGAATGATTTGACCTGAAATTGAGAATTCCCTGCGTTAGTCTCAGCCATAATAAGTATTAAGTGGAATGTGTCTAAACATGGAATAAATTGTTCTTGGTGTTTGAGTTTGTTGGAGATTAGTTCAAGATATTCTTCAAAGTAGCTGCCTTGATTACTAGATATTGTATCTCAATTTGGAATGAAGTTGAGTTATTTATGGATTCTTGAGGTTTGAAGATTTGAGTTTATTTGGTGAAATTTCATCACTTCTTTGTCTTTTTTTCTTCTTCTTCAGGTTGGATCATCGTCTTGTGAATCGCCCGCACGAATCAAAATGCTAAAATCAGACTTTGCATCTCTCTCAGAAAAGAATGCAGAGTTGAAGAAGCAGGTCAGAGAGCTAACAGAAAAGCTACGGTTAGCGGAACAAGGGTCAGACAATGCACGAAAACAGGTCCTAGCTTTGGGATCACAGATCAAGGCGGGTCCTTTCGGAACGGTCAAGAGTCTGAGAACTAATCCAACCATCCTTTCAGATGAATCTATAAACCCAAGATTGGCAAAGATTCTAGAGGAGATTGCTGTAAATAAAGAGGTAATCGTGGCTCTTGCAAACTCAAATGTGAAATCAATGTTAGAGGTTCAGATTGCTAGCATAAAGAGATTGGGTATAACAAACTACCTGGTTGTCGCATTGGACGATTACATAGAGAATTTCTGTAAATCGAACGATGTTGCGTACTACAAGAGAGATCCAGACAAGGACGTGGACACGGTTGGGAAAACCGGAGGTAACCACGCCGTCTCTGGATTGAAATTCCGTGTATTAAGAGAGTTCTTGCAACTCGGCTATGGTGTTCTTCTCTCGGATGTGGACATTGTCTTCTTGCAAAACCCATTTAGTCATCTATACAGAGACTCTGATGTGGAGTCCATGAGTGATGGCCATAGCAATATGACGGCTTATGGATTCAACGATGTATCTGATGAACCAGCCATGGGATGGGCTCGGTATGCTCACACGATGAGGATATGGGTTTTCAATTCCGGGTTTTTCTACCTAAGGCCTACGATTCCATCAATCGAGTTGCTTGATCGCGTAGCAGATAGACTCTCCAAGGCAAAATTGTGGGACCAAGCGGTTTTCAACGAGGAATTGTTTTATCCTTCGCATCCTGAGTACATTGGGCTGCATGCCTCCAAGAGAGTCATGGATATGTATGAGTTTATGAACAGTAAGGTCCTTTTCAAGACTGTAAGAAAGAATCAGGAACTGAAGAAGGTGAAACCGGTGATTGTTCATGTGAACTACCATCCAGATAAGCTCAATAGAATGCAAGCAGTGGTTGAGTTCTACGTAAATGGTAAGCAAGACGCGCTTGATAGCTTCCCAGATGGTTCCGAATGATTCACCTGAAAAGCAGAGTAGGCTCAAAAGTTTCCCAGTTTCTTGACATTTGTGATTCTAATTTTACTTCTTTTTTTTTATTGTTTCCATGTTTAATGCTTCATGCTTTCTGGATTTTTTTTTTTTTTTTTTTTTTTGTATTATGAATTTTGTGTAACTTATGGCTAAAACCTCAATCTTTTTTTACTCGTCTGTTCTTCTCACATTATTTTTCTTTCTATTTTCATATATGCATGATGAAGCCTTTTTCTTCCACATTGCTCTCTCTCTCTCTGTTTCAGCCTTTCCGGTTTACTCTTTCGGTAAATCTCAAGTTTGAATGCTATGTGTTCCAGTTCAAGCCACTTAATAATGTAATATTTGTAATGTTTTCCAAGACCTAGAAGGGATGATAATAGAAACATACATCTTAAACATTCTATCTACAAATAATGCGTTGTGAAACAAACTCACCGGTACTATGAATATCGACTCTAGTACAAGAACCAAAACCAAAACCATGAACTGAACAACACACGAAGACTCCAATCCGACATGCCACAACAGGTTCTTTTGTTCTTCATCTCAACTACGACCTTTAGCGTTTCCAAGTGTGAGCTCTAGATCCTCCATAGCCACATCATGGATCCTCTCCCCTTCCCATGGCTTAACTTGGCTGTTCTCAAATTTAAAGTCCGAGTTTTGACCAATCTCCTGGTTTGCTGCAGTGTTTGGAGATAATTGCTGAGGTGCGGGGGGCTTCACTAGATTGAACGTTGGAGAGGCTGGCACTCCAGAGCCGGCATGGAATGGCTGTTGTGAGAACTTTTGAAAGCTTATCCAATGACCCGAATCAACAGTCGACGAGTCAGACTCATCACATTCAGGTATAGTAGCCGGGGCATTGAACTGGCGATGGTGAGTGGGACTCGCGGGTGCAGATACCGCGTAAAACGGGTAGTTAAAAGATGACATTGATTGTTTAGCAGCAATGGCCATGGATTGTTTGGTAAAAGATTCCCAAGTGGGCAATGGCCTGGGGTTTTTAGAAGTTGGGGATGAGACTGGTGGAGTGACTGGAGCACTGTTTGAGATTCTAAGCGGAGGAAGCGATGAAGGAATCCCGCCATTCCTGAGGAAAGGGAAGATTGTGGAGATGTTGTGTGTGTCGCCACCACGAGAAGGACTCGGGAACGAAGAAGACGACGGACTGACTTGGTAAGAAAGGATGGGGCTTTCAAAAGGGCTTTGGTTATGGGAAGCGTAAGGAGAGACCCGACAGGATGATCCAGCCATGTCACCAGGAAGAGGCTTGTGTCCCTGATGGTCAAAGAACAATAGCAAAGACACCACAATGTCACAATCAATTTCCAGAAAAAGGAAGCATTATGTAAAGACTTTGGATCAAAAGACCCTTTAATTTCCACTAAGATTATGTGACAAAAACTGCAAAAAAAGAAGCAATGACTGAGATTTTCGGATGCACTAAAAAGCTAAGGGAGAGATCTAAATATAGTTACCCAGAGATAGCAAAATCTTCTCCAGTCACTCTGGAATTAGTAAGAATCACACACTAAATTCACTTTCTCCAAGTCAAATCTGAAGGCAAAACAGATCCACTTATAGAAATTCCCATTCGTCTAAATATTGTTGAAAACCGAGAAAACGCATTTTGAATCCCAAAACTAGAGATTCAACAGCTAGAAAACATCCACAGATAAGCTCAGATCTAAAGCAAATGCGTATGATGCTGACCTTGCGATAAGTGGTTCCGTCTTCTTCAACGACCCAGCCAGCTTCAGAACAAAGAGCCTTGAGCACTTCATTGTTGTCGCAGTGTTTGGGCAGATTGTAGTTACCTTGAGCTCTGAGACCGGTATATATCTTCGCCGCCACAGCTCTTCTCCGCCTCTCCCTCCTCCGATTGTTCTCCCTCTCTCTCCACGACGGCTTCCGCCTCGTCGCCATCGCTGTGGCTGACGTCGACGTCGCACCGTCAGACGTCATCTTCTTCCCCAACCCTCAAAACAACCAAACCACCTTCAAAAACCGATCCGAATCCGGTAAAAGAAAAACAGGTCGCTGCAGATTATACGCACGGATTTGTGATTCAGCTGAAGAAGAAGAAGAGTGAGAAGTTAGTGCTCACGAGGAATACGCTTTTCTCTCTTCGCTGGAATTATAGAAGATTCTTTCTTCGTTATTAAAATAACAATTTTTTAAAAAAAGCAAAAAAAAAGGGTGAATGTTCGAGTACGCGCAGGTTCACAATAGAGAGTTTACTGGTGATTTGACGCAAATCAGCCACGTGTCAATCTAAAATTGACGAATGGTGAGAATAGCCGTGGCGTACGTAACTTACTGTGTGGTTTTGCGTAACGAATCAGTGGAAGTGGTGATTTGTAATGTATGTTTTTCTTCTCTCAATCTGTGTAAAATGAGCAGAGATTATAAAGAGAAATGATGTGAGACATGTGGGGTCCGCTTATTTGAAGTGGGTCCCTTTCTTGTATGACCCGAAAACACACCATCTGATTGGTTTTTCGGACATGTTAATAGAAAACAAATTATTTTAAGCCTCATAACATTAATGCCTTTTTTAAAAACAAAAAAATTAAAATTTAACTGTCACTATAGTATGAACAAAAACAAAATAAATGCTCACTTTTGTCCTGATTATTGTGTATTATCATGTGTCTATCTAATGATTGCTATTTTTTTTTTACTTCATTTGCATTTTAGCGAGATTAGTTATGGTTTTAATTGAGAACATTGCGAAACCAAATATATACTGATAGATGATTAGGGAAGAAATTAAACTAAACTTTTAGACCATCCACATTGCAGACATCAAATTGATGTCTTCCGCTTTTTAAAAAAAAAATAATTAAAAAATTATTTTTTTATTGTCGCGATGAATCACGTCATCACCTTTTGCCAAGACATTGGAAAGCTTGCCTTGCCTACATATAGTCATTCACACAGTATTGTAACTGGAAAATGTAACAAGGAACACTATTTTATTCACCAAAACATTATTCAGTCAAACCGGAAAGCTTTATGTTTGAAAATATCGTCAATTTGTTTTGTGATTTGTAAGCATATATATTATTTGATTGCTATGACAATCAACTATACTTGGAATTATTGTTGGGCCCTTCCCTTCATTGATCATGATTTTCTTTAATTTTAATGTTTTTTTTTATAAAAAAATTGTATAGTTCATTGAACATAATAGGAAAATGGGATAGTGGATTTGCCCCACACACTGACCCCCCTCAAAAGATATGATCTTCCAACGAGTAGTCACTTATTGAATTCATTTTTACACGCTTTTGCCTTTAGTTTTTTCATATTTTGTTAGAAACAAAATAAATCTAATGAATATAGCATGTGATCTTATTTGTACTGAGGATATATATATTATATATTCTGAAACATTTGGGATGACAAGAGAAGAAAAAAAGCTTATTAAATTGATGGTACAGTGATGTCCAAAAAAATTGTGGCACAGTACAGTAGTTGTTTCAGGCTTCTCGCCTGATGCTAACGTTGGCTTCAAACGATGTCGTTTCACTAAATCATACCTTCTCATGCTACCCAAAGGTCTCCTCACAATCATTGAGCTTGGCCCAAGCCAGTATTCTTCTGGCTAAGAGCCTAAAACCTATTGATGCACCCACTAATCTTTCAACAAGTATCTCGAGTCCTGGAAGTGAAGCGGTTCGTTTCCCCAAGAGGTCCATCCAGCAGCCATTTCCCTAGCAAATAGCTCAAGGCACCGAGCTGGTTGAAGCCCAGGAACATGTTTCATTAGTATCTCTACACAAAAGTCCAAGTGAAAAGAGAGAATCAGTGAACTGCACAGCAAAAATTTGGATAAACTGCATTATGATCTTGATTTTGATGAAACCAATCGCGGAACAAAGCTGTTGAAATACCTCCAATTGGGGGTTTCCTCGAAAAATCTCCAGGGATGCTTATCATTATTTTGTTTTTATCCAAGAGTTTAAAATTTGACCTATGTTTTGATTCTGCAAGCTATGACATACACACGGCAGTGAAACAGAAGCTCCGTTTGCAGATTATTCAAGTAACAAATACAAGAATTGGCTTACTTTGGTAAAGCGGTAGCCTAGTAGAAGATATTCATAGGGCTTATGATGGACCAGGTCCAGATCGCAAATCAGTGTACCATCGGGTTTGACCTGAAACATTTTACATAGCCAGCGTGTGAAATTTCAAGTCATGTACGCAAACTCAGAAACCAAGATGGGGATCGAGAAGTGCAACTTGCGCTCACCTTTAACCAATACATTGTAGCTACGTACTTAATACCCCACGCAGGGAATAGCTCTCTCTCAACAAAGTTAAGTAATTTCTCTCTATTGGTCACCCATAAAGCCACGAGAGCTCCTTCAGCATGAGTAAGCTGATTGATTGGGAGAGATAAGAAGTATCTGTTTGGTAATGTTGGATACCTAGAACAAGAATAAAAAAACATGGCACATGAAGTCTCTTTCAAATACAAAAACATGGCACATTTCATGTCAATATTAACATATAACAGAGGCAGGAACGAACTTTGACTTCTGATGAGCGCTTGCATTTTCCCAGGGTGGATCAATAACTATAAGATTGAAGCCTTCTTCAGGTTTAGCTGCATATATGACGTCAACAAGATAAATACATTGCTAGGCTCAATCGCCTACCGTTAGGGTCATGACTGATCTTTTGAACAAAGGACTTAGGACCGATCAACCAGAGCCAGAAAACTCTAAAGCAGCAAAATGTCTATTATGGACTATAGCACAGTAGTTACCAGGAACAAGGTTTCGGATGTGCAGTAAATCAGACTTCAAGGCAACATTGGTAAAAAGAAAGGCGAGACCGGAAAATGAAGGTAAAACGAGAAGAACCATATCATACATTAACTTGGTCAGCAAAAAAAACAATCTTTAGACAGCAATTGTAAATTAGGCAAAGAACAATTCACAAACCATGTAGAAGCAACTCTTTCTGGGCATTATATATCTCCGGTTTGAAAACTCGGCTTCAACTTCTTCTTCTGCCTCGTTCACTACTAGGTTATTGAACACTTTAAACACTTTCTGTTCACTGCAATTCTCAATTGAGCAACCTATTAAGACCACAGAAACACCATCAAATTCAAGGTTTTCAAATAGGATTTTAGCAAGTAAATTAGATGAGAAGAAACCTTCATTATCGCAATGTAGATTCAAATTCAGTGTTATCTCATACAAAGGAGCTTGCCACACTCCTCCAAGCTCAACAAAAGAGAGTTCATCGCCACAACACTCGGTCAACAAACTAGAATCATCACTTAGACCTTTCGTTAATCTCAACAGCTCGATTTCCCGTAGAAGCGATTCATGCGCTTCCGATAAAGACAACCTCGCTCCCTGGAATTCGAAACCATTTTACTGTCAATCTCTAGTCCTCAACAGAGAAAAACTAACACGGGGAGTTATGACCTGGTGACGAAGATTAGAAGCTTGCTCTCCTGCACTAGGAAGGTGAGGGCTAGGTTTTTTCTGCTTCCTTTTCCGCTTTTTCGGATTAGGGTCGCTGGATTGTAGATTGAGATTCTTCGAATTGAAGAAACGAGAGTAGTAAGCAGAAGGTGAAACCCTAAATCGGGTATATGAACGGTTGATTATACGAACTGGGTCTAAGAAGAACCATTTGGAATCGTCGGATTCGTAGATACCAGAATCAAGGAACCGAGCTAGCTGATCAGTTTTCGCCATTAACGGCTGAACACTCTCTAACTCTGTGGCACAGACACAAACAAAACCCTCCAGTTTCGACAGACTTATAACAACTTTCACATTAAACCCTCCAAGTTTTACAACCGACAACAATTAACCCTCTAATTTTGAATGTTACAAGAAAAACCCTAAAATTCCAGCCCTGGAAAATATGCCGGTAACCAACGGATTTTATTCGTTAATCCAAATAAGAAAAACCATTATGGTGTCTAGAGTTATTCGTTAATGCTTAGGCTTAAAAGTAGTATATAAAATTTTTGATTTTGATGGGAGGGAAATGGTAAGCATTAAAAGTTATAAATAATTGAAGCAGGGGTCTGGTGAGGGGTCGCTTTGATAGTTTCCCCAAATATGGGGACGGTTTTATTTGTGGGTGGGCATTGTAAACTGTGACTTTGACAATGACCCCATAAAAGTTATGGACAAATAATTGATCCAAAGCTGTAAAATTTCATTTAGTAAAGTTAGTAAATAAAAATAAAGATCATATCTACATTTATGAATCTTTATAAATTGTTGCTGTATTTGCTCCATTTCTTTCACTCATATTATATGCTAATAATCACTACTTGTTTTCCTTATTTTCGTTTATTTTGCTGTTCACAGGACGTGGTTTACAAAATGTTTATAAACATTTCTACCAACCAAAAATGTTATGGAGAGAGCAATAATACAATACAGAAAAATTATAAGATAAGGACAAAGGAAATCCAAATTTCAAAAACAAATGGAAAAAGAAGGGTACAGTCGTCATTTGGTCACCAAATGGGTCCCATACATCCCCTCTCTTTATTAAACGCCAGTCAACCATTCAGGTCAATCGCGTGTCTAAAATTACAAAAAGTACCCCTCCGGTTAAATCCAAAACAAAGACAAAAAAAACCGGTTCTGTTTTTGCATAACGCATATACAGTTTCAGTACAAAGCTTACGTGGTGAGTTTTAACTGGTCAACGTGGTGGGAACCGGTCGCTATTATCTCACTCTCTCTCATCTTTCCCTCGCTTCCTCCTCTTTACTAGTATTACTCTGCTTCTCTCTCTCATCTCTCTCTCTCTCTGCTTTTCTTTTCCCTCTTTTTCTCTCACTCTCTCTGCTTCTTCTTGTGGGACAAACCCTAATAATTTTGCATCGAATTCTCTCCACTTTCCCGCTCAATCATCTGATTTTTCCCTCTCTCGCAATGCATGATCTTCGATTTTGAAGCAGTGTTGAGAGCTGAAGTTGGAGGAGTTTTTGTTTGGGTCTAAATCGGAAGAAATTAGAGAAGAAGAAGAATGCTGGAAACTGTAGATAGCTCCGGAATCGTCAATGGAGGATTCCCTCAGATTCAGAGCTTTTGTGGCGAGAGCAGTAGCGAAGAGGAGTTATCGGTTTTGCCACGTCATACCAAAGTGGTCGTCACCGGAAACAACCGTACGAAATCGGTGCTCGTTGGTCTTCAAGGTGTCGTCAAAAAAGCTGTCGGTCTCGGTGGTTGGCATTGGCTCGTAAGTCAAACTAATTTTGCTTTTTTTTCTCCCTTTTTTGGTAAAATGTAATTATATATATATCGATATAATTTAGGGGTTTCTCTGCAATCTCTGGATTTACCAAGTTTGAATTCAATCTATTGAATCGATAAAGAGAATTTGGGGGTTTTCGAATTTTGAATTTCAAATTTGGGTCTTTTTTTTTTGTCTTGGATTTCTAAAAATGATTTAGTTCTTCTGGGTAACGTCTTCCTTAAATGATATATCATTAATGTGCTTCGATTTACTAGTGATAGGTTCATTAATCAAACTCTAATGTTTATCATCGATTTATATCTCCTCGCGTCTAATCATTAAACCAAGAGTTAAGAGTCTATTAAAATCAAACTTATCTTTTTATTTTATTTTTTTATTTGCCAATGTTAAATCTGTAATTATCGAAATCTGGCGATTGAGCTTCTTGCATGCATGTTAGCAATTAAGTTACCATTATTGTTTTTGATTTCACTTATTTACACTGTTCAAACTTGCATTTGGGGTTCTTAGGTTATTCATGAAGCCTTCATTGATTATTTTTCCTTGTTAATTTTCTGATTAAACTTTGTTTTCATCTAATAAAAGCTTCTGAAACATCTTTTGATGTTTCTTGCTGAGATTCAGGCTCAATTTCAGGAATCATCTTTAGACGCTTAAGGAAATTTTTGAGTTTGTAACATTAAGTTAGGCAAAAAAAAAAAAAGGCAACTTTATTTTCGCGCCTGTTAAAAAAAAAACATCATAACAAATATGCACTTGTTATTTAATTCTCCATCATGTTTCTTGACAATTTTATCCTCTCTTTTTTTTTTTTTTGCCACCTTATGGATTCAAGCTGGCTTTTGAAATTTAAATAGCTTTGATTAATGGTAATCATTTGTTTTAGGGACTTTTTTTTATATTTTGTTCTTTCTTTTTTAGTTGAGTCGTTTTCGTCCCCAAGCAGTCACTTCTGTCGATTTTTTTTTGTTTTAATCAAATCTTTTTCCTTTGGTTGGTTTAGTTTATATTATAAAATGTTCTGCAGGATCTATTTGAGAGTGTCTCTGTGTATGTGGACCAAAAGGAGTAACTTCAGCATATTCTGGCGGGCTTTAAACTTTAAAGAACAATCGAAATAATATTAAGATTTTCTCACTACTACGAATATATTTTACTAATAATGATCTCATTCCACCAGTTCGTGTCTCTCAGAATTCCTATGGAAATAAGAGAAAAAAGTTTAGTTTATTAGGAAACATTCTTCTTATGGAGCTTATTTAAATGAATATATGTCAGTACTTGTTTATGGAGTAATATAAATTAATCCGAATCATTGTTGTGCTTTTTTGGTTTTTCTTTTTCTTTTTAGGTTCTGACAAATGGAATAGAAGTAAAGTTGCAGAGGAATGCGCTTAGTGTCATTGAAGCTCCTACTGGAAACGAAGAAGACGATGATCTAGATTTCGAAAACACGCAGAGGAATAGCTCCGATATGAGTAAGTTTGGTTCCTTGTTTTCTTCAGGATTCTGCTTTTCCATTTCTCACTTTAAGAAAAGTAATGATTTTTAAGGATTCTGTCAATTGTTCAAAAACTTTGATAACTTAACTTGTTTAGTCTCCAATGAGTTAACTAAGTGGCATATTGTTCTTTGGAGACGAAAGTGGTAACCTTTTTAACTGATTTTCTCAGTCTTGTTTCTATGACAAGTTGTTTCTTTTCCAGCATCTGAGGACACACTGAAGCCTCATAAGTCGAAACCAAGAGCGCAGAGATCATCGCGGTCATCTCACAAGACTATGAGTAGGTCTCTATCATCTGACTCACAATCAAAAAGCTCGGGCTTTACTCCCCCTGAAAACATGGTATGCATTCAAATTTTTTAGATTTATTCCACTTAATATTGAACATAAATGCTGACTAATCATATGTTTACTGTTGCGATATTGTATGCTTTCACGCAGAAGGTTGATCTTAGCAAACTGGAAATGCCTGCTTTACTGAAGTATTGGCGACATTTCAACCTCGTAAGTTGATATCAAGAAGAAGAAAAAAACGTCTCTTTACTCAATCTAAAACTCTACTTTCTATGTGCTTGCTTCTGAATAAACTCCTTGTAGGTGGATGCAATTCCAAATCCATCAAAGGAGCAACTAATTGACATTGTTCAGAGACACTTTATGTCTCAGGTACGTCACTATCCTTTTGAGCCTTCACTAGATTTCGTCTTATGTGTTGTGTTATAATTTTGTTCTGATGATACTATAAAATGTTTTGAAACTGTGATATGATCTACAGCAAATGGATGAGCTTCAAGTTATTGTGGGGTTTGTCCAAGCTGCAAAGAGAATGAAGAAGGCCTGCAAGTTGCAATCAAAAGAAGCCATAAACACTGATCTTAACTGCATCAGCTAAAAGAAAAGCCCTGACTTTTTAACAGTTCATGTAAGTACGGTATGCCGACTTGTTTAACCATTTGTGGCTTGCTGCTAGTTTTTAGTTCTTTCTGGAGAGTAGATGTTTCCTCTCGCTTCTGTTGTTTAGCCATGTAAGTACCCCATCAAGAAACCAAATGACCTGAAACTAAGAAACATGACTCTCTTAAGCTTCCCAATTGAAAATATATGTTCTATTCCGATCTGGAAAGATATTGGTATGTTAGAATGTAAATATGTTTGGATATGACTTCTCTCAGCTCTTTTTTTTCTTTTTCATTTTCTTAACTTAAAAGTCGAAATCAAATTGAATGGTAAAAATTGAAAGACAATGCACATGATATCAGGGTAAGATGAGTGTGAATGTAATCAAAATGGGATGTTAGACATTACAATCTTTCGTCTATGGAAATCTTTTGTCTTTGTCCATAATCAGCTAGTGTAAAAACAAATTAATTACTCCGATGTTAGACATTACAATATTTCGTTATTAATATATTTAGTTACTTTTTTTTATTGTTCCAGCTTTTATTAAAATGTTTTTAGTTATAAAAATATAATATTAATAATTCATCACAATTTAATAACGTATGTATCAAATATAAAATATAGCAAANGATTTCGGATTCCTCTAGTTTGAGTAAAAGAATCCAAATTAAAACATAAATTTATGTTGTTTTGGGTTTAACTAAAAAATAAATATAATAAAATGAAAAAGAAATAAATATTGATCCTGATTTTTGTTTAAATGTCACTTTTTTAGATAATTCCAGATCTTGGAATAAGATTTTGGGATATGATTGTTACAACAAATAGATTTTCTCTCGTTTCATTGTTTATATATATGACTTCCTTAATGTACTTCGATAATTGTGTAACCTCTGCACTCAAGTCTCCAGCAAAGCAAGGTAAGATAACAATACGTACCCTTAGTTTCTCCTTTTTAGTATTTATATATTAACTTGATTCAAGTGAATATAGATCATTTGATTTAGTTGTTCGGTTTTATTTTTGTTGTAGGAGATTCATTGAGTATTAACTTTGGTTTTGTTTAATTAAGAAATATTTCAGATGAATTAGGTGGCAGTTGACGGTCGACTTGCTAGAGCGAAGGGATAAAGTGCTTCAGTGATTTGGAGATTATGGAAATCACTCAACGGCATAATCAGAAACTTTAAGGGTTGGAAAGTTTATGGAAATCTTTTGTCATTGTTCATAATCAGCTAGTGTAAAAACAAAGTAATTACTCAGATGTTAGACATTACAATCTTTCGTTATTAATATATTTAGTTACTTTTTTTTATTGTTCCAGCTTTTATTAAAATGTTTTTAGTTATAAAAATATAATATTAATAATTCATCACAATTTAATAACGTATGTATCAAATATAAAATATAGCAAATTTATGTGCTGAAAATATATATTGAAAATTGTGCAACAATGGTGTCTTGCAAAATCTGCAATAACATTTGCTATACGTGTTTCCTAGCAATAATTTGCAATTATTAAAAGTTACAAAATATATCACAATTATACAACAAATTTTCTGTGAAAATGTCGTTGCATTAATACAACAAATATAGCAAGAACTTAATTCATTGCAAACTAAGTGACGTATGTGCAATAAATACGAATTTGCAACACGCAAACATCAACACTATAAAATTTGTAACAATTTTATTGCAAATTATATGTTTGCAACAATATTTTGGCGTATCGCAACAATTTTTCTTACTTGCAATATCACTATTTTTTTGTAGAGAATAAGTATTTAGAAAAATATTTAAGATAAAGAGGAAACTTTTATTAAAGAACACTAAAGAACACTCAAAGATTACAAAGACACTCTCAAACTTCTCTTACTCACTTCGCTTGGTTTATATTTCACCCAAGCTCCCTTATTTATAGTACAAGTCTTAAGGAATATCTCATGGAATATTCCGTAAGATATTTTACAACTTATTCTACCCACTCATCATTATTGATCAACTTATTGATCAACACACTCGATCTAGGACAGAAAATGATGGAGTAATCAGCATTGGCACAAGTAAAAGTGCTCGAAGCGTCGTCGTATGCGTAGCTATACGCTTTGGGACATGCTGTTTTAAATATCCTCGAGTAATCCGTGGGAGGACAAGTCTCCGGTTTATTGAACGAACCGGTGCAGCAATACTCCGGTTTGTTAAAAGCCTCGCAAGCGCTCTTACACGCCACAACATTACCCGCGTCCGAAACGCGCAGCTCGTTCGGGCAAATCGCGTTCAAGTCCGAAACGCATCCAACGTTTTGGCAATCGCCTGATCCGCCTCGCGTCGTGATTCCCATCTGGACGTTGTAACCGTCGACGAGGCTTACGTCGTAGAAATCATTCCCGCCGTTATTGCTGATTGTGAATTCGGCGAGTGTGGCCGGTGGAGCTCCTCCGGCGCCGGCGCATTTTAATTTGTTGCCGCAGTCTCCGGTGAGGCATCTTCCGGCGCCGGAGGAGTCGAAATTGCAGCCCGTTCGGCCCCAGATTCGACCGGACCATCCCGCAGGTGCGGTTACGTCGACGGAAGCTCCTGAGTTTAAGGAAAATCCGCCGTCGTTGAGTTGTGCGCCGTTTCCGGTGAGGATTCCGGGCCAGACGGTGAAACTGCAGCTGTTCACTATGGTGAAGACGGTGCCGGAGACGACGGAAATTGTGCCTAGCAAATATACAATCGTAACTTATTAATTAGATTGTTATATCGTTTGTTT
>PKML01056212.1:343060-560676 GCA_002933935.1 Eutrema yunnanense | reverse complement strand
TAATTATTATGAGAATTGAAATATATTTACATCACATGATATATATTTTGCATATACAAAGCTTTTATTTTCTTCTACTGTTGTAGTTACATTTTTTTTTTTAAATAATATCACAAAACACAACGATCTTAAATTTTCAAACTTAATTTATATTTTCGTTTAAATATTTTTAATATGTTTCTTAATTTTTTTGGCTCTTATTCTCTTTTTCATAGTTATGTATAATTGCAATTATTATGTTAAGTATACCTTAATTTATTTATTTGTCTCTTTATTAGATGTAAAACTTGCCAACTTATATTTTGCTTTATGAATTTAGTTAAATATTTAACTTATTTGTTTAATTGTTAGGACTTGTTTGATAAAAGTTTAAATATATTATGATAACCAAATTTATTAAACTTGTTATTATTTCAAAGAACTATATTCATATAAGTTTATTATTTTCTGGTTTAATTTAGAATATGAATAATGCCTTTTCAAATTCTTTTCATAATGTTAGAACCAAATTTATAATTAATATATGTATTTAGTATGTGTATTAAACTTTTAAGATGCTGAGGTGGCAGCATGAGAAGAGAGAAAAACTTACTTTATATATATAGATTTTAGTAAAGCTTTTCTTTTTCATAAAAAAATGACAATTGATGATTACTTTTCTACTAGTGTGATCATGCATTTTTTTCAAAGATCCAAAACGCACGTCATAGTTTTAAAATTTGTAACGATTTTTTTTTTTTTTTTATAATCGGAGAGGGCCCCGGAGTCCAAACTAATCTCCCCAAAGCCCAAACAGGCATCCATTTTTTTTTTACCTAGTAGTGTCCTAGGCACTCCGGATGGTCAAATGGAAAATGAAAAATGATTTGATAATTCTGTGCTTGCAGAGAGTCGATCTCTGGCCTAGACTAACATGACGACTCATACACAAGTGGAAATCATTCCACCACTATCACTTGGTTAAATGCTAGGACTAATTGCGTAGTTGTCATTAAAAGCAACACTTACATATGTATGTTGTTTTTGTAAACTCTAATCTTCGGAATTAAATTACCAACTAGGGAGTTTTTAATTGAGAAAATTGAAAGAAAAAAAAATACTCACATATTGTGCCACTAAACCCTCATAAACATACATTGTTCCATTAAGATTTATAATAGGGATTACTGCAAAAAAACCATAATATTGTTTTTGTAAAAATATCTCTCAGTTTTGAAAAATGCAAGTCAATCCTATAACCCCAAAAATCACCCGCACAACATCCCTTATGTATAATGATGACGTGTAAAAAAAAAACGTCGTTTACATTGCACACGGAAACAAAAACGCAGAGTTTTATGAAAACAAAAACGGCACCCAACTTTTTATTATCATTTTACAAAAAAAAAATGACACAGTTTATACTAAGATTTAATTGATTTTGGAAAAAAACTAAGAAATTGGATTTATGAATTGGATTTTCCGATCCAATCTCATCTCCTCCGGCCTCACTGTCACGCCCTCACGCCGTCTCGTCGGTCTCCTCTCTCACTGTCTCGCCCTCTCGCCACGAGAGTCTGTCTTCGCCGGTGGTCTCTACTACTGGAGTGCTATGCTCGCCGGCCGGACGAGGAGGCGACCGGAGAGAACGATGAAGGTTATCGCTATGGTGGCCGGACGAGGAGGCGACGCTCCTTACGCGGCTGAGTCAGCGGCCGAATCCAAGAAGGTTGAGGAAGATAAAGAGGAATCAGACGATGGTGAAGGGATGATGAGTCTCTTCGATTGATTCAGACGGTAGAGGATCGAATCTGATCTGATTAGTTAGTATCGTATCGTATCGTTTGTGTTGTTTAATTTTAATCGCTTTTAATTTCGAGGGTTTATGTGGGATTCTATGGATGGATCTTTGTTGCTAACTTTTGAGGAGTATTATTCAGTGTTTAAGACTTTTAATCAATCGTGAAATAGATCGATGTTTCTTATTCAACCATGCTTGTTCTTTGAAATTACACAACTCATCGCCGGAGAGCAACGAAGCGACGAGATCCTGAAGCTTGCCGGGCTCGTTGAATCCCAACCGGAGCGTTTCCACCTCGCGCTCGAACACGATCTCCTCCCTTCTTCCGCCGCCGATGTCGTTTGCACGGTTCGTCATCTTCTTCGCTTCTACGGACGGCGATGAGGAAAGGAGCAAGCGAGGAGGAGCTGACAGAGAATGTATTTCTCAGATTCAAGCCTCGATTTGTGATTCAATTTTTCAATAACCTCGGTCTCTCTAATGCCCAGATCCAGAAATCCATCCAGGTCCACCCTGAAATCATGTTCAATTTGATTCCTTCTGCTGTGATTTTGAAAACAATAAGAGTAGCTCCACGAGGAAGAAGAAAATGAGAGAGGAGGAGATAGCGTTTTTTTTTCTTTTTACAGTTTTTAATTTTAATAAAATCATTCAATTATTTAAAACAGCCTTATATGTTGATTATAGAGTTGATTATATCTTGTATATGATTGGATTTTTTTTTTAATCATTTATCTTATTTTTAACTAAGTTCTACTCATTGTATACAAAATTTTAGTTTTCACATAAATCAATAACATTATATACTTTATGGATATTAATCCTAAGAAAATTATTAGTGGGAGTCTCTGGACGAAGGAGTCTTTCAATAATATATTATTTTAAATATATTTTAATTATTTGATTAAATTTTAAGTTATAAAAAAAATTGAGTCAATTAGATGAAGACATGTGGCATATGGGTCTCTCATGAGTTTCTTATTCGAGAAACTCTTGTCATTCTCTCTCATGAGTTTCTCAAAGTTTATTATTATTTTATTGTGAGAGACTCCCACTAATGATGCTCTAATAACAAAAGTTATACATTATTATGTATCAACGAAGTATATTTTTGCATACAAGACTTCTCTTAGTAAACAACAAATTCAATAACGACGATTGAATCTAATTTCTGGAAAACTTCCTTATCTTGCATAATAATGTATAAGCTTAGTTCTTATATGTATATATCTATAACATGCATGAATTATATAATGTTATTGATTTTTATGAAAACTCAAATTTTTGTATACGATGAGTAGATCTTAGTTAAAACAAGATAAACGATGAAAAATAAATTCTATAGAACATATAATCAACCCTATAATCATCGTAAACCCTAAACCATATACCATAAATTAGTATGGGTTATTGATCGTTGTAAATTTGATGTAAATTTACATCGAATTTACAAAGAAATACTAAAAAAATGATATTCGTCGTAAATTCGATGTAATTTTACATCGAATTTACAACGAATTTTGACATCGTCATAATTTCAATGCAAAACCGTCCTTATATTACAACGATGTTACAACGACAAAATTTACGACGATTTTACATCGAAAATATTTTTCGTTGGTCAGTTACAACGATTTAAAATCGTCGTAAAATTTGTTGGAAATATACAGTTTTCTTGTAGTGTTACATCTAATTTGGTTCGTGCACAATAACATTTTTTTGTCTCTGGACAATGACCCAATTAATACAACTTATTACTAGAATAACAAATTTGATCTGAGTGGCTCTGTTGTTATCAATGGAGCAATATAAAGAGTTGTATCATTTCGGTGGCTTCTAATTGAACAATAAAAAGAGAGTGACAGTTTGAAGGTTTAATAGATGTTTTTGAATTTCTAGGAAAATCATCTCAGTGGGGATTAAACCATTCCAAAAGAAAAAGTAGAGCAATTTTTTTGAAGAATTTTGAGACATACATACACAAAAGATGTCGTTATTTACTTCGGATTCCTATTAGTGAATCCTCTTTTTTCTGGTTTTTGTAAACCTTTATATATTTTGATTCCCTAATAAACTATTCTTCAACGTTTAAAAAAAAAAAAAATTTGATCGTATTTTTGTAGGAATGGAAAGATAGAAATATTTTCTTATGATTATGTATGACGCAAATTATATAACATATTTTGAACAGATTTAGTTATGATTTTGGTATGAAAAAAATATTTTGCAATTATTGAGTGATCATCATTCATAGTAAAATAAATATAAACTATGTCATTTCACAAAAGTTATCTAATCACACGATTTTTTTCATAAAATTTATTCTGTAATTTATTCATTTATAATAATAATATCAGTCTGCAGAATTTATCTCATTCCGCAAAATTTGTTTACATTCCACAGTATTACACCAATCGTCGTTGATATAAATGAGAATGGATCTATCCTATTTATCTAGGACAGAAAATGATGGAGTAATCAGCATTGGCACAAGTAAAAGTGCTCGAAGCGTCGTCGTATGCGTAGCTATACGCTTTGGGACATGCTGTTTTAAATATCCTCGAGTAATCCGTGGGAGGACAAGTCTCCGGTTTATTGAACGAACCGGTGCAGCAATACTCCGGTTTGTTAAAAGCCTCGCAAGCGCTCTTACACGCCACAACATTACCCGCGTCCGAAACGCGCAGCTCGTTCGGGCAAATCGCGTTCAAGTCCGAAACGCATCCAACGTTTTGGCAATCGCCTGATCCGCCTCGCGTCGTGATTCCCATCTGGACGTTGTAACCGTCGACGAGGCTTACGTCGTAGAAATCATTCCCGCCGTTATTGCTGATTGTGAATTCGGCGAGTGTGGCCGGTGGAGCTCCTCCGGCGCCGGCGCATTTTAATTTGTTGCCGCAGTCTCCGGTGAGGCATCTTCCGGCGCCGGAGGAGTCGAAATTGCAGCCCGTTCGGCCCCAGATTCGACCGGACCATCCCGCAGGTGCGGTTACGTCGACGGAAGCTCCTGAGTTTAAGGAAAATCCGCCGTCGTTGAGTTGTGCGCCGTTTCCGGTGAGGATTCCGGGCCAGACGGTGAAACTGCAGCTGTTCACTATGGTGAAGACGGTGCCGGAGACGACGGAAATTGTGCCTAGCAAATATACAATCGAAACTTATTAATTAGATTGTTATATCGTTTGTTTTCTCTGCATATCATTAACAAAAATGTTTCTGAATATAAGAAAAAATGATAATATGTATGCACAGAAGAGCAAAAGGTATGTATGCATGCATACCTGTAGCTATGATGAAGGAGAAGAAGAGAAGGTGTAATCCTGAGAAAGTCGCCATTTTTAATCTCTAGTATCGAATGTGTAATGATGAATGGATTGTTAATGGCTCCGAATCCTCTATTTATAGTTTTTTTCCCCTTCAATTGCATGTTGCTACCGATTGAATTTTCTCATTTTAACGTACCATAATTTTTATTTTATGTATTAAAAACTGACACGTGAATATGTTGACAAAAAATATGTTTTTTTAATATAATTTAAGAGATATGGTTTGATCAAAAACAAGATTATGAGATTTGAATAAATCAAAATACAAAGTTTTGAGTATATAAGATAAAAAACAAAAGTGTTAAGGTACGTAATACTAGTTAATACGGTAACGACTAGTTACTTTTACTATACATAATTACATCGTAAAAATAAAAATTAGAACTTTGATTCTTTCTTTTTTACCGTCTAAATTAACTTTATTAATTAACGAAATTACAATCATTATTTACAACAATATTTGTGACTAACATAGAGAGTTAGATGCTTTAAGAAAATGGTTTAGCAATCCAATTTTTTTTATGTACTAAAATAATTGTATCGAACTGTATTAAGAAAAAAGTTGAAATAAAATATCTCAAAATTAAAATTGTCCGGCCAAGGTACAGACATAATTAAATTCCACAAGAAGTGCTTTCAGGGACAAAACAAAATAAATAGAGAAGCGATATATAGACGACTTTTATAAGTCATGTTTTTTTTTTTTTTTTTTGATGACTTTCGGTATTCGGGAGTAATCTTAAACCCAAAAGCCTAGACTAATCTCTCGGGTGGGAGTGACACAGCCCACTTATAATGCCCCAGTTGGCCAAGTGTTTGTCCTGGTAATTTCGTTCCCGCGGGAAATCGATCCCTGACCTAGACCAACAGGGCCGACACTCACCGTAAGAAGGAAACCATCCGACCACCAACAATTTGGTTAAGTCATGTTTACAAAGACATACAATGTATTCTTTGTATACAACGTTTCTATTTTGAAAAGAAAAAAAAACATTTCTATTTTGTGCTCCGTAGCATAAATGGTTGAATAATCTTTTGTTCCTTAATTATTATTATTATTTTGGTAAAAATCCTTAATTGTTATTATTACTTGCAATCGTTTATTTCTTTGGTTGAACCAGTTTTCTAGGTGTCTAAGAGAACCAATTTTCATATTCCCCCAATGTTTCACAAAAATGTACCATTTTGACATTTTTCACATAAATTAAAAAACAAGATAAAAATTCATTTATACCCTTAAACTATTTATGTAAGTATAATTATTTATTTTAATTTATTTTAATTTATTTTAATATATTTTAATGTAATTATGAATACTACAACTCTTACACTTTTTCTTAATTGAGTCAATAGTGTGATAATTAAATGCATGTTTCATTTTAGCATCGGGATCATGCATCTGGGCTTCCTTATTGAGTGCAATTCTTCTTCTTCTTCGTTTGGAATTTTGTGGTCTTTTAGTCATATTTGTGTTAATAATAAATAATCGTGAATTTTTGAAGTTTTTATATATCTAATTTCATTTATAAAATAATAAAATAATTAACATCAATTACGTTGAATGTAATTGGGATTAAGAAGACACACAATTAATTTTATGTAGCAAGTGATTTTTGAAATTTTATCTCAATTGTTTTATTATTCAACGTAATCCCAATTGAATAATAAAATAATTACTTTTGCTATTCATAATTACATAGGAAAAAATTTAACTTCGATTTTTTTCTGTTTTGCCGTCTAAATTACATTTATTAGTTAATATTAAAAAAGTCAGGACATACATGATACAAAGTTCATTGACTCTTACAATTAATAGTTTTTTTTTTTTTTTTTTTGTTGAAATGTGAAATTTATAGATCAACAAGAAAAAAATATGTACAAGAGACTGAAAATTTTAAACAAAGTCAGGAAAAAAGACAACATAGCCGGCAGTTTAAAACAAATCGATAGCAACTTGTGTTGTCGATCAGGAGGGGACGATATTGCAAATGCTTGACCAGCGAGAGAGAAGGTCGGAGTTGATGCCTTCTTCTCCGTATAGCGCGATGAGACGAGTTCGTAGATCTTTGTCTATAGTGTGAGCAAGCTGCGATGGTGGGCGCCACGGCCGGTTATGCCGTCTACCATTGCGCTCTTGCCAGATGCTATAGATCGTAGCTTGGAAAGCGAGCCGGGCTAGAATCGAGTCTGTCCTACTTCCTCTAAAATGCATCAGTGAGTGGAGGGTGATATCCCAAGCTGGATTAATCCTTCTCCCAAGTAATCCAGCGCATAGGGATGTCCATACCGTATACGAATAGGGACATCCAAAGAATATGTGATCACGTGTCTCGTCGTGTTCGCCGCAGAGAGTGCAAGGTTGAGCCGCACCCCAGATCCTAGCTCTTGCCCCCGTTGCTAATTTATCCCGAATGGCAAGCCATGTAATGAAAGCATAACGAGGGACTGATTGCACAAACCAGACCGTCTTGTGCCAGGGGATTTTCTGTTTTGGCGATCTAATTTGCTCCCACGTCTTCTTCGAGGAAAAGTGGTCTTTGAAATCATCGATACCATGCTTCCAAAGGAAAATATCTGGGCCAGCTGTTGGATTCGGCAGAGGAGAGGCTCTGATTTTTTGAATTATCAGTTGTATGGTCATATTACGTGAACGCCTCAAATCCCATCCCTGTTCTGTAATCACTTCAGATATCGTAGCGTCTCGTCTCACACCCAGTAGACGAGTCCCCACTTCTCCCGTGACACTTAGTAGTCGGCCCAGCTTAAGCCAATCGTCAAACCAGAAAAGAGCGGTGTGGCCGTCACGGATGTCAACGCGGAGGAACTGTTCCGCCAACGGACGAAGCTTGAGCAGTTTCCTTCAAATCCATGAACCTCGTGATCCCTCCTTAACATCCCAGAAGGAAGAATATCGTAGAAGGTAGTGTCGAGTCCAGGCAACCCATAGTGATCCCGAGTTCTCAAATAAACGCCAAATAAGTCTTAAAGCAAAAACTCGGGACGAATCTAGCATCCTTCGTATCCCCAATCCCCCTTCACATTTTGGTGCGCAGACATCACTCCATGCTACTTTTGTCTTTGTAGTGGTATGCGGCGAGCCAGACCAGAGAAAAGCGCCACACATGCTCTCGATTGTATGAAAACACCTTTTCGGTAAACGAAATATCGAACTCCAGAAGTTGGTGACACTTGTTATTACCGATTGGATCAGCTGGAGTCTCCCGGCGAACGAAAGTAGTTTACTCGACCAAGACACCATACGAGATCTTATTTTATCGATCAAAGGCTCGTAATCCAATTTTGTCATGCTCTTTGTCGTGAGCGGCAACCCAAGATAGCGAATCGGAAGACTCTGTATTGGAATACCAAGATTTCCCGCAGCTATGGTGAGCGGAGTACTTGTTTGTCCTGCAATATAAATCGAGCATTTGGAAGCATTGATATTCAGGCCAGATATACTTCCGAAGTCGTTTAGTACCGAGATCGTAGCTTGAAGAGATTTTTCCGACCCGTCCATAAAAACCATCATGTCGTCCGCAAAACTAAGATGGGTTAAATTTATATCCCGACACCAGGGGTGGTATCCAATGGAGCCTTCTCGAGCGGCCTTGTTCAAAAGCAGTGAAAGGACATTTATCGCGATGACAAAAAGGTAGGGGGAAAGTGAGCAACCTTGTCGGAGACCTCGAGAGCTCGTGAAAAAACCTTCTAGATCACCATTTACCGAGACTGAAAATGTAGCAGTGGATATACAGCTTCGTATCCATCCAATAAACAGGTCTGGAATCCCCATTGCCTGAAGCGTGGCGATTAAAAAGTCCCAGCGGACCGTGTTGAAAGCTTTTGCAATGTCCAGTTTCAAAACACACCTCGGAGAGATTGAAGTCTTGTGGTAATCTTTTACCATCTCTGTAGCTAGTAAGACATTCTCCAGCAATAACCGTCATTTGATGAACGCACTTTGGTTCGGGACCATGCCTTCCGGAAGGATCTGCTTGAGCCAGTTCGCCATGATCTTTGAAATCACTTTGTAAATCAAATTACAACAGGCTATAGGCCGGTAATCCTTCATGGTTTTTGCATCGGTCGTCTTCGGGATCAGAGCTAATATAGTGGCGTTTACTCCATGCGGCATGAATTCATTTTCGAAAAAGGATTGGATACCGACTACAAAGTCTTTTCGAATGATTGGCCAAGCAGCTCGGTAGAATTCTATTGTGAACCCGTCGGGACCCGGTGTTTTGTTTTGTGGCATGGAGAATAGCACACACTTGATTTCTTCCTCTAAGACCGGTCTTGTCAGTGAATCGGCTGCTTCTGGAGGACAGCGGTATGTTATAAGGTCCATCAGGTTCTCACTCTGTATCGATGCTGTGTGGTGGGATTGTTCTTGCAGGAATTGTCTAAAGTAGTGTACCGCCTCCATTTTGATATCCGCTGGGTCCGTGAGGATATCACCCGATGCTGTAAGCAGACGAATAATGGCATTCTTTCCGGTGCGTGTCTGGACCATTCGGTGAAAGAAGCCAGTATTATGATCTCCAAACTTTAGCCAGGTAATCCGTGATTTTTGCCCAAAGAATCGTTCTTCAATATTTGCCAGATGATTCCAGTTTGCCGTCGCAGCAGAAACAGCTTCAAAAGAAGCAGTATTCGGGTTGAGAAGAGCTTCGTTTTGATACTCACAAAGCAGATCATAAGCTTCACGGGTCCTCTTTGTGATATTCCCATATCGGTCTCGATTTAGAGCCCTTAGAAATGGTTTTAGCTGCTTCAGTTTACGGTTGAATTTGTGAAGCGCAGCTCTAGAATGGTATAGCGGGTCCGTATCTGCCCAGAATTCCGAGACGATATTGAGAAACTGTGGGTGATCAGCAAGATAATTGAAAAACTGGAAATGATGTCTCTTTTCTGTCGTCGGATTTGAGAGTTGAACCAAACTCCGAGTGTGGTCTGAGATGCCATTGGTCTCGAAAAGTGCATGAGAGTGGGGGAAACGGGATCTCCAAGCGCTGTTAATGAGTATGCGATCCAATTTTTTCCCGATAAGATCGTCGTCCTGGTGATTCCACCATGTGTATTCCGGACCTGTATAGCGCAAGTCAGAGAATTCGCAGTCTAAGACCAGGGATTGGAAATCGCGCATTCCTGCATGTGCACCAATAAATTCCAGAGATCGGGAATGCTCCGAGGAAGCCAATATCTCATTGAAGTCTCCCATAATGATCCAAGGGACATTACCAGCTGCAAACATAGCTCGTATATGCCGGATCTCGGCCCATAGTGTTAGGCGATCACGCTGAAAATTCGATGCGTAGACGCAAGAGCAGAGGAATTCCTCTCCAGAGACAGAGGATATCCAAACGGTAACAATTTGAGGGCTTTTATACAAAGGAGTAACAGTAACCGAATCAGACCATATGAGCCAAATGCGACCCAAGCGATGATAGTCGTAATTCGTAAGAGAGAGCCAACCAGGAAATGTTCGAGCAATAATAGTAGAACAGTGCTCTTCCTGAAACCTCGTTTCAAGTAAGCATCCGAAAGTAGTTTTTTTTGTAGAGATCCAGGACCGAACCACATTTTGTTTGCGCATCTTGTTGAAGCCCCGAGTGTTCCACGCAAATAAGGTTGTCATAATCATTAGTGCTTCCGTAAGGAAGCTTTCTTGGTTTTGTTGGAGGCGGCAAAAAGTTGATCTTTTTTTATTTGAGTTTGTTTCTTGACCCTCTGCTTTTCACGTTGAGTCAGTCCTCCTTTTTTTTCCAGATTCGTGATTAGTGCCTCTTCCTCTGATGACACTATGTGTGCATCGTCCTCTTCTTTGTGAATCTCCCCCTCCTCCCGTTCCTCTTCTTCCTCGGAGAAGCCCGAGAGGATGTTGAAACGAGATGGAGAAGAGGTGCCCTCGCGTTGTGAATCTCCCTCTCCCAATTCTATATCAGCTGTTGTCTTCTTTGCGAGAGAAACTTTCCCCCCTTTCGTTACTAGAGACCAGTTCTGTTCATCATTTGCAACTTCCTCATCAACGGATTTGACTGACGCGAGATCCTCTGCATTCTGCCTTGGGGATTCAGTAGGCTTAATTACTGTGCACTTTTCTGTTGCAGACTCGCCTGTATTGTTTGCAGGATTTAGAGCATGCTGGTCTCCTTTCACGATTTCCCCATCTTCGGAATTCTGGTTCAATTTTTTGGGATTAGTACTTCTGTCTCCTCCTTTCCTCACATTTACAACTACCGATCCCATCTTCATCTTATCACATTCTGTATCCAAATGTCCCCAGTTCAGACACGTAGAGCATCTCGGAGGTAACCAGGGGTAGGATATTTGAATGTGAATATCCGGTTCGGACTGCAGAATGATTCTGTCAAGGAGAGGTTTCTCCAAATTTACCACCACCAGAACTCGGGCCATATCCAAACGGATGCAGCGCTCGGTATTAGGATGCAGTTTTTGTGATTGTCCCACTATATTGCCCAGGAAACGTAACCTCTTTTCGGTGAAGAGGTGGTCGGGGACTTCTTTAAAATCCACCCAAATTGGCATTGAGGACAGATCTGGCTTTAGAGTTGATGTGCGCGGGTTCCATTCTTGGACTATGAGAGGAATGTCTGCGATGTGCCAGAAGTGGCGGCGCAGGACACGAGCTCTCATGTGGGCGTTTTCGATCTTAAACAGGACAGTTTTTGGATTGAGAAACTGCGCATCAATCTTAGAAGGATTATCCGATGATGGCCATAGTCGATTCACTGTGGCGTGTACCTTGCCGATATGGGGGGCGTCACCAATGAAATAGCCAACAATAAACTTGGTCCAGAGGGGCTGTGAATTCTCAAGAACTTCTGCCGGAATAGTGGCTTGAGCCACACCTTCCTTGACATGAAATTTAACAGGGAGGGACGGAGGAGTGGAGTCCTGGTTTGAAATCAGAGAGCTCCAGGAGACTTTTGGGGTGTCGATCTGTCCGGGAAGGATGGAGGGAAGCAAAGATTTGTCCTCTTCAGACGGACCAGTGACCGGGGAAGGTGGTCCCCTGGCCGACGAACCGTCCGCCGGGGAAGACGAGCTGATGAAAATAAAGTCGGTTTTTAGGGAGTGTTTTAGGGAGTGTTTTCGTCTTATTGCATTGTACGACCACAAAAAACTGAATCGGTTGAAACAAAAAAAACAAAACAAGGCGAACCAAAACCTATATGTACGTGTAGTTAAAATCATTTAAATTCTATCACTGTTATTTGAGTACGATTACTCTTTGAATTTTTATGAGGTTATAACTGTGACTAACATAGAGAGATAGATGTTTTAACAAAATAGTTTAACAATCCAATTTATTTTTATGTACTAAAATAATTGTATCGAACTGTATTAAGAAAAAAATTGAGTAAAATATCTCAAAATTAAAATTGTCCGGCCAAGGTACCGACAGAATTAAATTCCAAAAGAAGTGCTTTCAGGGACAAAACAAAATAAACATTTCTACAACATTTCTAGACGACTTTTATACAACATTTCTAGAGAAGTGATATTTAGACGACTTTTATACAACATTTCTATTTTGAAAAAGAAAAAAAAAACATTTCTATTTTGTGCTCCGTAGCATAAATGGTTGAATAATCTTTTTGTTCCTTAATTATTATTATTTATTAATATTTTTTGGTAAAAATCCTTAATTATTATTATTACTTGCAATCGTTTATTTCTTTGGTAGAGACAGTTTTCTAGGTGTCTAAGAGAACCAATTTTCATATTAGTTTTCGAAAAATTTACAGTGACAACAGGAATTCTATTCCATTGTATTTAATAAATAAATAAATAAACTCAATGATACGTATACTGTACATGAGATTCATCTTTGTTTTAATCTGTTGAATAAGAGATTTGAACTAATTTTTGTTTTTCGTACCGTTCCATTTTTTGGGGATATGCGAGGTGAAAGTAAAGCTTTTTTCCCCATAAAAAATGACAATTGATGATTACTTTTCTACTATTGTGATTATGCATTTTTTTCAAAGATCCAAAACGCACGTCATAAGTTATGACTCATAACTTTACATTGATATACAGCTATTAACGGAGAAAAAGAAGAAGAAAAACAAGAAAATAAAAAACGTGAAAGAAACGAAGAAGAATAGAGAAAATAATGTGAGAAAACGGAAAAAAGAGAGGAAAAACCGTGAAATAAACGCAAAAAAAAAAAAAAAAAACTAGGTTTTCTAGTTTTGATAATTAACCAAAATCTTAGATTTTTTAAACTATTTAGGCAAAAAACATATTTTAAATTAGGCAAAACAAAAATAAAACGGTGAAATTTCTATTATACATAAAGTATATTATAGAGAGAAGACTAGAATATGTATTCAAAACTTAGTAGAATATAAACAAATTGAAGAAAATGTATTATAACATTTAGTAGAACATAGAACAAACGTAAAAATATTTATTTTAAATTTGGTAGATTATAAAGCAAATAGTATAACACATATTTTATATAATCGTAGAACTATATGAATTCTGGATTTCGTATAACAATAAAAAAAAATCAATCTTTATTTTTCCAAAAACGATATTTCAATACATATTTCTTTACTTTTTGAAAAAATTTAAGATTTTTTTTAAAAATTTTTTGAACGTATTACATTTAATTAAAGATAGTTTAATCAAATAATGACAAAAGTCAATAAATATTTAGTGGGAAAATAGATTAGTGATTCTGTTATTTTTCCAAATATTCCTTTTTTAATTTGATATAAAATATAAATGTGTGGTTGATTTTTTTTCCTTGTAGAAAAAGGAAAGTGAATTAACTTGTTTACGAAAGATCCATCTTGCCTTTTAAGCTTTTATATATAAGAGATATATTTACTAGGTTGCACACGGCTATATTTATTTATACAGCTAATTTTTTTCCAATCATGATTTCTACAGATTTTTAAATCTACAATCCTTTGTATTCTTTTTTTGCTTTTTTTTTTTTTTTTGCTGTAGAGAGCTATATTTCCACAGTCCATATTTTATGTTTTTCACTTTTTAAAAAGCCACAGCCAAAATCATACAGCCAAAATCCTACATCTAAAAAACCTACAGCCAAAAAACCACATCATAAAACCGAAAGTTACAACTGTTACCAATAGGGATGTCAATCGGGCTGGCCCGGTCCGGCCCGGCCCGAAACCCGTAAAGCCCGCATATATCTGAGCTCGGCCCGGCACGGCCCGAAAAAAAATCGGGTCTAAATTCTAAAGCCCGGCCCAGACAGGGCTCTATGGCTTTCCGGGCTTTTTTAGGCTTTTCTTTACAAACACAAAAAATCACAATTCTCAAATCAAAAATAATTAAAACAAAATATTTATCAAAATAAATCTAAATTTAAATGTATTATATCAAATTCAATTAAATTTAAAAGCAAAAGTTTGACTAAAAAATAAATAAAAGTCAAATAAATGGTATTACCAAATAAAACATAAAATAAAAACACTTAAAATCTAGGTAGTAAAGTTCAGATTAGAATCTCATTCATCGTCTTCTAAATCTTCATCACCATCAAGAGCTGCAAATATAAAAAAGAGTAAAATAGTATTAAGTTTTTAGAGGTATAAATCATATAGAAATGTCATTGAAAGTTTATAGATAAAATTTTTTAAAATATGAAGTAAATATAGACGAATGATAATGGTACATGGATCATGAATTGTAAACCCATCCAACCAAGTGCATGTACAAATCAGTGTTTCAACGTTTTTTGGTAAAACACGATTTCTATATTTATCCAAGATATGTGCACCAACATCAGTGATGCCACTGTAGTTATCAGAATGTTTAGAACATCACATGCCATACGAGCTACCTCACCATAATATTGTGACTGACACTTCTACCATTATAAAATATCCATGTCTTCATAAAAAGTTAGTTTCAACATATCGTCTTCTAAGTATAGAGTCAATTTAGACTTTCCTTCTTCTGGTACGTTTTTTATACGTTTTGAAATCATATGATAAGCGAACCCAAATTTAATAAGACATACGTATTCAAATAGTTACAGGCTTTTCGGGCTAGTCCGAGCCCGATCGGGCTAAGCCCGAAAAACACACTAGCCCGAAAGGCCCGATTTTTTCGGACTTTTATTTCTAGGTCCGAATCCGCTGTTTTTCAGGGCCAGGCCGGGCCGGCCCTCGGGCTTTGGCCCTAATTGACACCCCTAATTACCAATCAGGCCCTATACACGATTATAACATAAAAATTGAAATATATAAAACCTAGAGTTAACTCGTCAATCTAACCTTACACATAAAGTTTATTACACGACTAACTCTTTGGGAATGAGATCTTACTAGACTAACCTTAAAATCAGAGCCGTGCTTATACTAACAGAGACCCCAAACAATTTGTTAAAATATTTTTTTTTAAATNATATATATTCAAATAAAATATAATAAATTAAACTGAAAATATAGCAAGATTTTGAATATATATAGTTTGATTATTATATTAAAATATATAATATTAAAAATAATTAAGAAATTACATAATAAATAACCTCTTTAATGGTCACAAATATTTTCTATATTCTTTTCAATAATTTTAAAAGAAAATTATATCCTTTCTTATTTCAATTATTTTTTGTTATTTGTAATGACATAGTATATAATAACTTACAAAATAAAGTTAATTTTTTTAAATGATTTCTTAAATAATAATATAGAGATATTAACTTTTTGTTTCCTACAAAATTATATATATATACTATTTGTTCTCTATACGTTTGCCTCATAACCAGTGCAGTGCCTAGGATTTTAGAGGCCTAAGACTAAATTTAAAATGTGGTCCTTTTATCTAGGTTATTAAAAAAATCAGTAAAAACATAATCTAAAATTTTGGTGGAAAAATGTTTATACTATTTTAAAGTTAGAAACTCTTTTCCAACAAGAAAAATGGTAAAAACTATTAACTATGTTGTCAGCTATAAATTATGAAATATTTACTTATAGAAACATTATTGATAAAATAATATAAGATCCAACCCCGGCCATAATAAATAAAAATTGTTGCAAAAAAAATCAGACTAAATAAAAATGAAATCCAAAAAAACTATAGAAATTATGTGAGAAATAAATATGAAGCAAACATAAAAACAGAAGGAATACAAGACATCTTATAACAAAGAAAAAAGACCGAAATATAGATATTAATGTTGACATGGGGAAAAAGATATTCTTTTCGTTTCACAAAAATTATCGTTTTAGAGTTAATTTTTTGTTTCAAAAAAACTGTCGTTTTATATTTTTATTGTAATTTTTTCAACTAATTCTCTAAATTACTTTTTACCCAAAGCTAATAATTTTTGTATATAAATCATTTTGAATTAATTATGAGTATATTAAATATGGATATATTAATAAAATTTTAAAATTTCTTAATATATATAAAATATATCAAAATAATATTCCCTCCGTTCTGAATTAACTGATGTTTTAGAGAGTTTTTTTTCTCACAATTAAGTGATGTTATCACTTACCAATGCAAAATTAAATGATTTTTTATTATTTTTGACCAATTACATTTTATAAACTGTTTGTTCATTGGTTCAGAAGAATAATAAATGAGGTTTTAGTATAGAAAAAAACAAAAATTAATTGTTTCCTTAATTTATGTGCATACTACTAAAACATCACTTAATTCAGAACAGAGGGAGTAGATGTTTGTGGTGCTGAGGATCGAACTTGAACAAATGCACCGTACAAATTACCAACTGAACTCAAATGCACTTGATAAATGTGGTCCCTACAGTTAATATATAATATATGTGGCCTGAGGCGATTGTCTTTTTTTTGTTTAATGGTAGGCCGTCTGCTCATAACCATATATCCATGGCCGACTTTGAATATAACAATCGAACATTTGAAGCTTTTAAATTTTTTTTTTTAATAAATAAGGATAGACGATTTATTTCTCCACAAAAATTATCACATAACATCAAATATCTTCCAAACTATGATTTTCATTCCAGATTTTTTCAGAAAAGTTAAACACTTATATCCTTTCAAAAAAAAAGTTTGAAACATATATCTCCACATATGTCGGTTTTAATGGTTTGTGATCTAAACTCGTGAGTAAATAATCAAACCCTAAAACTAAACTGGAAAAACCCGTTCCGAACTAAAAATCCGACTGACGCGCTACTCGACACGAATCACTAGTTTCTCCAAAATTCCCAAATCGAAAATTTTGAAAATCTAAGAACCCTAATCGATTACACCTAAAACCATACTCGAAATCGAACTAAAATGTCAATGGCGTTTCCCCCGAAAATAAGTAGAAACTCTATCCTTTTTCCACTTTAGCCGTCAAAGATTTTAGTTTAGTGCTCATTGTGAGATCAGCTGAATTAATTGGTAGTAAGGATTAAAATCGATCTTTCCAGGGTTTGTAGTGATCATAATATTGAGATTAGGTAGAGATTAATGGGCCATGTGTGAAGATTGTCCCACATCGGAAGTGGGAAGGGACATTGACTAATATATAAGGGACTTGGGCCAATCAACTCAAAACCAATTGGCAATGAGTGGATTGGCCCAAGTCCCTTATATATTAGTCAATGTCCCTTTCCACTTCCGATGTGGGACAATCTTCACACACTCTCTAGAGGCCCATTAATCTCTACCTAATCTCAATATACTTGGGTCAATCCACTCATTGCGAATTGGTTTTGAGTTGGAAGCCCATGTCCCTTATATATTAGTCAATGTCCCTTCCCACTTCCGATGTGGGACAATCTTCACACACTCCCTAGAGATTAAGGCCCATGGCACACACTCCCTAGAGATTAAGGCCCATGGCCCATTAATCTCTACCTAATCTCAATACATAATGATTTCAGTTTGCTCTGGATTTACTTAAAGCTTATCTAATGAAAATTGATGCAGTTAATGTAGAAGAAATGCTAAATAAAATCACAAATTTCGATCTATTAGATAATGAATTTGATTTTTAATTTTGCATATTTTCTGTAATAGTTTATGTAATACTCCATGGGAACAAACGCTTGTAGAATTGATGAAGGAGACAGAGAAAATAATAAGGGAAGAAGAAGAATAAGTTGGGTCGGGTCGGGTCGTTATTCTGGGTTAGGCCGGTTTTTGGGTCAAATTTAGTTGTAATCGGATCTTAATACGGTTTACGATCAGTTTTACATGGTTTACGTTTGATTAGAAAACAGTAAATTAACTAAAACAAAATTCTATGGGGTCTGGGATTTTGAATTTTTATTATGTGGGGATATAGATTTCAAATTTTTTTCGGGGGAATATAGATCTTTAACTTTACTTTCGAAGGGATCTAGAACGAAGTTATAATTTGGGAGACATCTGATGATATGTGATAGGTCTCATGAAGAAATAGATGGTTTATCATATAAACAATATGCATTATGTAAGGTTGAACTTCGATGATGACATATTTAAGTATGTTATTAATATAAACCACTAGCTAGGCTATATCTCGTAGTCACCTTAAGTGTTGTTTTGTTTTGGTCGAAAAGTCACGTTAAGTTTTTTTTTTTTTTTTTTTTTTATCGGGATTCTGGACCCGTAGGCCCGTACATCTCCGGAACAGAACTCAAACTATGTTAAAATCACTATTTTGGAGGAGACTCCTCACAACGGGAATCGAACCCAGGGCCGGTAGAAGAAGCACATACCCACTCCTACTTAACCACTAAACCAACTCAACGTTCGTCACCTTAAGTTTTATTAACTACAAAAGGTATTTAATACAATTTAAAAACACCATTTGATTTATTTAATAGGTGAACCATTTAAGAAAAAAATGAACACAATTAGAAGGAAAATATGTTTAAAAACGAAGGAAACTTATATACGTAAGATGGATTGGGTGGTGCATGCTAGTTATCTAGTTTTAAATTCATATACATTATATGTTTTTTGTTTTGCTTCGGTAAGAACATCTACAAATATATAGATAGATAGGGATATAAAAATTGAGAAAAAGATTGTTAAAACTCTAATAATTGCCTTCAGCCAAAAAAAAAAAAACTCTATTAATTGGTCTAATGGTGATCAAAATATTATTGTTAACAGGTTAAGCATGTTGTTCAAGTATTTTTTGTTTCTTAAAATAAATTTTTATGTTCAACTTTTGCTTGTCAAAAATAGTTATGTGGGAGACCGCACGTGTAAATAGCTACTCTCACTGTCTCACACACGATTTCACATCCGCTTCAAATAAATATGGTAACTGGCTATCTGCTATATGTATTTTTTATACAATATTTACTTACTTATTAATTTCAGAACAAGATATAAAGAGTTGACCCCAAAAAAAACATACTAGATAGCAGCCTAAAATCGATAGCAGCCTTAATAAATCTGGTGAAGGCGCCAATCTACAATTTATTCAAAGCAGCCTCTCGATGATGACATATTTATTTAAATAGCTACTCTTTTTTTTTCCAATTAGATACCATGAGAAATGGTCTACCTCTGGGATACGCCTAAAATCGATAGCAGCCTCAATAAGATGTCTAATATCCTTAAGTTCTTAAAAATTAGTAGAATTTCTTGACCAAAAATGAAAAAAAAAGATTAGCCTATTATACTATTAATATCTTCCAACAAATCTAACTCCCGATAAATCATTTTTCCTTACATAAAAAAAAGAGAATAATTCGTTTCAACAGGACCATTATTAATTATTTTTTGGAATAATATGGACGTTTTTTTTTTTGGAACGTCTAGGACCATTATTATTTTTTTGGAATTTTCAGGAGAAAATCCCTTACATATCAGTCAATTTATTTTAAATCTTTCACCTAAATTATTAATGAGAAAACCATAAAAGTATCGGACAGTCGATTTTGAACCTTTCAACTAAGTTTTTAATAAAAAAAATCTTCAAGTAAAGATCGGAAAAATCTCCTCTGTCTATACTATCATCAAAACTATAATCAACCGTCATTAAATCGATACTTAACGTTTCAGTTTTTGTTTTTTTTAAACGATGTGCTTATTGATCCTTAAACATATAAGAGAGCGTAATGTTTGTTTCAAAACAACATCAGAAACGTGATGTTGTCTATTAAAAAACTGAAATGATCAAAACTAAGATCTCTCCTCCTTGGTTACCTAAATCGATGAAAGTTGATACTTTCATGTTAAATTTCAGAAACTAAACGCATATAATATTAAAAAAAAAGAAATACGAGGATGAATGGCAATTTACAATTTACATGGTTGATTGTTGTTTTTGAACGAACACCACGTTAGTTTATGTCCAAGAAAATACATTTTTAGCAAGCCAAAACGCACAATATAATAGATTAAACGATCATTATTTAGGGTTTCAATGGAATTATATTTTCATTAATGGATCTTTAGTTGAGAAGGTTTCTATAAATAATTTAGTTGAGGTGTTTACAATGGATCGGCCGATATTTGAATTTTTTTTTTAATCGTTTACTTGAGAGATAATATAACTATAGGGTTTTTCGCACAAGAAAACATAAAATAATTGAGGGTTTAAAATGAACTAGTCGATACTTGAGAAGCTTTTCATTATAAAAATCCTTAACTTTTCAAAGTTGTTCTATTAAAATTTTGCAAAAAATTGTAAGCAAAATAATATAATGATCAATAATGAGTTTTTGTGAATAATCTCAAAACAAGGATCGATTTACTCAAAGGAGCTTATCGAGATAGATAGAATAACTAGAAATTAATATAGCTCTCATAGAGCTTTATTGAAGAGCTGAAAATAAAGAAGATGAAATAGACTTTGTTGTCACCAAGAGCAAGAGACTTTGATATCGATATTCATAGAGAGGAAGAAGGGGAGTTTGCCACAAACGGCAACTCTCGAAGATACCTTCTAGATGTTCATTACATATATATATATCTTGCTACAAAACCCTAAATACATGGGTTAGGTAATGGGCTTGTTTTGGGTCATATGATGATCTTAATGTTGGGCTTCTACAGCCCCCCGCAAACTTGGCAGCAGGTGCAAACATGTTGACAAGGTTGAATGCACATCGGAAGACCAACACAGAACTAGAGCAAGTATTAGGCTTCTCGGAACTGAAGGTAACAACCTAGTAGACTTTACAGAAAAATTTCAAATCACAAGGAGATGTAGACGATGAAATACCAGCTGATTCCCCTATTTATTAACCTCCTCCAACCTAACTTCTCTGCAGAGATAGGGGCATAATTTGGTCTTCAAAGCTATATGAGGTCACTTGCTTCTTGCTTCTCCACACTTTCTTTTAATCTATTTTTTTTTTTTGTCACGATCTATACTTGTAGAGTTTTATGAACTCTCTCAGAGGTATGTCTGACATTTCTCAACTCGGTATGCACTTGTAGAGTTATTAACTCTCTCAGAGGTGCTTCTTTACCCGCTTTACTTAATTGGTTTTGTACTTGTAGAGCTATTATAACTCTCTCAGAGGTACCTACCATTCCTTTCACAGACAAACTGTTTTTTTTTTTTTCAAATATGGGTCATACTTGTAGAGTTTTCCTAACTCTCTCAGAGGTACTCCCATTCTATTCTGAAAAGTAAAATCACCCATTGTTCTTACTACTTTGAGTGATACAACTGCAACCTTGTCTTAGCTTTGAATCAACCACCATGTCCCATTCTTCTTTTACATTTGGAAAAATCTGTCCAAATCTACTATAACACCTATTTCTATCTACCTTCATGATTCCACACCTAAATATCTAAACCAGCCAGCATAACCACCAACGAACAATCATCCTACTCTATCACACGGCATTACCCTTTAATCTCTGCCTCAGAAGAGAGTACAAACACGTTACCGTTTTGTTTTCTTCCTCGACGGCACCGTTCTCCAACAGTGGCAGTTCCCGGCCAAAATCTCGGCGTTTCTCGGTGCCATATCCGTTTCTGACCCTCTCTGGTTCCACCGACCAGTTGTTCCTGCAATTTCCAGTGACAACCCTCTGTCGATCTTCTTTTCTCAGATTCAGAGTCGGTTTCTCCCGGTGTCTTCATCATAACCCCGACCTCGCATGCTCTCAGGTTCTGATTTCTCCTCCACCAGCTTCTCTAAGTCCGGTTTCTTCTCGTCGGGCTTCTTCTCTACCTTCGACACCATGGATTCTCTCTTTCAGCCATTATTGGACCTTGCCTGAGCCATCGACCTTGTAGAATTGGAGAACATCAAACTTGACCTTCTTATGCTTGTGCTTGATTTTATTAGGCTTGATGTAGGTCTTCTTCTCTCCTGCGGCTAGATCGAGTTGACTCACGGCTGAGACAGAGACAAACCCACTGGATCCGGAGCTAGGAAAATCACCGGCGGCGGTGGTGGCACCACAGGGCGATCGTCGGCGTTAGCCATGAAGGCTCTGATACCATGTGAGTAATCTAAAGTCGAAGGATTATAGCTCTATGGAGCTTTATTTAGGTGCAAGAAATAGAAACTAAAGAAACAGAAAAGACTAAACCGAAACCAAGATCAAAGCTTTAGATTTATATTGATGAAATGGGGAAGACGGAGAGTTGGCCAAGAACGGCAACTCTCGATTGTTCCACCCTAATGTCATACACACATACACTTATATATATAAAAGACAATTGCAAAACCTAATACACATGGGCCTTCAACATTAGATTTCTCTTGGACTTGGTGAGCTTGTGTTTAATAGTTTTATCGAAGAGCTAAAAGTTAATGTGAGAGTGTGATCAATGAGTGCTTGCTTAGCTAATTCATAATATTTTCCTCTTACGTCATTTACAGCTTTAAAAAGTAAAACAAAAATAGCTTAAACCAAAGCAGAGGAAATGGACTTAGGGATTAAATTATTATTTTTGTACTAAAAGGAGCTGGTGGAAAACTTCAACGAGCTCTTGCCAACTATGCGCTAGAATTCTTAGAAGAGATTGGATTCACAGAAATGCAGCCTCGTTCTTTCATGAGGAAGGATGGCCAAGTGCGCACAATTTGATGAAGAACTCTACAATGTCTTTAACCGTTACTAAAACGTTTGTTCAATTATATATGTTGATAGACTTGTCTTGAGCTTTGGTTCTGAGAATCAATTTCAATAAAGAAGGAAATTTTACTTCAAAGATTTACTTGCTCTGATCATCATGAGCTTCAAAAAAAAGTTAGTTTTTACCGTGTTTTAAGGTTTTAGATCAACTCTTTTCCGGAAGGAAACATTCCACAAACACATCCAAATCCACCTCTGATAAACATTCCACAAATACATCCAAATCCACCTCCGATGATTCCGTGGTGTGCAAATTAGCAAAGCAGGTTTTTCTACCGGAATGTTTGTCCCCAGACACAAAACAAAACCACCTTAATTAGTCCCCATTATTGGTTTCAAACAGATAAGGCCACACATATGATATTTATGTGTTACATAGTAATCCCACATCAACTGTATATTAACTCTAGGTTTGATCACACTTCCAAATTCCAACGTGGGATCACTAGCTAACACACAAATATCATATACAATCAAGCAAAACAATTCAAATCTCAGGATCAACAAACATTATCTATCTATATTCCAATTTTCCAGTGAAATACCCTCCTTCTCTCCTTTCTAGTAAATTGATGAGAGTAAAAACACAAAAATAATTATATTATATTTTCATGAAAATAATGTTACAAGATGCATAAATTTATATAGAAATCAACATAATAATTTTATAAACTAATATAGAATTAATATATTTAAGATAAATCTAAATTTCCTAATACAAAATATTGGTAAATATTCATATTCTTCTAGATCTTCATAATTTTGATATGATCGATCTCATCATCGATCTCCCCATATTTTGTATGGGTTCGTTAAAAGTAAAAGCAGATGAAGAACGTTTAAACAAAACATTGTGTTTTTTTTTCCTTGATAATCACCGGTGCATACGTTAAAATTAATCGCATTCAAATCTGACATAAACGTACAGAGATCGAGGAAAAAACATCAAGCAAAACTTGTGTATAGACTAATAGAGCAACGAAATCTGGTCCCATACCATTGAAAAAAAAACTTATACGTTTTGTTTTATTTATTTATATAAATCTACATCCATTAAATATTTACTATTTTTTGGTTGTCTGCAAATTTTTACTAGATACTCTTTATCAAAAAAATGTTTTACTAGATATTACTTATCTAACACGTCCAATGAGAAATAGTTGACTTGAATAAACACTACTTGTCCGTCACGTGCACACATGTGCTCACGTGGATGTGGGGACCAGTCGATGACACGTCAAATTCATGCGTGAAATAATAAAAAAAAAGACAACAACAAAATACTTGTCTCCGGTCAATTAATCTCAAAATATTTTTCTTCGATGATCCTTGTCTCCGACCAATCTTAGCCGTTAAGCGAACGTTGCTCCCCGCAGGATTGCGATCGATCGTCGATCCAACTCTTTACTCGGTATAGATTCCGATCATTACTGTGTTTCAGATTGTTCCTAACTCTTTTTGGTTACTTTTGCTTCTTTTTTTTTAGTTCCTCTCCGATTCTCTGGAGGATTTCGTTTCTGTGTTAATGATTTGGTGCGATTTCGGGATGATTTGGTTATCTAATCGCCGGAATATATGACCGGTGTTTTGTAGTGGTTTAAACGGAGAGATCTGGAGGTTTATGATTCCGTTTTGCTTGTTTAATATCACTTATTTTTTAGGCCTTTTTTTCCTTCTTCTATTAAAGCTTAATGATCCGGCAATGGTTACTGAATCCTGAAAACTTCAGTCAAATTGGCGAATTTGGAATCACTTTTTTTTCTTTCTTTTTTTTTGGTCTCATCGTTAGATTCTAGGCGTGTGAATTGGATTTTGAAGCAAACTGATTTTAATTTTGTGTGTGTTGAGAGTTGTTGATTAGTTGAAAGTAGTCGTCTTTGTTTATCTTCCTGTGTTTTTTTACTTAATTCAAATCCTGCTGTGATGAATGCTATGTAGGAGTTAAAATCAAGAGGTTTTTGGTGAATCATGTCTGATATCCCTTCTTGTTCTAGCGGCAATAACGCAAACAGCAACGATTCGGGTAACTTTGAATGTAACATCTGCTTGGACTTAGCTCAAGACCCGATTGTGACTCTCTGTGGTCACTTGTTCTGTTGGCCTTGCTTATACAAATGGCTCCATCTCCATTCACTCTCAAAGGAATGCCCGGTTTGCAAAGCCGTTATCGAAGAAGACAGATTGGTTCCTTTGTACGGTAGAGGCAAATCATCTACTGACCCTCGATCCAAGTCTATTCCGGGACTCGAAGTGCCAAACCGCCCATCGGGACAGAGACCCGAAACAGCACAGCCTCCTGAGCCTAACCATGGTTTTGCTCATCATGGTTTTGGAGGGTTCATGGGAGGTTTTGCAGCTCCAATGGCGAGTGCGCGGTTTGGGAATGTTACGTTGTCTGCAGCGTTCGGCGGTTTGATTCCATCGTTATTCAACCTCCAGTTCCATGGATTCCCTGATGCAGCCATGTATGGAGCTGCTGCTTCTGGTAGCTTCCCTCACGGGTTCTCAAACCCATTCCATGGAGGACACTCGCATATGCATAGTTATCACCGGCACACGGGGCGACAAGGACAACAAGACTATCACTTGAAGGCATTGCTTGGCTTTGTTTTCATCATCGTTGTGTTTTCCCTCGTCTTTAGCTAGTGAGGAAATCGATTTGCTAGCTTTCCTTCACTTTCTATTCGAGATCTGATTGCATAAAACCCGGGAAAATATGCTGTGATTTGGCATGTAATCTTCTCTGCTTAGCAGAATTGCTCATATGTGTTAATAATACCTGTCGGATTCTCTTACTGATGATTCTTACGGATTTGCTTTGCGAGTCTTCTTAAGACTTAAAAGACTTATGCTGTTTAGTTTATTCTCATAATGTTAAAAAAATCGATCATTATTCACCATTATGTCATGGGTTGGCTAATTCTTTGGATTTTTTTTTTGTGCAAACACGTTTTGGGAGCTTCTGGTTGTATAGAGACTCCGATGAATCTAGTGATGGTTGATGGTTCAATCTACATTGTTGTCTGCACAATGTTTGTTTGTTCGTTCGTTTAAGGGATTGTCTTTAAGTTTACTTTGTCTTCTTCCCATTTTGGCTAAAGTTTTTGCAGTAAATAGATATTCTCTATAGTGTAATAGTGTTAGCTTTGGAAGACAAGACCTATTACGTACTAGTAGCTAGCTACCAGAAGAATTATCTGCCTTGAGGATATACCTATATTGAAGCCACATGCAGTCAATGCACTTAAGTCTTTCTTAATTATCAGGAAGTATGAAGTCATTCAGAAGAAGACTGACTTTTGGACTAACTTAACATTTTGAACTAGTGGATGTGAATGTATATGCTATAGATGTTAAATCGAAATCTATCGTTGAGACCTATCGTACATTTGTTTCTAGTTCAAAATTTATTCTATTTTTCTGAATATAAGTTACATATTTATATTGCATACATGATACATACAATGAACATCTCTTAAAAGCCTTCCCTTCATGCACACATGACACATGCTTATTTATTGTTGCGTTCGTTTCTATGGTTGATTTAATGTGCCATATGAAGCCATATGCATTCTTTCATTGATCACAATAGTTTGAATTAAGACAACAGATATTATTGACTCAATATTATTATAGATACTTAACGTTTGTTATTATTTGTTATTTTTTGTCACAATTTTACGTTTGTTCTTTATGCATTACTTTTAATAGCATACGGTGTTTGTGTGGAAATAACTCATTTATTGTTAGTTTTGGAAATTTTTTAAAAAAACTAGTGATGATATGTTTGAAAATAATAATTCATGTTAGTGGTATTTTAAGGAATTTCTCAAAATTAAAAACCATAGTTTGAAGCAAAATTCGAATTTAACGTTTAAAACATTGAACAAGAGTAGTAATCATAGTTTTTGAGTTTCATGATTTTAAACTGCGGAATAAAATTAGCTATATGCTTGTCGCCAAATATATTACTCATATTGTGAGAATTATTATGATTAAAAATAAAATTAGTTTTAACATTTAAGAAAGTAAATAGAAGAAGGGAACCTCGCATTCTCGCAATGCTTTGGGTTTTAACACCCAACTCCCTTAGGAAATAAGTGAAGGGATTTTCAAGAAAAAACGATGGCCCAACAAATCAATTTGGCTTTTTAATTATTATTTTCTGGTAATTTTATTTTACATTAGTTTTTTAACTTATTACTCGATGAAAGTAGTATATGGAAACTTGGGGTTGGGGTGTTTAATCCGGATTTCGGTTTATTCGATTTTCGGTTTGTAATATTAATATTTAAAATAAAACATAATCTGTTATAGATGATTTGATCTGATTCGGAGTTTAGTGAAATTGATCTTTGATTTTCAAAAAAAAAAACGAAGATCATCTAAACTATTTTAAAACATAGATCAGTTATTTTGGTTTGGTTTTCAGTTTTTGGATGTAGAAAACATGAAATCATTTAAACCGTTTTAAAACATAGATCAGTTATTTTGATTTGGTTCGGACTGGATGATTAAATCGGTTGATCCGGATTGGTAACTGCAGACATAAGTATTTTATTATCGAGACGTTCATTCACTCACCAATTAAACAAGATTTTGTCATTTGTAACAGGTGAACTAAGTATAGTGAGTTGTAGCCTTGTAGGGCTGAGATTCATTATTTAGCGGTTGTAAATTTGAAAATTGGTTTGGTTTTGATGAATTAAAAAAAAGTGGAGGACAAGCACAAAATTACGTTCGAATATTGATTGACTGTAAGATGATGATATAGACTTCGAAACATTTTGGAATTTCGAGGAGTATCTTTGATGGTGCATTGCAATGAGGTGTCTTAATCGCGAATGTTTACAGTTTTCCTTTTCGATACCGGGTGTTTACAATATTCATGAATGGAATTCATTTGAAATAAAATGATCTTTAAAAAAGTGCAAAAAAGGATACAAAACAGAAGGAAAACTCTAAAGACTTAATAAAGTACTCGCGATTTCACATTCGGTGATGAAAGAAAAGTCGTACCATTTAGGTCCATTAGGATTTGAGATATTATTCCATTTTATTTTACGTTTGGCCTACGCGTCTTTGCTTTTTCTGCATTTACATTTTTGATCATGGGATAAGTGTTTATTATATAATGAAAAACTTTATGACATTTTACTTATTTGAATATAGTTTTTATTATAATGAATCTTGTTTATTCAACCTACTTACACTATCAATACTAAATAAAACGAGCTAGTTTGCTTAAAAGTATTGACTCAATACTTTTTTTTCGTAATGATGACTATAAATTATTTAATAATTAAAATTATATTGTTGTATTCTTACATTTAAGCTTTTGTAACAACTTTTTTTCTAAACTATGGTAGTTAATATATAGAAAAAAATTTGTCGGTCAAAATTAAAGTTTAATTTGTGATAAGTCGTTTGTTTTTAATTACATGGTAGTTATTAAAAATTGTCGATTATTCTAATATTTTTTTTTTACAATTATTAGATCATTTGAAATTCGGAAAAAAGGAAAATGGGAAACCCACTCCCTGTCCCTGACCATGTTCCATCCTCATGAACCAAAAAAGAAAAGTTTATTAACAAAATAAATAAATAAAAAGAAAACTTTCAATCATTGAAAAATAAAAGACTACAACCAATAATCAAAAAAGAAAAGAAAAAAAAGCGTGGCATCAATATTGAAAAATGCATATTGGTTTATGATAGAATTTTAAAATGGACCCAATTTTATTTTATTAATTTGTTTCATTTCACCTACAAATTTCGTAGTCATGGAAAGTGACAAAGGACCATAATAGAAACTTCAAAGAGAAACTAACAAAACTTATAACAAAAACGAATAGATTTACAAAAAAGTTTGAAGCTAAACATAAACATCTCAACCATAAGGATTATTGACCAAGTCATGTATATAATAATATTTTCATTTTTTTTTGTTCAGAATGATAAATTATTCTCAAACATTCATTTCACGTTTTTATCTTGAATTTCCCCCTATTATTGTACACTTGTTAATCGTTCTACTACAAGCCACATAATTTTATATGATCGTCCAGATCTATACTATTTATCAGAATTTTTTTGAATCGTCAAGACAAATATTACGTGTGTGAATTTGATTTTGATAAGTACTTATCAATGTCATAAATCAACTTCCTTGTCTTTTTATTTGTTTGCATCTTGTAAGAACAAAATAAACGAAAATTACAAAGAGTCAAATCTCACTAATAAATAACTTAGTCACCAATCAATATGCATTATAGCCTATAATGTGGATCTTCAATGATTTTCGGTTAACATGTGGAAGTAATAAATTCCCACACCTCTTCAAACAATATAAAAAAAATCATATAAGAAGTCCAAAATTCCAAAAGCCAGTAAATGGTATTTGACCAAATTTTTTTTATTTTTGTTTCACTGACACAATAATATGGGTTTAAAAGGAGCTATATATATATCACCTAATCATGTTCAAGGAAAATAAACAAACAATGAAAAAAATGATGAAAAGGGCTTGGAATCTAATCAATATATAAATTTATGAGAGAAACCCAAAATCTAAGCAAAACCCTTTAATCTCTGTATCTCTCTTGCATACACATACACACACACTCACATGATAAAAAGTCTCAGAGACAGCTCTTTCTCAGTTGAGAGAAAAACCTTACGGGACGGACAATCAGAGTCTGAGAAAACATGTCCCAACATCTTCTTCTCATTCTCTTCTCGCTTCTCTTCATTCTTCCTCATCCCATTTCCGCCTCTCCATTTGTGCAAAAATTCAAAGAAGCCCCACAGTTTTATAATTCTGCTGATTGCCCCATAATCGATTCCGGAGATGACGATGACGTGGTGGTCAAGCCAATCTTCTGCTCTCGTCGAGCTGTCCACGTGGCGATGACACTCGACGCCGCCTACATTCGTGGCTCAGTCGCCGCCGTTCTCTCCGTCCTCCAACACTCCTCTTGCCCGGAAAACATCGTTTTTCACTTCGTCGCCTCCGCTTCCCCCGACGCGTCGTCTCTACGCGCCACCATCTCCGGCTCGTTCCCTTACCTCGATTTCACCGTCTACGTCTTCAACGTCTCCTCCGTCTCCCGCCTAATCTCCTCCTCGATCCGCTCCGCCCTAGACTGCCCGTTAAACTACGCCCGGAGCTACCTCGCCGATCTCCTACCGCCGTGTGTCCGCCGCGTCGTGTACCTAGACTCTGATCTAATCCTCGTCGACGACATCGCCAAACTCGCCGCCACTGATCTCGGACGCGATTCAGTCCTCGCCGCGCCGGAATACTGCAACGCGAATTTCACATCATACTTCACCTCAGCCTTCTGGTCAAATCCGACTCTCTCCTTAACCTTCGCCGATCGAAAGGCCTGCTACTTCAACACCGGCGTGATGGTGATCGATCTATCGCGGTGGCGCGAAGGCGCGTACACCGCACGCATCGAGGAGTGGATGGCGATGCAAAAGCGGATGAGGATTTACGAGCTCGGTTCGCTTCCACCGTTTTTGCTGGTTTTCGGCGGTTTGATTAAACCGGTGAATCATCGGTGGAACCAGCACGGTCTCGGAGGAGATAATTTCCGGGGACTGTGCCGAGATCTGCATCCTGGTCCGGTGAGTCTGTTGCATTGGAGTGGGAAAGGTAAGCCATGGGCTAGGCTCGACGCTGGTCGGCCTTGTCCGTTAGACGCGCTTTGGTCTCCGTACGATCTTCTTCAAACGCCGTTCGCTTTGGATTCTTGACCAGTTCGGTTTACGTGTCATATACCGGTACATACATACATACATATATATATATATATATATACAGGTGATTTTTTTTGTTTTTAATGTAAATTGTGACAAACTAAAAAAAAATACATTTTGATTTTGTTCGTTGTTGTTTTCATCGGTTTTGTTCGGATTATATAGAAGTGAATAATAAAATGAATTATTGCGTTGGCGTTGCAACTTTGCATATTAGAATATATGAGAGTATAAATGGAAGAATGAAACAATCGGATTTTCTGTTTAAAAATCATATTTTTTATAAATTAAATCAATTTTTTCCTTTATTTTCAACCATAAGAATGTAAATGATATGACATATAACATGAGAAAAGATGGATCATATCCAAAGAAAATCTCATCAGCGATTATGAAGAAAGAAAGTATGGATACTCCGACGAAAAAATACTCGGAAGAAAAAATCGTTAAAAAAAACTATTTTTGGTGTTTATTGTTTCGTATGTTTATTTTTATGTGTTGTTGTTTTTATGTAATTTAATTTTTATATTAATAAAGATAGATGTTAAAAAACAAATAAATTGTAAATCATAGTAAATGGAGGTATATGATGTCCGATGGACAGATTCTGTGTAGATGGTTCGTAGGTTGAGGAGCACATGTGTTGCCCCATCTTCGAACTTCTATCATCCGTCTTTAAAACAAAAGCACGTGCCTTAGGCATTTGCTATTCCATTTTTTCTTATGATAATACCACCAAATCACTTAGTAAAAGCTCCTTTCCACGTATATTTCCATGTGTTCTTCATTCTTATTATGTGTGGGATAGAAAATCATTACGTAAATATTTTGAGAAAATATATGTTCTTCAAGAATCATATATCTGTAGAACCTGTAACACAGAGATTTGTATGTCGTGAACTCGGAATGACAAATACTAACTCGGAATGACAAATATTGGTTTGTCTTTATTAGAAATTACTTAAACAATCTATTACAGACTTGTTTAATCAGAGTTACTCGACAAGACACACTGCTCTCGATACTGACCAATTCCTAATCTACCCAAGCTTACCACAGCAACAGCTGTGTAACACTCGTATATTCACTCACCAAGAACCCTAACTCTCTCTTAGCTTCTTGACTCGATATCTTTTTTCTTCACAAAACGGCTAAACTAATATTCATCAAGGTCGTTTTGTTATATACTACATCTCCGGCAGATATGCGTATATTTGCTTTCCTTTTGTTATGATCTCCAAATCTTCTTTGCAGGATTATGAGGATCTTCCTTGATCTACAAGGCAGCTCTAATCAATCACTGCCACGTCAGCTGATTTCTTTTACCGCCTTTCCGATCTTCACGGGTGACTCACGAGCTCCATGTCGAAGGTCCAATAATTTGGATCTTACATTCTCCCCCTTTTTATCTGAATGTGTTACCTCAAGCTTCCTGCAGTCAAAACTAGATATACCCAAGCCAAATGAACAAATTCATAGAATAAAAACACACAATAACATGTATTGCATATTAATCCATAGAAGTTTGCAAAGATGCAACTGATTCCAAAAACACAGGGGACATTGAGTCTTTAAACACATAACACAGAGATTGAAACGAAAATGATATTCAATTAAGTTCACACACACAGTCACGGGCTCATTACACTGCTCCCCAATCATTTTCATCGTCCTCCTCAGTAACCTGCTCCCCCTCACTGTCAGATCCTTCTACAGCAGCATTGAGATCATGTGCGCTGTACTCTCCCCCTGCTTGGGTGCACATTCATATAAAAACAATCGTACATAACCAAAGTCAGAGGAAGAAATAAGATCTTACCTTTCACACGAAGTTGAATGCGCTTGAGCCACTTTGAGAGTTGATCCAAGTCAGCTGCAAGTGAAGGAGCAGCCAAAGGCTCATCATCTTCAGACCCCTTTCCCGCTTTGGGATCAAGCTTCACCCTCTTGGGAAAACCAATCAAGTCGCTATCACCTCTGTGACCCGGCACAATACGTTGGAATGTCAACAATTGATAGATCAAGTTGGGGAAAACCAGCTTTCTGTCAACATGGTTGTGAGCTTGAGCAATGCTGTAGATAATATCAAATACCATCTTTCCGAAGTTGAACTTTTTCCCTTGAAGAAGATAGGCGAGAAACTTGATCCGCAGCTTAACCATTGTCGTGTTGTTAGTAGTTGGCATCCAGTTGCAGCAACATAACTTGTGCAGAATTTGATTCTCTGGGGTAAGATGTCGTGAGCGGAACCCTTCCCACCGATGCTTTCTGCCACCAGACACAGTACTAACAGCAGTGTCAATGTTCTCCTTATCCCACTGTCCAGCAACAGGTGGATCAACAATCTGGTACATCCGATTGATGATTTCAGCCGAGAACTCATACATCTGACCCCTGATGTAAAGCAGGTTGATGCCGTTGTGAACCTCCATGTCCAGAACATTTGCATAAAACTCATAGACAACATTGGGACAGTACGGATCAACATCAATTACAGTGTACATTAGCCCTGTCTGATCAATAACCTCTCTCACCGCATCTAAGGTACTGTCATCAAGGGGAAAGTACATGAGGTCATGGAACTCCCTAAGTCGCAGAGAGTCATACCTGTGACGTGCAGCTTTGGAGGTGAAATTTCCAACTGGGCGGCGTCGAGGTGCAGTGAGTTCAGGGTGCAAGCGATCCTTGGCAAACTGAGCCTGATGGTTGACAATGTATCGTGGTTCCTGCTCATCATAGGGAAAGTTGTAACCATCTCTCGGATCCGAGAACTCCTCAGCCATCTCCTCATCGTTGGATCTATCAGGAATCGCAGAGGAAGTGCCTGCATGTGCCGGAGGGACGGAATACACTGCATCACTGTTGTCGTCACTTTCCTCATCAAGGAGAATGGGAGCCTTGCCACTCCGTTGACCGGGTTTCCCTTTGCCTGTAGTGAGCCGATGAACAGCGGAAGCTAATTTTTCAGAGTCGGCAGGTACAGGACGGTAGTTCTGGATGGCCGAGGCCAGAACTTTAGCAGCCTGAGATCGTGTGTTTCGCATGTTGGCACTCCCGATTGAAGAAGAGGAGTGGAGGGATGCGTCGCACACGGTTAGGGTTCTGTGGCACATGGATCGTCAAGATCCCCTTATATGTGAAGCAGCAAGTGGGCCCTAAGAAACAGAACTTGGCCCAGATATTAGAAAGACACAGAATCGGCCACAAATAACCCAAAATCAACACATTCAAGCCGCTGTGAAATTTACGAAATTCTAAGAAAAATCACACACACACAGGAACTTGAAAGAATTAAACACACTCAGTAGGGTGCAAGTGAGGACCCCAATAATCGATCATCAAACACGCGTTTAGGAGCACAAAGTATCTACCTCAAGTACCTCGTGGGATCAGAATCATGTACATGCTTGAGGAGGCAGATATTGCATATTGAGCTTATATGTCACACATCAATAGTTTATGTATAGAATTCAACCTGAGTGTCCAAAGTTGCAGCCATCCCTTAGCCAAGGAGCTTTCACACCAGTGATTCTCCATAGAGAACATGAGCCACTTCTGGTTATTGGAGTTTAAGCAGTTGTTGTTGAGAGTGCATGAACCAACTACTCAGCGAGTGATCTATCATAACGGTTTCCACAGATTGGCATTCAAACAAGAGATTGATTAGACATCCTATGTTGTGCTGCATACCCTCAGCTGAGGAGCATTCACACCCTTGTTTTGTTTTTTTTTTTATTTATTTTTTGATTTTAGTCTCTCTCGTTTGACATGCGCCTCTGTTTTTGCCTTTGCCATGCATTGGTGCAGCTTACCCTCAGCCGAGGAGCTTTCACACCCGTTTAGTTATAGAACCCTGGCAATTATGTGTGACATTCATGACCACTTTCACTCTTATAGTATAGTTCATAAACCCCCATCTCATTCCAGTCAGTGATCAGTACCAGATGTGGAATGTTGCAGCATCCCAATCCAGACTGAGTGACCATCTCAATGAGTTGCTTGTGCCAAGATTTTCCTCCATGCCTCAAATCCTCACAGGACAATTTACACTCAAGATGTTTTGTGGTTGCTGATGTGTGACACATATTGTTGATGCAGCACCCACCTCCCGGGAGCACTTTTAGTGCTCGCACACACCTAAAGCCTTTCTGAGGTACAGAAAGCTATTGAGATCAAGAGGTTTAGTAAATATGTCAGCAAGCTGATGCTCAGATGCAACGTGTTTGATGATGACAAGTTTTTCCTCAACAAGTTCCCTAACAAAGTGGTGTCTTATGTCTACATGTTTAGTCCGAGAGTGCTGAACAGGATTCTTAGTTAAATCAATCGCACTTTTGTTATCACAGTGAACAAGAAAGGGATCATTGAAGATACCGTAGTCGGCTAGCATCTGTCTCATCCACAAAAGTTGTGTACAACAGCTTCCAAGAGCTATGTATTCTGCTTCTGCAGTTGAAAGAGACACACAGTTCTGCTTCTTGCTGTGCCATGAGATCATGTTGTTCCCAAGGAAGAAGTATCCTCCTGATGTGCTCTTCCTGTCGTCAAGACAGCCTGCCCAATCTGCATCACAATAGCCAGCAAGATTCAGATTAGTTTCTTTGGAGTAATACATACCATAGTCCAGAGTACCCTTGACGTATTTGATGACACGTTTGAGGGCATGGAGATGAGACAGCCGAGGAGATGCCTGATATCTAGCACATAACCCAACACTGAAACAGAGATCCGGTCTGCTGGCTGTTAGGTAGAGTAAACTCCCAATCATTGCTCTGTAAAGTTTCTCATCCACTGCTTGCCCATCGTCATCTCGAGAGAGTTTACTTGTCGTGCTCATGGGAGTCCCAGCAGTCTTGCTTGTCTGCATGTCAAACCTTTTAACCAAGTTACAGGCATAAGTGCTTTGTGAGACAAATATCCCGTCAACAGACTGTTTGATTTGTAATCCGAGGAAGTAGTTCAGCTTCCCCACCATTCTCATTTCAAATTCTTTGGTCATAGTTGATACAAACTGATTCACTAAGCTTTGCTTCGAGGCTCCAAAGATGGTATCATCAACGTACACTTGAACAATCAGGATCTCAGTTCCAACACCCTGGATGAATAATGTCTTATCAACACTCCCAAGTTGAAATCCTGATTCCAACAGAAACTGAGCTAATCTTTCATACCAGGCTCTAGGAGCTTGTTTCAGACCGTAGAGAGCCCGTTTGAGTTTGTAGACATGGTGAGGAAACTTTGGATCTTCGAATCCCTTTGGCTGAGCAACATAAACTTCTTCCTGAAGCAGTCCATTCAGAAATGCACTTTTGACGTCCATCTGATATAGAGTGATGTTCATCTTGCAAGCAATTCCAAAGAGGAGTCTTATGGATTCCAAGCGTGCTACTGGTGCGAATGTTTCATCAAAATCTATACCTTCTATCTGAGAGTATCCCTGTGCAACCAATCTTGCCTTGTTTCTGACGACATTTCCTTCATCATCAGTTTTATTCTTAAAGATCCATTTAGTCCCAACAACATTTACATGCTCAGGTTTTGGTACTAAATCCCAGACATCTAGCCTCACAAACTGTTCTAGCTCCTCATGACATGCTGCAACCCAGAACTCATCATCCAAGGCCTGCATAATATTAGTTGGTTCTGAGAAAGACAGAAAACAAGCCAACTTAACCATCTCCTTGAAGTTGATTTGCTTGTGTCGTGTCTGTCTACCATCATTGAGATTTCCGATCACGTCGGTCAAAGAGTGATTCTTATGAACTTAGGCTTGAGGATTCTCTGACTTCTCGAAGTCTGAGACCGTCTCACTGGTACCTTCTTGTTCTACCTTCTCTGTTTCCTCTATGATCTGCCTGTTGTGCCTTGTGTCACTCAGGTCTTCGTGAGTTATTTCCTCTAAGGTGCAACCATTGTTGTCATCAAACACCACATTAATGCATTCTCCAATGATTCTTGTTCGTTGATTATACACTCGAAATGCTCTGTTGTGCGTTGCATATCCCAAAAATATCCCAACATCACTTCTTGCATCAAACTTTCCAAGATTGTCTTTGTCATTTAGGATGTAGCAGACACACCCAAAGACGTGGAAGTAACTGAGATTTGGGGTTCTCCCATTCCAGATTTCATAAGGAGTGGTCTTGGTTCCAGACTTTACATACACACGATTGATTATGTAACATGCAGTATTTATGGCTTCAGCCCAAAACCTAGGAGCAACATTGTTTCCATGGAGCATGGCACGCGCCATTTCTTGTAGAGTTCTATTTTTCCTTTCTACCACACCATTTTGCTGTGGGGTTCTTGGTGCTGAGTATTGGTGACGAATTCCTTGGCTTTGACAGAATTTTTCAAACATCTCGTTTTGGAATTCACCTCCATGATCACTTCTGATTTGAACTATGTTTCCTTTCTCAGTTTTGAGTTGAAGTGCAAGTATCTTAAAACTTTCAGCTGCATCAGATTTTTCTCTTAAAAATCTTACCCATGTGTATCTTGAAAAATCATCCACCAGCACAAAGATGTACTTTTTCCCACTGATGCTCTCGGTTTGAATGTGACCCATGAGATCCATGTGAATCAACTCGAGGATTTTCTTGGACCTGGTGTCACTCAGAGCCTTATGTTGGACCTTGACCTGTTTACCCTTTTGGCAAGCTTCACACACAGTTTTAGTTGTTGATTCCAACTCTGGAACTCCTCTCACTACTTCAGCTTTGACCAACTTGCTTAAACCATGAACATTCATGTGCCCAAGCCTTCTGTGCCACAGATCCAACAGTGAGTCCTTTGCGGTCAAACATTGGACAGATGGACTCCACATGTAGCAGTTGTTTTCAGATCTTATGCCAAACAAGACTGTGTTACCATTTTCGTCTAAAGCTTGACAGTCTACTCGAGTAAAAATCACTTTTAGTCATTCATCGCACAGTTGACTTATGCTAATTAGATTTGCCCGCAATCCTTTAACAAAATAGACTTGGATTAGCTGAGGGTGATTTTCTCGGTCCAGATTCCCAACTCCCTGAATCTTCCCCTGTCCACCATCACCAAAGGTAACCTTTCCACCTTTTATTGAGTCAAGGTGATCAAATGAGTCTCGATTTCCAGTCATGTGACGCGAACACCCACTGTCAAAATACCAAGCATTGGCAGTTTCACCTTTTGTGGAAGTATAAGCTACATTACTTACCCATTCAGATGGTTCTTCAATCTCCAATTTGGCAAAATTGCAGACAACCTCTTCATTTGAACCATCAATCACCCTTTGTTGTGTTTCTGGAGGGGAAACATCATACAGATCTTTCTTGGCAATCCACACTTTCCCGAACCTACTGGGTTCCACGAAGCAACGATGTCTTAACCATGCACTTCTTACCTTCCTCATAAGCTTGAAGCAATTTCATTTTTTTATGACCAGCCTTTCCGCAGAAATAACATCCCCTTCTGGTTTTTGATGTGCTCATCACATATGATGTTGCTGCAGTTTCTTTGGATTTCTCGGTGTGTCTTTGCTTCAAACTCTGTCTCTCCACATACTCAACTTTTGAGGAGCTTCCACACACAAATCCTGAGAGATTCCCAACATTTGTTTGACACAGAGTTTGTTTAGTAACTCCACAGTAGCCAAGACCCCAATTCTTCTTAGGTGGCTGTCCAACAGACAAGATTTCATCAAGACTCTCTGCACCGGTGTTGAGCATCCTTATCCTCTTGTGATTTTCAATCAGTTGTGCTTGGAGTTCTCTGCTTGTCTCTTTTTCTTGATGGAAAGCTTCTCTCAGTGCTTTAAGCTTTTCTTCAAGATCCTTGATCTTCGTCATCTCTGTTGCGGGATGACCTTGTTCAAGGTTCTCAATCTCAGACGTTTCAATTTTTCGGAGCTGTTGGTCGGCTGGATCTTTCTCCATTTCCAGAATGTTCAGTTGAGCCTTCAGCATTGCCTTGTCCTTAACCAGTTGCAGATTGTCGTTGCTCAGATTTACCCAGCTGTCATAGAGTTTGCGATACTCTGTCTTAGGATCAAAGTCATCATCATTGTCTGAGTCAGACTCAGATTCTTCTTTAGCTGTTTCAACTACTACTTTCTCTCCTGCTACGAAGGCAACAAAGTTCAGCATTAGATTCTCATCTTCTTCACCATCACTTTCAGACTCAGAGTCATCAAAGACAACCATTGACTTTTCTTTCTGTTTCAGCATATTAGGACACTCTTGTCTAGTATGACCATACCCCTTACATTCAATACACTTAAGTTCCTTCCTTTTTGCAAGTGGGCATTCATTTCTGAAATGACCGTAGCCCTCACATTCATGACATTGAAGTTCCCTTTTCTTATCAGTACGTTCACCTTCATGTCTGTAACCTTTGTTCCCTCCTCTGTCAAAACTTGTTTTTTGGAACTTTGTGAATTTGTTTTGACCCTTTTCTACTCTCTTCAGCATCTTGTTGAAGTTTCTTGCTAAGAGACTGAGATTCTCTTCGCATTGTGCTACTCGCTCACTTTCACTTGTAGCAGCAAAGGCAATACCTTTCTGTGTGGCATTTTCATCAGTAGTCGCTTCCATTTCTTCAGCCTTGAGCATTCCTACCAGTCTGTCAAACTTCATTTCATCAGTGTCCATGGAATACCTAAGAACTGCCTTGTGTGCTGCAAACTTAGGAGGCAAACATCTCAGAAGTTTCTTGACCAGTTTTTTCTCCTTGTATTTTTTCCCGAGAACTAATGCTTCATTTGCAATGGTGCTGATCTTTGCTGTAAAGCTAGCAACAGATTCATCTTTTGACATTTTGAGGTTTTCGAACTGTGATGAAAGGTGGTCAATTCGAGTCTTTCTCACACTAGTATCTCCCTCAAAATGGTTGATCAAGGTATCCCAAGCATCCTTTGCTGATTCACATCCTTGAATAATCTTGAACTGATCTAAATCAACAGCAGAGAAGATTGCTGTGATAGCTTTGGAGTTGAATTTGGATGCACTTTTGTCCACTTCAGTCCACATATTCTTGGTTTTTGGAATTGTTATGTCCTTGCCGTCTTCATCTTTGGATGCAACTGTTGGTACAGTCCAACCTTGTTCTACTGCAGTCCATGCATCTTCGTCAATCCCTCGGATGATGTGCCTCATCCTTGCTTTCCAGTGGCCAAAGTTACCAGCATCTAACAGAATGGGTTTCTGAACCGCAATGAGTTCCTTCATATTCTCCATGTCGTCCTAAAGATCTCAACCTGTGAATAGATATCAGAATCTATAGAGGTGACCCTCTCTGATACCAAATGTAGAACCTGTAACACAGAGATTTGTATGCCGTGAACTCGGAATGACAAATACTAACTCGGAATGACAAATACTGGTTTGCCTTTATTAGAAATTACTTAAACAATCTATTACAGACTTGTTTAATCAGAATTACTCGACAAGACACACTGCTCTCGATACTGACCAATTCCTAATCTACCCAAGCTTACCACAGCAACAGCTGTGTAACACTCGTATATTCACTCACCAAGAACCCTAACTCTCTCTTAGCTTCTTGACTCGATATCTTTTTTCTTCACAAAACGGTTAAACTAATATTCATCAAGGTCGTTTTGTTATATACTACATCTCCGGCAGTTATGCGTATATTTGCTTTCCTTTTGTTATGATCTCCAAATCTTCTTTGCAGGATTATGAGGATCTTCCTTGATCTACAAGGCAGCTCTAATCAATCACTGCCACGTCAGCTGGTTTCTTTTACCGCCTTTCCGATCTTCACGGGTGACTCACGAGCTCCATGTCGAAGGTCCAATAATTTGGATCTTACAATATCAATTACAAGTAATTCGTAAGAGCATCTCCAATGTATTGTTCTATTTTTTGTTTTAAAATGGAGTTGAGTTTTATTCTAATGTCACTCTATTTTGGAGTTAAAAATTAAGCCATGAACAAAAAAAATGGAATATAGAGCAAAGTATTAAAAACTTCATTGTTAACTCCAAAATGAAGTTAAATTGAAAAATAATTGACTCCAAAATAGAATTTGGAACCAAAAATGAAATTGAGTTGGAGATGCCCTAACATAGCAATAAACACTAACCAAGTAACAAACAAATCAGTCGCCCGAAACGTGCTCATTTAAATGAAGTAACGAGAGACTTATTATAATGTTGATTCTAATTATTGGGTTAAGAAATAATTGGAGACAGAGTGTCGGTGGTGCGAGCGAAAAAGCACGAGCAAAGTCCCATCATTACATTAATTGTACAGTTTGACCTTTGAGCCTATTTTCATCATTTTTTGTTTCTTTTTTGTCTTCTTAACAACAAATTTAACCCTACATTTCACTTCCTCGTAACTTTTTGTTTACCCTCCAATTCCTACAGGATGTATATTATAAAGAGATTTAAATCAAACGTAATTTGAAATGGACATCTATTTGGCATTAAACATATTTAGTACAAAAATATGAAATTATGAAAAATATATATATGTTAAGTAACTTTTTCTTTTGACAAAAATTTATCTTAGCCAAAATACTTTTAGGTTTATATGTTTTTTTTTATTTCCTTCCACTATAGTCTTTTTTTTGTTGACATCATCCACAAGTCTTGTAATCAAGTTGAGTGACTTCTGAGCTTTCTGAAGCAACACGTGACAATGGCATTGACTATGGACCCACAGTGTCTCAAGCAAATCCACAGAATAAGCTCTCCGGCCCAGCAGATAACAAACACAAATCAAAGGTAGGTTTGGTTGTTCACATTCTAAAATGGAAAGAGAGGTGGCTCGTCAATTTAATCACAGTAGCTTGTGTTGTTCTGAAGCAACTTAATTATCAATCAATCAATCACATTTATTACATTTGTTACATCAAACATTACAATCACATATGATCACAAAGTCTTATCTGGTTGGGAAGGAACAACTATGACATAGAGAGCTTACTGGTTTGATCTGTTGATCATCTTATCTTATCAAGACCAGTGACTGACATCTGATCGTTTGGCCATAAATCTAAACATGACAAAGGTAATTAACGATTCTCAGTTCTTCAGTTTCTCGCAGTCAAACGACTTATAATGAATAGTTTCATAGCCACAGTCCACAGAAGTAAAGCTTGTCAAAGTGAACAACTTGATTTCACACAAAGATTCATGAACAAAGTGTACCTGAGGCCTTTGTGGTTTTTTGGGAGCTGCTCGAAACTTCAGGCTCCATGAATGTGATGTCTCATATCTTAAAACGTCAAGGATCAGGAAAAAGATCGATAAGATTGAATCCAAGTGATGGTTTTTTTTGGCAGACGGATCACAAATTTCAAATGATCTTGAGACAATACAGTGTTTCCTTGAAGTATACAATCATATACACATCAATGGAGGAGATTCGTAGTAGCCTCCATTCCCGTTACCGATCACTCATAGCAACATCAAATGCTCGAAGTGATGTTTCAAAGAGTTTTACCAGAGCTAAGGATTTTTTTGTCGTCATCATACTACTGCTTCAGAAACTATCCTAACATCATATAGCTCTTTCGAATTCATTTCCAGCACTCCTGTAATCCCCGATTTGATTACCAAATCCAAAACCTCTTTCGGTTTTTCAACATCTCCTTGTCTATAGGATCCTCTAACCAAGCCTTTCTCAATCATTTTGTCTTTTAAACGCATAGCTTCAGCCAAATGACCACATTTCATCAGTCCATCAATCATTGTGTTATAGGTGATGGCATTAGGAGTTATGCCCTTCTGTGGAAGCTTACGTAAAAGCCTCTGAGCGCGATCTAGATTCCCTGATTTGCACAAGCCTTTTATCAAAGCATTGTATGTAACAATGTTAGGAATAATACCTTTAACAGACATCTCATCCCTCAGTTTAAACGCTTCATTTATGTCACCATCAATAGCACATCCATGGATTAAGATAGTGTATGTGTATTCGTCTGGAATAAACGCCTCACTCGATAGTAAATCCGAGAAGAGTTTTCGAGCATCCTTGAGTTTCCCAGCTTTACAGAGACCTGCGAGGGCAACATTGTAGACAATGTTGTTGGGAACTAAGAGTTTATTAGGAGTACTATTCTCGACGGAATCAGCGATTGTTTGTGTTTCAAGACACGTAGTAGCACCGGGCTTAAGAAACTCTTTAAAGCTCTGATAACAGGGAAGAAGAAGATCAAAATCCACAATCTTCTGCAATAGCAAACAAGCCTCGTCAATCTTGTCAAGCCGAAACAAACTTGTTGCAATCTTGCTGCAAATATTCACATTTACGGCGATGCCTTTCTCTATCATCTCGAAACACGTAGCATAGGCTTTATCCATCATTCCAATATTGCACCAGCCCGTGATAAGAGCTCCATATGTAGCAACAGTAGGAGTTAATCCTCTTGCGCGTAGCTCGATTACAAGATCCGCTACTTTATTCAAGTGTCTACACTTGAAAGCACCAGATATCAAAGTGTTATACATTTCTATGGTGGGAAAAATACCTTTCCTTTCCATAGAATCTTTAACCCCAAAAGCTTCTTTCAAGTTTCCGACTTTATAATAACCGTGGCTCAACGCTTGATATGTTTGCACATCTGGCTTGCATCTGAATTTTTGCACATTATCTAGAATCTCTTTGGCATCATTGACCCTCTCCATTTTACATAGCCCACTGATCATTACGTTTAAGGTTATTGTATCTGTCAAAAGACCTCTTGCTAAGACATTCTCCCATAGCTTCATAGCTTCATCAAAATCGCCAAGCTTGAACAATGCTTCGAGTAGAGTGCTACAGCTAATCTCATTGGCCGTAACACCTCTTTTTAGCATCGTCTTCCAAAGGCTCAAGACATCATGAAAAGCACCGACCCGAGTAAAACCTTTTAGAAGAATATTGTAAGTCATAATTGTTGGTACAACTTCCTCTTTTGCACACATTCGATCACAAAGCTTTAAAGCCTCGTTAATGCGACCAGCCCTGCAATACCCGTCCACAAGGGTATTATAAGTATGATGATCCGGTTTTAAGCTCCAATCGTTCATCTGCGTAAATATTTGTTCTGCTTTGACTAATGGACCAGATTTGCAATACCCATTGATCAAGGAGTTACAAATGGTTGTATTTGTTCTCACTCCCTTCCCCATCATATCATCATGAACCCTAACCGCATCACGGATTTTACCACTGCGACAATATCCGTCTATCAACACGCCGTACATGTGCTGATCCGCAACAAGTTTCTTTTCCTTTACCGATTTAAACACCTGTTCTGCTTCTTCCATCAAACCCTTTTTACAATAACCCTTGATCAACGAAGTATACGTAACAATGTTCCTGGAAACCCCTCTCTCAGACATCAACCGCAACACTCTTGTCACTCCCTCGACATCTCCGACCATAGCATACCCGTTGATCAAACTATTGTAAATTACCACATTCAGCTCCAAACCCGATGAAACCTCCATTTCTTTTGCAAATTCCATGGCTTTATCCACTTCTCCATTTCTACAGTTAGCATTGACAACAATACTGCAGGTAAACACATCTGGAAAAACTCCAAAACTAATCATCTGATCATAAACATGTAAAGCCACAAAGTTTTCACCTTTCTTGACCAAATTGCTCAACAGGCTATTACAAGACAGCAAGCTCGGGATTCTCCCACAGCTTCCCATGTTGTCAAAAACATGTAAAGCGTTCTTGACCATACCCTTCTCTGCATAAACTTTCAGTATCATGTCAAAGACTGTAGGAGAGAATGAAAACTTCTTGAAAACCCGAACGAGCTCGTCCCAGACAACGAAGCCCGAGTGATTAAGAGCAACCAGTTCACATAGATACGATCTTGTCTGATCGTACATTCTAGCCCTGGACAAGATGTGGACCATTTTACAATAAGCCTTGTAATCAGGCCGGAACTTTTGCTGTTTTGAAGCCAAATTGAAAATCTCGAGACATGCCTCTGGGTTATGCCTCAAATTGCGGAGAAGGGAGTTGAGAAGTTCATCCGAGAAATCGAGAGAGAGATCTTGTAAAGCATCGTACCTTCTGAGCACGAGCAAACGCGAGACCCGCTCGAGTAACTCGGGTCGAATCCGTCCGTGTCCTACCCGAAGCTCGCGGCGCAAGGTTCTAGAGGCTTCGGAGAATCTACGGGCGTGGAGAAGCGAAAGCAACTGAAAGGCAACAACGCGTGCCGGAGACTGCCGCAGCATCAGGAGAATATCGTTGTCGTTTAATTAATCATAGGAGCCCATTAAACTTCGGACCTCAAAGTGACGTTCTTTGTATGTGTCTTTAAGGTTTTAGCCAATTAGGGTACTGTTCGGCGACGATTGACGACGACTACGTCGGCGACGAAGAGAGAGAGACAGTGTGTGTGTAAAGGAGAAACCTTTAAATTTTAGCTCGGTTTATTTGGTTTTTGGTTCGGTTTGTTTTGATAAAATCTTGGTTCGACTTTGTTCGATTCGGTTAGATTTTAGCTCGGGCCTCGGTTTACATGAACACTTTTGGCTTTGAATTTGAGAACATTAAAGAGATCTCTGAATCTGATTCTTCTGAGACTAACACAGAAATACAAAAGAATCATCAAATGATTACACTATGATTCAGTCACATATGAATATGGTCGAAATTTTTCATATTTTACCAAAAGAATAGAGAGCATATTAATAAACAATCTACCAAGGATCCTATAAATAAAAACCCAATCAAAAGCAAAAGACCTTGTCCATGTGGGTTCTTAATACGGGAATCTCCCGGTCATCTGTATATGCTCAAGTGTTTTTCGCAAACCATACTTATGAACCGCTAACCGCCCGGCCCTGAACCCGTCTCCATAAACCGGAGAAGCATCAGACTCGATCTGGTGCTTGAAAAACTCGCCAAGCTTCCTCTCGTACTGCGATCCTGGTCCCTTCTTCACTCCTCTAGAAGGAGATGACGATGATGATGATGATGATGATGCAGCATTGCTGTTTCTTGAACCAGCAGCTAACTCGGCTTCTAACCACTTATGAGCCATCACTTGACATATTCCTTCTTCAACGTCTTGGCTCAGTGTCCGGAATCCTTTTCAAGACCACAATGTATTAGTAATTCAACAATCTGAAACAAGAAGAGAAGCAGTCAAATCAGAAATGGGGAGGAGCAAGCAACTCACCTTTCAGCCGCATCCACGCGTGCATCATCTCGTGAGCTAGAATCGAACCAGTGAGTAGCCTAGGGAGCCCAAATAAGATGAGAATGGCAGTAACCTCGCATTGACGTGTTAACTTGTAAGGCTCTGTAACCATATTCCCACCCCAATTTCCTGTGCCATGCTTTGATCGCTTTCTTACAGTACTAACAGTTTGTTCTTCTGAAAGGCAGAGTCCTCTTGTCTCTGGCATGTGATAGTGACCCTAAGAAGCATACAATGAAAAGCTCAGACAGTTTGGAAAAGCAAAATGGCAAGTAATTACCAAGTATAATTGTATTTTTTACTCACATTCTTTTCACCTTCTCTGGCTTCGTTAAGTGCTTGCCTCTCAACCAAGAGCAGAGGAACTTCCTGCTCTACCTTCATGTTAAGTCCTTCATAGAATTCTTGTATCTGCAAGTGCAGAGGTTGGCATTGACTAGTGTCCATGACCGCTGAGTCCAGACACTCGAGGCAAAGTTTACGTCCATCACTAAGCTCAACATATCGCGTATTCCTTGGCTGCAAAATAAAGAAAAAGTTGTCAACTTCCTCCCAAAAAATGTTTTGACTTTGAATAGATGTATGTTTGGGGACGTTTTAGGGGAGAAGAGAATTCACCTCCATTCTTTCACAACTGCAACATCTTGGGGTACCATCGTGTTCGTGAGAAGGGCAATACTTCTGGACCCAAAAAGGATGTGCCCTATATTCAATAAGACCAGCAGGATTTGTTGGAATCTGTCCAAAAAATTTACATACGGAAAAAAGAAAGCAACAGAAGATAAGTGCAAGATCCAAACAAAACAACGCATATATATATATGGTGAGCTTAACGATGGAAAACGCTAGAGATTTACATACAAAGTGGCTGCAGACATCACATTTTGGATGATATCTCTCCTTATAACAAGCCTTGTGAAAAGGGTAGTTCCCAGATGTTGAAAACTATAAGAAAAAACATGTTATAAATAAATTTAAAGGTTAAGTGGAACCAGAGAAAAAATGAGAATTTGGAAGAGCTTGGTTTCACCTCGTACTCAGAAATCGGGTGACTGCAGCCATAACACCGAAAACATTCTGGATGCCATAGTGCATTAAGGCAATTCAGAAATCTTCCACGGCCAATCTCCAAATTGCAGCCAGCACAAATCCTATGCAGACAAGTTGTTGACGGGTTATCTGGCTGGGAGAAAACTAACAAATCGACAACCCGGCTAAATATGATTGGCTATCTAAGTACCTGAAATCCATTGAAAAAGCAATAGGTCTTGGGTAATAAATATCTCCATTTGCATATACACTTCCCCCTCCATGCATATGCCCATTCCCGAATAAATCTGCAGTCCCGTATGCATTCCCATGATTGTGACGCGGTGAATTCCCAACTATCATACTTTCTTGTATGGCTCTAGCAAGTTGCTCATCTTCATCCACCATTGCGAATTTCCCTGTGTTCATTTTCAATTTTGTTTTCTAAATGTAGCAAACCGAGTTTGTTAACAAAACTATCTCCTCATATTTCTGCTTGGCTAAAACAATCCGGAAAAGTGGACTCACCTCCTGTATTTGTCTGTCCTTGATTCTCTTCTAACAGAGACAATGCAATTGCACGGTCTATGTCTTCGTTTTCCTGGTAATTCGACGTATCCTATTAAAGAAAAACAACAAAAGTTGAGAAGTGACGGTACACAGCAGAGCTAAACATAATCAGATAAACCGAGATTATGCATATTTGACTATTTCGAGATCTCCAAACCTAGAAAAAAGTTTAAAAACAAAGTTAACAATAATGAGAAACAGTAACAATACTAACCTCAGATGTAGATGATTCCTGTGTATGAGGTTCATCAGGATCAGCATCTGTATCTGCACTAGGCTCATCATGTGAAGAGTGAGCATTCGGATAATAGCCATTGTGATTGTGGTCATTCCCGAGCCGGAGCCTTTGGTTAGAGCCTTTGAAGATCTTGTTAAACCAGCCCATAGTGCCTAAATAACTATCTGATCATAGTCAATGCAGCTAAATTCTGTCACCTTGCACAATCGTCGAATCTCTGATTCAGCTTAATTCAGACTAAAACCCAAAACGAAGTTGTTTCACTAGTTCAGAACAACAGAAATTCGAATCTACCAACAATGATTAAACCCTAAACCTGCAACCAATTAGGCAAACGAGTTCACGGAATCTCCATGGCTATGTTGCCCACGAATTTCAAATTGAAAACCACGAATTCAGCTACAGAAGAAGGTGTAGATTCGTCCAAATAATCACGTCTTACCTTGAGAGGATTTAGGCGAAATCCTGGGATTAGATAAGATTCCAATATTTGAAGAAAATCGAAAACACGGTTTCTGTCCGCTTTTGGTGGTAACACGAAACAACGATCTAATCACGAAACTGCAGCAACAAGAGAATCTCAAAAAGACCCTTTTAGTTTCTCCTTTCTTCACAATTTTGGGGGAGAATCTAAGAATCTACAACATGGGGTAGAAAAAAGAGTAAAGAAGGAAAAAAATTATTCATTTAAAAAAGAAGGCAACTTTGACAAAATCAATGTCTACTAAAACGAATAAACCCATAATGTGCTTGAATACTAGGCAAATTCAAAGTCAAAATTTGGTGCACTCAACCACTTGATGATGAGGATCACGAAAAAGGAAGAAGAAGAAGGAGAAGAAGAAGAAGAAGAAGAAGAAGAGATCGTCTATCGAGAATTTTGGATACGAAATTACAGAGGAAAAATTAAAAAATAAAAAAGTCTCCGCGTCGGAAGTTTGGTCGTCGTTGAGCTCTTCTCCTTCCACGAAAAACGTTTCCGACGCTGGGAGTTGGAGATTGATAGATAGAAAGAGAAACAATACGCAATTTAAAAAGTCAATTCTTGTTTCCAAATCTTAATTTATTTTTATTTTCCACATTTTTATGCAAATATCTTTAAATATTTAATATTGGCTGAAACCATTCCTCTAAATATCGTTATGCTCGGCTGTCTGTCGTCTAACACTTATACCTCTAAATAACAATTACTTCTTTTTATCGATTATAAATTGGGAAAACTGCCTAAAAAACCATAAACTTACAAATTATGGCCATTAAAAACATCAACTATCAAGTTAGCCATTTAAATTATCGTTTTCTGTTGACTTCAATTTTAAAAACTGAATTTTTGTTGACCGAACCATAAAAGGCACGACGTTAAATCCGATAACGGAACTCATAAACGGATTACAATTCCGTTTAAACTCAGAGTTAAATCATACGATGTCGTTTTAAAATACAAAAGTAAAAAAAAAAAAAAAAACCACTCACCTTCTCCGTCGTCTTCCACCTCTTCCTCCACACCTCACCACACCTCTTCTTCCGGCACACCCACCGCAACTGCCGCTGCCGTCTCAGGAATCTCCTCCGACCGGGATCCGATGCATCCTCTCTCTTTCCTCTCTCCTCTGGCGATTCTCAGTTGGCGGATACGGCGGTGGTCGAGGAGCTTAGAGCGTTGTCGGAGAAGCGAAATTTTCAGAGGAAGAAGTTGAATCTGTCTCCTCAAGTGGCGATTATGCTAGCTGAGATCCAAGAGCAACATAGCTTGATGAGGACATACGAAATCACAATCAAGAAGTTCGAATCGGAAGTTATAGAGAAGCAATCGAGGATCGATTCGTTGAAGACGAATCTCGAAGAAAACTCGGCGTTCAACAAATCGCTGGAGAAGAAACTCACGGCGAGTGGATCGGTCTCTCTTTTCGGAGCTTCGTCAAATCGATGGTGAAGAAAATGGAATCGGCGAACTGGGATCTCGACGCCGCCGCTTCCGCCGCCGTATCGATAACCGTCCGAAACGCCTCCACCGTCTTCGCAAGGCCAAGCCACCGTTGTTTCAAGTTCGAGTGTTCGTGTGCGGGAAAATGCTGGAGAATTTCGAATCTCTGAATTTCTCGTTACCTAACGTCGACGAGATACCGAGCCGTGAGCTCTCTTTTGCTTTCCTCAATTTCAGACGCTTATACCACCTGGGCTCTCTTTTGCTTTCCTCAATTCATGTGATGGTATGCTTGTTCTTAGTGGAATGTGTAATTCGGCTCGTGGGTCTTGAAGCTCCGGCGTAATTGGACTTCATTCTTCTCCTCCATTGTTAACAAACTAACAACAACAATATTTGGGAAGATGACAGATAATTTTATAACGTCTATATATATTATATTTGATATCTTTATTCACAAAGTTTGTCCAGGTCAGTTGGTAGAACATAAACTTTTCAACGTTATGGTCATGGGTTCGAATCCTAGGAGGTGATTTGTTTTTAAACATGATGTCACCCAATAATATGGTGACACGTGTTTTTTTTTTTTTTTAATTAAAGATTAAACGACGTCGTTTTATTTAACTGCGGATTAAAACGGAGTTGTAACTCCGTTTCTAAGATCCGTTATCGGATTTAACGTCGTGTCTTTTATGGCTCGGTCAACAAAAGTTCATGGTTTAAAATTGAAGTCAACAAAATAAGATGATTTAAATGGCTGACTCGGTAGTTGATGCTTTTAATGGCCAAAATTTGTAAGTTGATGTTTTTTTAGGCAGTTTTCCCATTATAAATTGCTTTATTACTAATAAACAATTCTAGAACCTAGCTCTTCATGCAATACAAAAATTGTTCTATCTACACTATACTTATAATAAACAGCCGTAATTTTGATGAACATGAACGAACGTTTTAGGATTTTAAATTAAATCCGATATAGAACTAAAAATAAATTTGGGTTGGTTCGAGTCAATTTTGAATCCGAATTACCCGAAAAAATAAGATTTCCCGTTAGATTGATATAAAAAATGTACTCAAATCATTTGAAATAACTTGAAAAACCCGAATATATATATATAAATTATATATATATGTATATGTGATATATACATAATATGATATATTTATAATTTTTTGGATATTCGATCGGTTTCGAGTTATACCGAACCAACCAGAGAACCGAATTAAATTTACATAAAAACCATACGGGTTTTACACACAAACAGAAATTGAACCTGTAAGAAGAAGTCAAGCCCAAGCCCAATGATTATTCAACAAGCAATGAAGTGTCAAAGAAAGGCCCATATGTTTAGGGTTTTCTTGCAAGAGATTTTATATAAATATGATTGTTAGGAATCTAAGCATTGAAACGAAGGTTGCTCTCAGCAACCTCTCTTTCATCTTTCTATGAATATCAATCTGAAGTTTATTGGTTCTTGGTGACAACTAAATCTTATTTCTTCTCTTTTACTTTCTTGCACAATAAAGCTCTCATGAGCTACTCCATTTTATATCTTAGTTTTCTATTTCAATAAGCTCTAAAAGAGCTTGAATCTACTTGGTTTGAATCAGCTTTCATGGTATCAGAGCACATAAGATTTGGGATCCATGGATTTTGTCTCACCAGCTTCTAGCAAATGTAGTTTCGTGTCTTCGCACAACATGAATGTCTCATTTGAATAGAAAACAGAACAACTTTCCCTTCGATTTGGAAAATGGGAAACTTTGGGAAAAGATAAACGAAACCAAAGGAGTCAGAGCGTGAGCGAGAGGAGAAGAAACGAAGATGAAGCAGAATATGGTAACGACGAGAAGCAGACCAAACAGAGAGCTTCAAGAGAGAGCAAGAGACGACATCCTCCGTGGAGGAAATAGAGAAACTGATAAAAGTGCAAGAGAAGAAGAGGACTTTCAGTCTTAGCATTCACGAGACCATGAACTGAGACAGAAATGTATGTCCTTTACTCTGTTCAAGCTTCACATTATCCACGGTAATGTCTTTCCTTACTCTGAGACAGAAACTAGGACAGAACGCACAATGAAAATGATGGTTGGTGGTGTAGATTTATAGCTCTGGAATTGAGAAGCTCGAATGAAATAGGTTGGCTTTGGGTTTGCTTTGGATTTTCTAAGAATAGGTTTGTGGCTGCAAGTTTTATTTGTGTTGAGCGCACACAAGGTGCTCGAGGGAATGTCAGAGAGAATGACAGATTGTTTAAGTGCAGATTTTTGGTGGTATATGATTAGGAAACATAGAGTTAGTTGAGTTTCGGAAGGTGTAGGAAGAAATTTCTCCTTGGCTGTGAGATAGATTAGTCGAGTTAAGCGGGAAAAACCCGGACTCGTTGTGAGACAAATAGGTCAAAAGAACCTGAAAAAGTTCTCACACTAATGACTATTCTCCAAGCTGAATAGAGTCATCTACCTACTTCACATGGATCTTCGACTACTAATGCTACTTTCAAAGCCATCTTCATTTGCGCTTTCAAACTTCGCATCTCGGTTTTCACTCGACGCTAAGTTTGCGGGGGAGTGTAAGAAGAAGTCAAGCCCAAGCCCAATGATTATTCAACAAGCAATGAAGTGTCAAAGAAAGGCCCATATGTTTAGGGTTTTCTTGCAAGAGATTTTATATAAATATGATTGTTAGGAATCTAAGCATTGAAACGAAGGTTGCTCTCAGCAACCTCTCTTTCATCTTTCTATGAATATCAATCTGAAGTTTATTTGTTCTTGGTGACAACTAAATCTTATTTCTTCTCTTTTACTTTCTTGCACAATAAAGCTCTCATGAGCTACTCTATTTTATATCTTAGTTTTCTATTTCAATAAGCTCTAAAAGAGCTTGAATCTACTTGGTTTGAATCAGCTTTCAGAACCCAATATTTCGGGACGGATCGGATCTGGTTTTTATATCCAGCTCTAATTATTACTATTAGATATGAAAAAAATAATTAAAAACAAAAACAAAAAACAAAAAAGTTGGTGAGGCGTGGTTCTTTTTTTCAAAGGCAAACCCAATATAAGAATTTTCTATTATATAAAGGAAACTTTAATTAGAAAGGAAGATTATTGAGGTACAAAAATGGGAAAGGAAAATTTTAATTTCTTAAAAAAGTAAAGGTCAATCATGTCCATATTGCTGTATTGTGCATTTAGCTTGGTCTATACACACGCGTCACAAGCCGCTTCGTACGATGAAATGTATAAACTACGTGTCAATGAAGAATGCAAGATACCGTTTTTTAATCTGTTTACTATAAAAAAAAAAGAATACGTGTCCATGAGATTTGCTCTATAATTAGATACGTTCGCGGAAGATTTTTGGTGACCATAATAGACCGAAACTGATGCTTTTAGTGGGCTTTTAGAGCCCTCCTGTTAGGGCTTAACAGGCCCATACATACGCGCCTAATCTGGTCGATGCTTTGCCCCTTCGTTTCCTTGTATTTTTTTTTTTTCTTTCTTTACATTTATTCTATTAGATTCACCGAGAGGTTTTTTTTTGTTCAAAAAGTTTCACCAAAAGTTTACGTAGCCATAATATACATATAATTTTGTCGGGACATTCATAATATAAGTCAGCCAAATGGTAACATATGCATAATCTTAGAATATAGCTAAAGCAGCTGAGTAGCTTAACAATAATTTTATTCAAATAAGTGTTATTATGAACAAACATTTAAAAATGAATGCTTACGTAACTACTATCTCACTATTAGATCCGACAAGCTAACTTTAGTAGTTCTCTATTTCACTTGTTTATTTATACTATTATTTTAAGGGTTTAATTACGAAAATTCTTTAAAAACTGTATGTTCAAGAATAAAATCACTCTTTTGCCCTATCACTGGACAACAGTTGACTGAATAAAGTACTGACTCTTTTTTTGTTGTTGTTAAAGACTTTATTGTATTTTATTGAATAAAATATTGACTTTAGTGTCTCTTCCTTCGATTATACCGAGGTGGTTATATAATTTATATTTTATTTCTAATCGGTTCTAATTATATTCTTCTATACTCATGTAGTGTTGTATTAAGAAATATAAACGACACACTAACTTAAAACTAGATAGAAAAATATAGAGTTCACATCCACACACAAAAAAGTTCTTTTTTATTGATTATGTGATTTTCTTAACATGATTTTGTGATTTTTTTGGTTTACATTCAATTTGCCTTTCGTTTATGGGTTTTTTAGGCTAACATAGTTTTGACAGAAATCTACGCAAAGTAGAGAGTATAAAGTAATAGTATGTCATTAGATAAAAATAATATGTTATATTCTATAAAAAAACTCAAAAATACATGCTATTTTTCTATATAAAAAAACATGCACGATTATATACACAACTGATTTTACAAAAATGTCACTACTCAATTTTGCAAATTTTAAGTATGGTAAATTCATTTATTTATTGATGTTGTGTGAATAACAAATAAAACTAAAAGCCAGTTTCTGTAATAAAAAGGCAAAGAGATTGAAATAATTTATTCTGGTCGTTAGTATTTTGGGGATTTATATATAAATCTTGCTTGGTATTAACTCTTTCCTCTCTCTCTCTCTCTCTCTCTTCTCGCTGTCGCTTTGCTTATTAGGCGACGAAGTTGTTCACAGAAACGGCTTGGCGTCTCCACGCACGGATTCACGCATCCAAACACTCACACACGTCTCTAGGAAGTGTGTGAGAGAGAGAGAGAGATCCGAGAATCGAATCCATCTTCTTCTGCTAGATTCTCAGACCCTTACATCACACATTTCTCGTTTTTTTTCTTCCCTTCCTTCGATTTTCACCATTCTCTCTAACCGCTCGCTGGCTATGGTGGGTGCGTCTTCAAGTCACGCATCTCCTTTATGCGATTGGCTAGCGGCGGCTTGCATGTCCGTCACTCACAGCGGCGGAGAGCGAGAGGCTCAATTCGTCAGTAGGAGTAGCCCCCACTGGGCTCGCCGGAGGAGACTGCTTGAAAAATGCTCCGCCCATGGATCCCCAGGCATTCAAGCTCTTGTCAGTTCCCGTAACAACAATGCCTTGTCTTCCCTGATCCAATCGAATAACACTTACTTGACTCGAAAGCAGAGGAGCTTGAATCGAGCTTCTAGCTCTGGTACACCAATTCAATCTAATTTTCCCATTCTTTCCAATCTGGGGTTTAGTTTTTTCATCGTTTGATTATTTCAATGTTATGTGGAGTTTCTTCGATTCTACTTTTACTTTGAAGTAATTTTAAATGAGGAGAGTGTTAATATTGCGAGCACTTTGCTTGTTACAATGCCATTGAGATATAGTTTTTTCTTCTTTGTTGCTTATCAGGGCAAGTCTCTCTAGAGATGGAGAAGGAAGCAATGGTTAACAAGAAGCCTCCTACGGAGTCACGCAGGGTCGTTGTGACAGGCATGGGAGTTGAAACACCATTAGGTCATGACCCACATACTTTTTATGAGAATTTGCTACAAGGCATCAGTGGTATAAGTCTAATAGAGAATTTTGACTGCTCTGCATTTCCTACAGTAAGCGTTAGTTTTATCAGTAGCTCTTAGAAGTTTTTTTGTTTCCTAGGGTGTTTTTTGATTGTTTATTCCCTTTGTGTTGCCTTTGCCAAGAGAATCGCTGGAGAAATTAAATCATTTTCAACCGAAGGATGGGTTGCTCCAAAACTTTCGAAAAGGATGGACAAATTCATGCTCTATCTTCTAACCGCTGGCAAGAAGGCGTTGGCTGATGGTGGTGTAACTGAGGATGTTATGGCAGAGTTAGACAAATCAAGATGTGGAGTTTTGATTGGCTCAGCAATGGGAGGCATGAAGGTACCTTCTTATTTTCTTGTTTTGAACATAAAGAAAATATTTATGGATAGATGTGTTGTTTGTTCGGAATCTCTGCTGATTGATGATAGTTTATCTATCTTTATCATGGTTTTCACAACATAGGGTCTTTTTTTAATTGCTGCATTTGCCACTGTATATGTGGATACAGGTCTTTTACGATGCGCTTGAAGCTTTGAAAATCTCTTACAAGAAGATGAATCCTTTTTGTGTACCTTTTGCGACCACAAACATGGGTTCCGCTATGCTTGCCCTGGATCTGGTCTGATCAATTTTGGATATTATGTCAGTAATACCAATGTTGGCACGAAAATTTTGACCTTTCTTTGTTATATGATACATTAGGGATGGATGGGTCCAAACTACTCTATTTCAACTGCATGTGCCACTGGCAACTTCTGTATTCTGAATGCGGCAAACCACATTACTAGAGGTGAAGCTGTAAGTATCTTCCATCCACTCGGAAATTTTATATGGTAGACTTTACATAACTCTATTTTTGTTTGACATTTGGCTATCTTTTCCCTAAAACTTATAGGATGTTATGCTCTGCGGTGGCTCTGATTCAGCTATTATTCCAATAGGTGCATACTCTTGCCTTTATATTACATGCATCCCTTTGTTCGCGAACTTTGTCCCAGACAGTTCTTATCTCATGTGTACCAATGCAGGGTTGGGAGGTTTTGTTGCCTGCCGGGCTCTTTCAGAAAATAATGACGATCCCACCAAAGCTTCTCGTCCTTGGGATAGTGTAATTTTCCACCATTTTCGTACTGTCTTCTTTTTATTTCATGTCGTCCAAATCTTCTCTTATTTTTCCTTTTGAATCTTGATTACTAAAAACGGTGGAGTTTCAAAATATGGGAACCTAGGCATTGACCACATGGTGATTCGTCACCTCCCTGAGATCTCTAAGGCGTTTCTGATTTAAGCATATGATTGAATATGCATTAAAGGGCCCCCTGATGATACCCATTGTAAAACATTGTGGGAAACATGGGTGTTAAGATTTTCTTGGCATTGTTAAGATTTTTTGCTGGCATGAATGTTTAGTGCATCTCACTCGTGTAGGATAATATTGAAAGATCTATTAAACCTGGTCCTGCTTGCTGAACAGAATCGGGATGGTTTCGTAATGGGAGAGGGAGCTGGAGTTCTGCTTTTAGAAGAACTTGAGCATGCAAAGGTTTGTCACTCATTTCATATATGCATACAGAAACGGAGGCTCTTTTTTACCATTGCTGATTACCGATCTGAATCTTGCTTTTCAAGTGTTTTATGTTTTTTCTCCATACTTTTTGGCCACCTCTTTTTCTTCAAAGTTTAGTTACCTCTGTTCTTCAAGGCTTTCGTATAATTGTTTGATAGTACAACTCTTTTCTTACTTGCCACAAATGAAAGTGTTTTCAAAGCTTTTATATAAATTGTTAAATTCTGTTTTTGAAGAAAAGAGGAGCAACTATCTATGCAGAGCTCCTTGGTGGTAGTTTCACATGTGATGCATACCATATAACCGAACCACGTCCTGATGGTAAATCCTTTTTTCTTTTGCTTGTTTTTACTTTGTCTATAAATTTATAGCAATATCTATGGATCTGCATGTGAGAATATCATTGTTTGGTTGCCCGAGAGCATGATTCTAGGCTTTACTTTCCAATGGTTTCTTATTCATTTAACCCCTTAGTTTTTTACCGAAGGAGATAGTTGATATTCGCAGGTGCTGGTGTCATTCTCTGTATCGAGAAAGCGTTAGCTCATGCCGGGATTTCTAAGGAAGACGTAAATTACATAAATGCTCATGCTACCTCTACACCAGCTGGAGACCTGAAGGAGTACCACGCTCTTGTTCACTGTTTTGGCCAAAATCCTGAGGTAGCTTTGTTTCTCTCGTTCCATTTGTTTATTTTCAATGAAATTTTATTATTTGGACAGCAGTTCCTGTCTTGTAGATATACTGATGTCTGTCATGCTCTCTGAAAATTTGACAGCTAAGGGTAAACTCGACAAAATCTATGATTGGACACTTGCTGGGAGCTTCTGGGGCCGTGGAGGCTGTTGCAACCGTTCAGGTTAATGACTTTAAGTCTAGAGACATCACTATATATCTACAAGAGAGGAACTGGTGTCTGGAAATTGAAATTTCCATGGATTAATAGTGTTATGTGGACAAAACAATAATGTTAAGTGACCTTCTGACCCTACAGGCAATAAAGACAGGATGGGTTCATCCAAATATCAACCTCGAGAATCCCGACAAAGCAGTGGTATGTTGATAAATTTTAGTTTGACATCGCTGAGTGATCATTTAATACAGTCTATAAATGTTTCTGACAAAAAACACAACTTCATTACGAAATGGATCAGGATACGAAGCTGCTGGTGGGTCTTAAGAAGGAGAGACTGGATATTAAAGCAGCCTTGTCAAATTCTTTCGGGTTTGGTGGCCAGAACTCTAGCATCATTTTCGCTCCTTACAAATGAAAGGCGAAAAGTCCAATGCTGTGTACTCCAACTTTATCTTTGTAACTTGCTGTAAGGTACATCTTAAATTCTTCTCCTTCTTTAATGCTATCTCGGCCCATACCTCAGATTTTGTGGAACAGAACAGTTTGCTCCTTATCTAACATATTAAATAAGCTAAATCCTTGACTACATGCTCTGACAACCCAGAATTGAATCTAGCATACTTTTCTTGAACCATGATGGGGACCGGTAACTAAAGTTTGGGAATGGTTTAATTCCTGTTGTTCTGTACCATCATCAATCTCTTTGCGTAATTGCAAATGACCGAGTGTTTTCCGCCATGTTTTGATGCAGTGTATGGACAAGAACTTCCTATGTTTTTGGTAGTGTTACGATTCGATTAACGTTGTTAACAAAGAGTTACGGAAAGTTTCTTCAGACAGTAAAAAACAAAAACAAAAAGTCTTAAAGACGGGATAGGAGAGGAGAAAGTGCAGAGGTAGCTAAGTTTGGGTGTGTCATGAACAATCTGTTCTTTATATATGATACATAATAATAATGCTTCATGTGTGATTTTGTTCATTTAAAATTGAAATCTTTGAGCCACGTTTCTTTGTCTTTTTTTTGTTGTTGTTGTTAATGTTGTTCTTCTACGAAAGCTCTAAGTTTCAGACATCAAAAGTTAAGCTAATACACCTCTGTTTCAGGTTTTGTCTTCTACTTATTTTAACGTTCAGTCAAGTGCAGTTTAACCTTTATCAGTTACTTATATTTGTTGTCTATATATATATATATATATCTATAAGGGGGTTTAAATGTGATATGGGCCTCCGTTCTAAATTCTGTAGGCCCATTATAATTTGGACTTTTCAAGCAGCCTATTGAATTACAGTTCTGAGTTTTATAGTAGAGGAGGTTGGAACTGTTACAGAAATCATGAAATCCTGGTAGTTTTAGATGAGAAAAACTAGAGATTTTTAAAATGCGGGATTTGAGGCTTTAATTACTTTTCAATCCAGTTTTCGTTACTTTTTAATTTTGTGGCTTTATTTTACTTTTATCGTTAAGTTTTTTTTTTTTAATTTAGATGACCTACCACCTATCAACATTTAATTGCACAAGTGATTTGTGCTTTATTATTTAAAGGATGCGTCGAAATCGAATGATGTCGGGATCTTACTTTTGGTAATCCTTTATTTTATCCGTTAATCTTGGTGGTAGTCTTGTAGAACCCTTAAACTTGGTTTAGCTTTTATTCTTCTTCCTTCTTCACATTTTTGGAAAGTTTTATCCTTTTTAGGTAGTCTTGGCAATTTTTTAGGTGATATAACTCTGATCTTTTACCTATTTAAGACGCAGTTTCTTCAATCTGGTCAATTTTCTACATTCACTCTGGGAAATTCGATGGCACTTGATAGTATGCTATATGCTCTGTATCGTATGCTACTTTATACTCATAGCTTTTGTTCCAAGTCCCTATCCAACACACCTAACTAGAAAGAACCTTGAATATATATATAGATGATAATCAAGTTTGAAGTACTTTGTTATACAAAAATTATAAACCCGGTTATAAAACTTCAAAACCTTTTAATTATTTATTAAGTGAATATGTGGAAATAGTTAACGCATTCATATTTTTAACATTTTATAGTATAAGTCAATGCTATGAAGATTTCAAGTGCTATGAAAATTTCAAGAGAAATATTCAACGTTAAATGGTTTGATTAAATCTTGACCGGTTGATCCGTTATAAATTATGAAATGTTCTAGTTGCAAACAAGAGAAAAATCTTTTTAATATACTTTTGTGAGAATGTACTTATTTAACTATAGATTGATCAGTAGTTGCTAACAGAGCCCTGTCTAGCCATACGGAGTCCGTAAGCAAAGTTAAAAAAAAAAGTCTTCATCGTCCCAAATCCATATAAAACCAATCCAAATCATATAAAACAAATAATGACCATCATCGTTTCAAATTCATATAAAACCAATAATAACAATTATCATCCTAAATAAATATATAAAAACCAGAGTACCAAATTTTAAAACATATAGTATAATTTTTCTTTCCTTCTTTCCAACAAAATCACTAACCAAACTTTCAAAATCAACACTTTTAACCAACTCTCTTTCGATAGACAAGATAGTCAAGTCACTCAATCTCTCTTGTGACATACTCGAACGAAGATAAGACTTTATCAACTTCAATTTTGAAAAACTTCTTTCATCAGATGCAACTGAAACTGGAATCTTCAATAATATTCGATAAGCGATCCATGAATTTGGATAATTATCCTCAACCTTCTTCAGAAAGTCTAACACTTCAATATGCCTCTTAGTTTCACCTGGTAGAGCTTTTCTTAGAAATTTTAGTTCATAAAAGAGATCCTTACCAACAACATCCGAATGCTTCCCATGTGTTAGATAATCTTCAAGTTTGGTACAAGAAACCATCAAAGTATCATCATTCGCTACCGTAATTTCTTCAAATCAAACAAAAAACCAAATATTTGTTCATACCTCTGAAATTGTTCAAATCTCGTCTTAAGCGAGTAGATTGCTTGATCCATAATTTGGATGAAGTAATCGATAATGAAGAAATACCAGTAATTGATTTATTTGAAGATAAACAAATATTAGAAAAAAGGAGGAATGTTAAACGGAAAATTAGCAAATACCGTTTGATGATTATGTTATTGTTGTGAAAAGAATAAAACTCAAAGTTTCAAAACTTCAACGATGAAGAAGGGGAGTTGAAAAGGTATCGGGTATTTGTTTAATCGATAACTTTACCCTAATTATTTATTTGTTAAATTATTTTTAAGTTAATTTTTATTTTTAATACTAATGGGCCATTTTCATTTAACTTAAACTACTAAAACTAATGGCCCTTCCGATTTTTTTTTAAAAAGGACCAGTAGGCCAATGTTTCTAAAAATAAGTCATAGCCACGAGCATGGTTGCTAAGTAGGAACTGGATTCGTATAGTACTATAGTATATAGTTTCAAAACCGTATCGTGGATTCGTATAGTATATAGTTTGGGTCTTTTGAAATTAGGGTTATTATATATGTTCCAGTAGTTACTGTCGATTGTTGATTGTAATAACACTCAATAAAATAAGGGAAACTAAAATGTCTACGAGTTTAATAAAATAGGGGAAACAAAATGTTTACGAATTCTCTTAAAAGTATAGATTTTTATAATATTACCAACACTCGTATATTGTATTTGTATATCCAACAACTAGGTATGCCAATTTGAGACAAAGACACCCGCGTAAACTTAAAACAAATTTTTTTTTATCATATTTCTAATTGAAATGCTAAAACCATATAAAAAAGGGTAAATAATGGTGGGAAAAATATCAACATAATGTATCAATGTACTTTTTGTGAAGAATATGCCACATCATGAGTTTAGATAGGATTTAAGTAATATATATGGATCAATCCATTAACAATTAGATTTGAGTTAAAAATTCATATTAAATTTATATTCAACATAATAATTCGGACACACGCTGCTCAATTCGAACCGATATTGATATCGTCCATCGATTAGTCGAAATTTTCCCAACTCAAATTAGTTTGGTCATCTAACTCTAAATTAATAATATAATAAAATATTGTCGAGATTAATAGTTAAATTAATGAGCTATTATCTCGAAGATGTATGTGTGAAAAATATCTCACATCAGAAGTTTTGATGAAACTTAAGTAATATATAAAAATTATGAGCCGATCCATTTTTTATCAATTGATTTTGAGTTAAAAATTATAATAAATTTATATTTAACACCTTTCGTAAGGTAAACTTTTTTAAAAAAAATTGAGGGCAAATATAAAATACTTAGGACCACACAAAAATGCATCTAACAAAGACAAGAAATAAGATTACAAAACATCAATCGTAAGAAAAATGATTCGTACCAAACAATTAAATGGTGCATTGTATTTACTCTCTCCCTTTTTATAATTTTCTAGAACCATATTCCTTACTTTCTCTCTTCTACAGTTCTACTTGAGTATCCTTCAACCTTGTCATTTTCTTTGTTACTTCCTTTTCGTTTGTAGCGATAATATATGCATCCATATATCTGTAAGGAATAAATTCCGATCCTATTATGTGGTTTTATAGTTACGGGTTACGGGTTTTCTTTCGGAATTGCTATTCTTTAAACACGTTTCAAAACCGATGAAATTATCTTCATCATTAAGAAAACTTAGCTAAGAAGTAAACTTAGCTATTAAGTAATCTTGATGGACGGTTAAGATTAATACTTAGCTATGAAGTAGATGATGAACGGTTGAGATTAAAACTTAACTATGAAGCAATCTACTTAGCTATTAAGTTAAAGGAAACTTGGTGAGGAAGTTTGGTCCTCTCCCCTCCTATAAATAGATGGTTTAGCTCCATCATAAATCATCATCAAGAGAACAACACAAAAGGATAAAGTGAGAGGAAAGGGGAGAGAAACCATACCTCACGCTTAAAGGTTGATCTTTCGTCTTCGGTTCAAGGATCCGTTCAAGAAGATCTCTCCGCTACAATGAATGGAGGTACCCCTAATACTCTTCTTATGTTTCTATTACGTGATTGATCTAGATGTTCAGAAGATCTTAGGGTTCATGTAAATTATGCTTACATGTGGTAGCAGAGCATGGTTATGAACATCTGTTTAATCCATTAAGAGTAATAGATCTATGTTTAATTTTAGTTTCACACATAATTGTGCGTTCGTAAGTTAGAAAATAACGGAAACCCTATTCCGTGTAAGTTTTGTGGGTTTGCGTATGAGGATTTTCGCACATTCTTTCATATAAATCATGTATCGTCCATAATTGGTACGAATATTGATTTGTTCTTCTGTGCGAAATTAATGAGGTTTAAAAGTAATATGCATAAACTTAAAAATTTCGTTCTTTGCATTAGTCGTACAAGAATGGTATATGCATAAATTCTGTAAGTTAATTCTATGCATAATCCGTATAGAAATAATTTATAAGAATTTTAAGAAATGTTCTATGCATAATTCGTGATAGAAGATTGGTTTCATATAAGTATGCAAAATCAGGATATTGATATCACCACAGTGACTTTATCCTATAATGATTTGCAAATGAAAACCATATTAAGTAAGTTTGATATGTTTATGTAATAAGTAGCTACTCACAAGTAGGCTATTAACATAAAACATGATCAATAACGTATGGAGTGTTTGTATTTGTGAAGACCAAAGATATCCACAGATAACTTAGTCTAGATAATTCAGTACATCACTCAATAATGTTTCACTAATGCTATGACTTAAGATGAGATTATGGTGACTACCCACAGGAGTGCCATAATTTCTTATCATATGCATTTACTAACTGTAATTATTGTGTTGTTAGTAGAGCCTAATTAGCGCTTGTTGTATCTCTAAAATTGCAGCATCTTTTCCTGCTAATTTGTCATCTATGGCCTCTGCTGTTCCGATCCTCACTGGAACCAACTTCTCAGAATGGAAAGAGAAAGTTGAGTTCACATTAGGAGTACTAGACTTGGATTTGGCATTACGTGAAGAAGAGCCAAATCCACTAACTGAAAACAGTACTGAGGAAGAAAAGGTTCTCCATAAAGCTTGGGAGAAAGCGAACAGACTGAGCATCATGTTTTTAAGAATGACAATAGCTAGCAACATCAAAACTTCCCTTCCGGATGCAGATAAAGCTAAGGCTTATCTAGCAGCCATAGAAGAACGGTTTAAGACTGCAGACAAATCCCTTGCTGGGAAACTTATGGCAGATCTTACAACCATGAAGCATGATGGGACAAGGTCTATGCATGAACATTGCATTGAAATGACCAACCTTGCGGCTAAGCTAAAGAAATTAGGAATGAGTGTGGACGATTCATTTCTCGTCCAATTTATCCTAAATTCGCTGCCTCCTCAGTATGGACCATTCCAAATCAATTATAATGCCATTGACGAAAGGTGGACGTCTAATGAATTGGCTATTAAATTGGTCCAAGAGGAGTCTAGGCTTGGTCGTGAAGGAATTAAGGTTGCCCATTATGTCCAAGGAGCTGGACCTAAAGTTGGGAAAAGGCATCAAAAGAGCCATAAAAGAGTACCGCCCAAAATGAATGATTTCGATCAAGCTAATGAGAAGAAAAAGGCAAAGAAAGATGACAGATGCAACTTTTGCAAAAAGGTTGGTCACTTTCAGAAAGATTGCACTAAAAGAAGAGAATGGTTCGAAAAGAAAGGTAATCCTATGGGTTCTGTAAGCTTCTTCGAATCTAATCTTACTAATGTTTCTTCTAACACTTGGTGGATAGATAGCGGTGCTAATGTACATGTAACAAATTCCGTGCAGGGATTCCTTACGACCCAGATCATAAATTCAAGTAAAAACTACTTATTGATGGGAAACCGAGACAAAGCGCCAATTGAAGCTGTTGGCACTTATCGTCTCATTTTGGATAGTGGATTTTGTTTGGATTTATTTCAAACTCTTTATGTTCCATCTATTTCCCGTAATCTAGTTTCTGTAAGCAAACTTGATTTGGCTGGCTTTAAATCTACTCAAGGAGATGGTTGTTTTAATTTATTTCTGAACTCTAATCGAATTGGTTCTGGAATATTAGTTGATGGCCTTTATATGTTAAAGCTGGCTGATCAACCTTTTGAAACACATCTCACCCTGCACACTAAAAGTGGACTTAAACGTAAAACATGTACTGATGACTCATATTTCTTGTGGCATAAAAGATTGGGACACATTTCCCATGAAAGAATCAAGAGATTGGTAAAAGATGAAGTCATTCCGAATCTAAACTTTACCAATATTAAAGCGTGTATAGATTGCATTAAGGGTAAGCAAACTAAACACACTAAGAAAGGAGCCACAAGAAGTACACAGCTTCTTGAAATCATACATACAGATATTTGTGGACCTTTTGACGTTCCAACTTTTGGAGGCGAAAAGTATTTCATTACCTTTATTGATGATTATTCACGTTATTGTTATCTCTATCTATTACATGAAAAATCTCAATCTGTGGATGCTGTACAAGTATTCATTACTGAAGTAGAGAGACAATTAGATAGAAAAGTGAAAATCATTAGGTCAGACAGAGGTGGTGAGTTTTATGGCAGGTATGATGAAACAGGACAACATCCTGGACCTTTTGCCAAACTTCTCCAAAAATTAGGAATCGTTGCTCAGTACACAACGCCTGGTTCTCCATGGCAGAATGGTGTCGCTGAAAGGCGTAACCGTACTTATATGGGAATGGTTAGATCCATGATGAGTCATGCTAACTTACCTATATCCTTGTGGATGGATGCGTTACGTACTGCAGTCTATATCTTGAACAGGGTTCCAAGCAAATCAGTTCCAAAGACCCCTTTTGAACTGTGGAAAGGCTGGAAACCTAGTCTGTCACACCTCCAAGTTTGGGGATGTCCAGCTGAAGTAAGAATATATAATCCACATGAAAAGAAATTAGATTTCAGAACGATCAGTGGTTTCTTTATTGGTTACCCTGAGAAATCTAAAGGATATAGATTTTATTGTCCAACCCATAGTACGAGAATAGTGGAAACCAATAATGCCAGATTTTATGAGAATGGCGAGATTAGTGGGAGTGATAAAGTTCAAGATGTGGTCATTCAGGAAATTAGGGTTAATATCCCATTACCCTTAGTTCCGAATGTTGGGAATCCTCTCGTTGTTGAACCGTTAAACAATGAGGAAAACCCAGTGAATGATCATTTACTCCATGATGAAAATATCGCCAATAATGATCATGTACTTGAAGCACAACAGGAACCAGCATTAAGAAGATCAACTCGTCTGAGAAGATCAGCTATTTCCGATGACTATGCGCTTTATCAAGTAGAATCTGGAGAATGGGATATTAATGATCCAATTTCTTATTCACAAGCCATTAAAGATGTTAATTCTGATAAATGGATTGATGCCACTAAAGATGAAATAGACTCGATGGCTAAGAATGAAGTTTGGGATGTTGTTCCATTGCCCAAAGGACACAAAGCGGTTGGGTGTAAGTGGGTCTTTAAGACCAAGCTCGACTGCAATGGCAATCTTGAACGATATAAAGCCAGACTTGTAGCTAAAGGGTTTAATCAGAAAGAAGGCATCGATTATAGTGAGACTTTTTCACCTGTGTCTAGAAAAGACTCTCTCAGAATTATCATGGCATTAGTGGCTCAATATGATCTTGAGTTACATCAAATGGATGTGAAAACTGCCTTTCTTAATGGAGACTTGCAAGAAGAAGTATATATGCGTCAACCTGAAGGCTTCATAATCGAAGGTCAGGAAGACATGGTCTGCAAACTAAAGAAATCAATTTATGGACTGAAACAAGCCTCGAGGCAATGGTATCTAAAGTTTGATGAAATCATTACGAAATTCGGTTTCAAAGAAAACGCAGCAGATCCATGTATATACCTCAAGATCAATGGGAGTAAGTTCATATTTTTGGTGTTGTATGTTGATGACATCTTATTAGCCAGCAGTGATCTTGGTCTATTAACTGAGACTAAGAGTTATCTTTCCAAGAACTTTGATATGAAAGATATGGGTGAGGCATCCTATGTGATAGGAATTGAAATATTCCGTAATAGATCACTGGGAATCTTAGGATTGTCTCAGAAAGCATATATTGATAAAGTTCTTGAGAGATTTGGCATGATGACGTGTTCTTCTAACGTTGTTCCTATGCAAAAAGGTGACAAGCTTGACCTTAAGCAATGTCCGCAGAATGAAATGGAACATAATGAAATGCAAAATTACCCTTATGCATCTCTTGTGGGAAGTTTGATGTATGCACAGGTTTGCACTAGACCTGATATTAGCCATGCAGTCGGCATGCTGGGTAGATTTCAGAGTAACCCAGGACTCGCTCATTGGAAAGCTGCAAAGAAAGTTTTGAGATACCTAAAGGGAACGAGAAACTACATGCTAACATATAGAAAATCAACACATCCACAGATGGTTGGATTTTCAGACTCAGATTTTGGTGGATGCCATGATTCTAGGCATTGCACTCTCGGCTATGTGTATCTCCTTAGTGGAGGTGCCATTTCATGGAAAAGCCAGAAGTCGCAGTTGATTTACACATCCACTATGGAGGCTGAGTATGTTGCATGTTATGAGGCTTCTATTCAAGGATCATGGTTGCGAAACTTTGTCTCTGAGTTTGGGGCGTTAAGTTTCATTGACAAGCCTTTAACTTTTTATTGTGACAATCAAGCTGCAATCTTCTTCTCTAAGCATGATAGGATATCTAAAGGATCTAAGCATATGGATCTTAAATATCTATCACTAAAGCAAGATGTTAAAAGAGAAAAGTTTGTCATTGAACACATAGGCACTGAACTTATGGTTGCAGACATATTTACGAAGGCTTTACCTCCAAAGACCTTTATGAAGCATGCTGAAAGTATGGGTCTTGAGGATAGCACTTAATCATGTTGTTTGCTTATGTTTTAACCTATATTTGACATTTATGTGAGCTCTTTATGACTTTTACATCTTTTATTCATTCTGTTTCTAATATGTGCACATATTATGGTTTATTAGATTTCATGATAACAGAATGTGTCTTTAATTAAAGACATTAAAGGGACCATTACGGTAACTTCTACTTATGTTTATGGTCTAGTTATGAAAGTAGTCAATGAAGTAGTACATGGAAGGAATCATGTTGCAAAATGATATGCGACCGCCATGACTCCCATTGATTGCTGGATTAACCAAGACGCTAATGATGACCAAGTAAAGATATAGCATATTATGCCGGCCTTATGATTTCCGAAAGAAAACTTTAATGCACTACACTAACGACCAAGTGGGAGAATGTAAGGAATAAATTCCGATCCTATTATGTGGTCTTATAGTTACGGGTTACGGGTTTTCTTTCGGGATTGCTATTCTTTAAACACGTTTCAAAACCGATGAAATTATCTTCATCATTAAGAAAACTTAGCTAAGAAGTAAACTTAGCTATTAAGTAATCTTGATGGACGGTTAAGATTAAGACTTAGCTATGAAGTAGATGATGAACGGTTGAGATTAAAACTTAACTATGAAGCAATCTACTTAGCTATTAAGTTAAAGGAAACTTGGTGAGGAAGTTTGGTCCTCTCCCCTCCTATAAATAGATGGTTTAGCTCCATCATAAATCATCATCAAGAGAACAACACAAAAGGATAAAGTGAGAGGAAAGGGGAGAGAAACCATACCTCACGCTTAAAGGTTGATCTTTCGTCTTCGGTTCAAGGATCCGTTCAAGAAGATCTCTCCGCTACAATGAATGGAGGTACCCCTAATACTTTTCTTATGTTTCTATTACGTGATTGATCTAGATGTTCAGAAGATCTTAGGGTTCATGTAAATTATGCTTACAATATCATCGCTATTAGATATAGTACTCTGTTTTTAAGTGCTTTGGATATATAAACCAACTTGACTCGATCGGATAACTAACCAAATGATTGAATTAAATTAAATTTATGGGAATTATAATTATAGATTTCAAGATTATTTTTATTTATTTAGAATTCTGGTTAATTCACTAATGACCGAGCAATTGACGATCTTCCAAGTTAAACTAAGACCATCCACAATGGAGACCTATGTCTCAAACAATAAAAAAATAATTTTTAATGTTTTAATATTTTTTTTAAGTTGAGACATGTGTCTCTCTTTGTCTCAGGGAAGACATTGTGTCTCATTTTCTCTTTCTTTCTCTTACTTTTAATATTTTTTTAATGTGAGACACACATTGAGACACAAACATTTTAAACCAATGTGGGTGCTCTAAGAGCACTCTCATCGGTAGTGTTTTGAGGGTGTCTCAAGATTAAAAAAAAAATAAAAAATAGAAAAGTAAGAGAGAGAAAAGTGAGACACCGTCTCGTTTGAGATACTCCCAAAAAAAATTGAGACACCCTCGCGCTAACGTGGCGCGCGGGTATTGATGTAATTTTTGTTTTCATTACTTAGTTTAAAAAAAGATATATATTTTTTTTTTGAGACACCCAATGGAGTGTCTACCGCTGCAGATGCTCTAAGTATACTAGTGAGTTGTGACTTAGCTTAGATTTTGTGTGCTTTTGCCTTTACGTTCCTCCACATTCACAACTAAAAAATGTTGGTTTACTCGGTACATATGTTAATATTCCACCATTATGTGTATACGGTATACCTAAACATTATTAATTACTCCCTCCGTTTCTTTTTAAGTGTCGTTTAAGGTTTTTTCACACATATTAATAAAACAATACAATTCTTTGTTTTGTCCCTTATTAATGTACTATATAATGTGTTCATACTCATTAATGAGCTGAAAAATAGGGATAAAAGTGGAAAATTTATTTTAAAACTGCATTGAAAATGTAAAACGACACTTAAAATGAAACAAAATTAAAATTTCAAAACGACAATTAAAAAGAAACAGAGGGAGTAAATGATTAGGGATGATTCTCTATGAGTCTATGACATGAATTGGTCCAATTGGATATAAAAAATGTTATAATATTAAGGTCAAATATATAGACTTCATCACTTAATTAGTATGAGTAACAGAAAATATGGGTAAATGAAGTTTGTTTTCTATCTTCGTACATGCGAAATAAATTAATGGCAATAATTCTAAAAGCCATCGGAAATGACAATATAAAATAAATAGAAGAATGGTCAACCCCCCCAAAAAAAGACCAGTCTTATATGAATAGAAACTGATATAGTGTTATTAATTTTGAGTCAAAAAAAAATATAGTGTTGTTAAATTTAGAGTCAATTTTCTTAACATACATTTAATGTGCTTATTAGCTAGATATCTAAATTTTAGCAAAACCATAATTAAGAGAGCTTTTTCCCGCGGGTGGTTTTAATATAATCATAATATAAATTAACTATGTATCATGTAAATAAATAATTGAGAAATAACGTATTAAAATAAATATTGCGTGTTATAAGAAAATAGCATGAAATTATGGGAAAAAATAATCTCCACCGTACATGAAAGAATTTTATTAAAGAAAAAGTCATAGTCATTTTGCTAATTTTGGGTATAGTAAGATCATTTTGTGGCATTGCCTTATTTAAATTAGATGACTAAGTATTGTGAGATTCCAATCAAAATGTGTTATTATACCTTCGTTGCCGTGACTCTTAACAGACAAACGATCAAAGAACATATAAAATAAACCTTAACCGAAATGTGGTTGTATAATTCATAATAATGTGTGAGAGTCAAATATAAATTATAAGGCTAGACTTCTTGTCTATTGGTTTAAAATTCAAAACTTGCGTGGACACGTACTTAAGAGTTAAGAATTTGATTATATTTTAATTACATTTTAGGAATAAAGATGTAGGCACGAAAAAATATTCAAAAAATAGTAGTCAGAGTTCAAGCACCACACATAAATAAGACCAATAAATGTTTTTTTTTTAAACAGACCAATAAATGTTTAAAATAAATTTCTAAAGTCTATCCACCAAAGACCATGTATAAAATGTTACTTTTCGATATTTTTCTTGCCAATATAAGACTAATAAAACTTAGTCCACATTGTAAGATCTTGTACATTCGGGGAATATATATAAAACTTAAGATCACTGACGTCCTTCTGGTTGAATCGCTTTTTTCCTTTTCTTTTGACGAGTTGCTTCACTATTTTTTTAACCACGATTTGTGAAAATAATTTAATCTTAGTCCACATTGTAGGAAACTTACAAGTTTGAGTTTGAAAATTTAGATTAAGAATAACTTTCTTTTTAACAACCGTATTCAAAGGTTGTTTTTTTGTTTTGATGATTAGGAAGTTCGGAGACCGTGGATTTGTACGTTTTTATAGGACGGGGTCCAAACTATGTAATTTAACTCTATTTTGAAGAACAGACCTCTCCCAACGCATATCAAACCCGTGACATACAAATTCTCTACGTTTTTGGTAACTCATAAGCTTAATCACTAGGCCAACTCGTCATTGGTATTCAAAAGTATTTATTAGCCTATGAAACTATAAGACAACATGAAGAGTTCACCCTTCTAATATGTGTAAGAATATAAGATTCGACTGGTGATATAAAACAATAAAAGTTTGAAATAGTTAAAAAAGAAAGAGTAAAATGTGATTTTGAAATCTTTAAAAAAGACAATATATACCTATAAGAAAGAGTAAAAGTCTTTTTTAACTATTTCAAACTTATTGGATTAAGTATTAAGACAATATATTTTTTATTCTTACAGTAAAAGGTTACGTACCAATCACACTTTATATCTGTAAGTTTAGATATAATATATTTTGTTATTTTCTTTCTTTTTGAAAGCCTCATACAGTGATCATAGCTTCAATAGCTTGGTGAAGAATACAACATTTGATTTTTTGTTCCTTTCACCGAAAACTAATGTGTTATTCAAGCCAATATTTTGGAAAGCTAATGCACAGTTGCACACAGAGACACATAGAATAAAGAAACGACGTATTACGTCTAAATATTTGTATTACAGTGGTTTAGAGTATTTTTGTGATATTTATGTCGTGAAAACTGGTTTTATATAAATAGGGTTTCCAACGTAGAATATATATATATATATATATATATATATATATATTTAATTTGCTTAGTATATTAAAGGTAATTTGATGATTTCTCAATTATAAAATGCTAAATTAGAGAAACAATATTAGTTTGGGCTGAAAATGAAAACTATTTTAATTTCAGTCTATTTTTTAAACTTTCCAAGATTATATCACAAATTCTTATTCATATTAACATTTTTTTAGAAAAGAATGCACATACATTATCGAGGCACTATACAAAAATAAAGGTAGTTACTCATTCATACGATGAATTAATGGGCAATCGTTAATTAAACTAAGTATTTGGATTATTTATACCGTGAGATAGACAAACCAGATATTGCGAATGAAGAAAAAAAAAATCAAAAGGAGATATAATATATGTTGCACATTTTTTAGTCGCACTTGGAATGCAGAAATGGGAAAGGATGAAAATGCATTAGTGTTAAACTATTATATAATCCTATGAGAGAATCCTACTTATATGTTTTATTTTATTTTGTGTTTTAAATAATCTATTTTTAGATATTCAATTCGACTATCAATTTTTTATTGCGTCTTTCTTTATAAAATTCCATTTTTGTTTTTTTTTTAATGACCCTTGTAATCCTCCATCCATTTTTTCAAATATTTACTTGTTTTTTTTTTAAATAATTTTTAAGTTTTTTAATTTACCATTTTGAATTTTTATTTTCACATATCTTTAATTTCTTCGATTTTCTTGTTCCACACCCTTAAATTCTTGTATATTTCTTTGTTTCCTTCTTCTTTTTCTATGGGGTTTTTGCTATCTTCTTCTCTCAATTCTTGATAATTTGTTATTTTTTTGACTATTTCTTGAATGTTATTATGTGTCTTACGGTTTTCTATTCTGATTTTTCTTCTTCATTAATTGCTTGAAACTTTTTTAATCTATTGTCACTTTTGCTTTCACAATTTATGTTTTTTCTTCATTTTATTGAATTATGCTTATCAATTTGAAAATAAACGATTAAATTACACGAAAAAATGATTTTTTTTTTATAGAATTTCGTATTATCTAATATTTATACGTTATTGATGTTTTAGTATTAAATTTGAATTTTATTTATTTTATGTTTATGCTTTAATGATGTGTAAAATATTTTAATACAATTTAACACATGGCAATTGTTCATTGGCTCTGAAATGATGAGGTGTTAGAGAGTTTATTTCATCTTTTATATATTAGATTATTATATAAACATAGTTTTCTAAAAGTAGATCCCTAAAAGTATAGCATCCATTTTTTCATCCGACAGGATCCATTTTTTATATGGTTATTAATATAATATTATATAATTACTGTGTTACTATAATTTGTATCACGAAGGACAATGAACAGTTTATGTTTTTTATTTTATAAAGTTTCCGTTGATAGACTAAGAAGCCCTTAATCAAATTCACAACAAGTTAAATAAACTACAAAAAAAAAGAGAAATATTCCATTAGACTTCTTGAAAGTACTTAGAAATTAACACGAACGAATACAAAAATCCGAATTGTTGATCTCACAACGCACGCCTGCAGAAATTTCCTCACAATAACAACCAAATTTCTCAAAGAAAGAACAATACTTTAGATCTTTCAAACTTCCTCCAAACTAAACCAATATTCAAAACCACGTGCTCCGTAATAAAACCCATACCGATCCGACTACAAAAGACCCGACCCGACAACACCTTATAAATACGGCCATGCAAACTCACAAATCACTCAAAACACTCTTCATCAAAACCATCTCTCTCTCATAGTCTCTTCCAATGGTTTCTAACTATGATCATAAGCTTACTTCTTCAAGAGTAGCGATCATTGGTGCTGGTGTTAGCGGCTTAGCAGCCGCTAAACACTTAGCTCGACACAACCCGACCGTTTTCGAAGCCTCGGATTCGGTCGGAGGTGTTTGGAGGAGCTGCACTTACGAGACTACTAAGTTGCAATCGGCTAGAGTCGATTACGAGTTCTCTGACTTTCCATGGCCCAATAGAGATGACACTACTTTCCCTTCTTACGTTGAGATATTAGATTACTTGGAATCTTATGCTAAGCATTTTGGTCTCCTCAAATTCATGAAGTTTGGCTCTAAGGTCATCGAAGTTAGGTACACCGGTGACGGCGAAACTACACAGATGGTTGACCTCGGTGCTTATGGCAACTTGTTGCCCGGAAAACCTGTATGGGAAGTTGCTGTTCAGAATGGAGATTCTGGAGATATTCAGGTTTTGTCTTAATTCTTTTCACATGTCTCCATCTCATATAGTTGCTTATATATTCGTGCATGCGGATCCCTCTGTATTCTGATATAATCTTTCATTTACAAAAAAATAATTCTTACAATTTTTTCTTTAAGAATTTTGTATCTCAAATTAAATATTAAACTATAATCTTAAGAATTTTATGTGACAGAAAAAAAAATTAATCTCTGAAGAATTTATAACAGCCATGTAAATTTTGTAGCTAGTGGCGAACAAGAATTTTTGAATAATATACGAACCGGAGTTTTTGTCGTTGTTGCAACTTGAATTTATTTTTAATCAAAACAGTTTTTGTAAACTACTGCATGCATCATTAACTCGAGTTTACGTCTATTTTTTTCTTTCTTTTTTATTTGCATTTAAGTTTACGTCTATTTGTGAATCATTGCATGATATTTCTTGTTATTAATGTGTGTATATATATGTGTGTGCAGTGGCATGCATTTGAGTTCGTGGTAGTGTGCACCGGAAAATACGGCGACGTACCAAGAATACCGACGTTTCCGCCAAAGAAAGGGCCGGAGATATTCAAAGGGAAGGTGATGCATTCGATGGATTACTGCAAGTTAGAGAAAGAAGAAGCTTCTCATCTCCTCCGTGGCAAGAAAGTCGCTGTCATTGGCTTCAAGAAATCCGCCATTGATTTGGCTTTAGAGTCTGCTTTAGCTAATCAAGGTACATATATTATATATATAATCTCTTTCTCCACAAAAGTCTTTAATTAATTAACACTTAATTAACAATTGGCTCAGGTCAAGATATTATATATATATCTCTATATAGCAATCATATTATTATAACATATGTATACAAAATTTCGGTTGGACTTGGACCGTTATTCTGATTGGCACAATCAATTAACAGTTTCTCACTAGTTTGGTAATAATCCGACAGATTAAGTATTGCAATATGACCCATTTTGATCATCATATAATATATATACGATTCCAAAAAATAAAATATTTAAAATTTGCAGGAGAAGGAGGACAAGCATGCACAATGGTGGTGAGAACAACACATTGGGTGTTTCCGCATTATTGGATTTGGGGCCTACCATTCTTCTTGTTCTACTCAACCAGAGCTTCTCAATTCCTCCATGATAGGCCTAACCAAAGCTTCCTTAGAACTCTCTTTTGCCTCCTCTTCTCTCTTCTGGTTAGTGATATTAAACCCCTATTCAATTTGACTCTACATATAAATTGCGCAATCATGTAGATTTTCTAAACATATGACAATTAATACAGCGTGCCGCGGTTTCCAAATTCATCGAATCATATGTTACGTGGAAGCTTCCTCTAGAGAAATATGGTCTTAAACCGGACCATACCTTTGAAGAAGACTATGCTTCTTGTCAAATGGCAATCATACCGGAGAATTTCTTTGAGGAAGCGGATAAAGGGATGATCCGGTTTAAGAAAACATCAAAATGGTGCTTTTATGATCAAGGGATTGAGTTCGAAGATGGGACTACGCTAGAAGCTGATGTTGTGATACTCGCGACTGGTTATGATGGCAAGAAGAAGCTCAAAGCCATTGTTCCTGAACCTTTTCGAAGTTGGCTTGAGTTTCCATCCGGTGTCATGCCTTTATACAGGTACGTACACTGATAAAATCTTCTTACGATGATACTCATATATGAAATTGGACCATTGCTTCTTCTTTTTTTTGTGCGAACTTTGGACCATTGCTTATAATAATAAAAACTAATTAAATTGCAGGGGAACAATCCATCCATTAATACCGAACATGGGTTTCGTGGGATACGTCCAAAGCAACTCAAACCTACACACATCAGAGCTACGTTCACTGTGGTTAAGCCGACTCGTGGATGAAAATTTTAAATTACCGAACAAAGAGAAAATGTTGGACCAATTCTTAAAGGAAATGGAAGTGATGAGAAGATCGAGCAGATTCTACAAACGTCATTGCATATCTACATTCAGCATCCAACATGCCGATGATTTGTGTAATGACATGGGACTCAATCCTCGCCGAAAATCCAACTTGTTCCTTGAAGCCTTTAGTCCTTATGGTTCTCAAGATTATCGACTCGATCAAGAAGAAACTAACTGAACAGATTAAAGAAATATAACGAATTGTTACATTTGATGGATGATATCTATCTACTGTGTAAAATCATAACTATGTTGGTGAGTCATTGAATAATCATGTATGTTCGACTGCATGAGCTTTTATTGTTAAAAAATATATATATGTATTTCTACTCTTGTAATTGTATGAAGATATAAATAAAGTCATATATATCAATTTTAATATTGATTCTCATTGTTTTACACCTTGGTCAAAAGCATTTTCTTTTCAACTATTTTTTTCCTTGGGTCAGGGCATTTTCTTTTGGGGAATAGAAATTATCAACCATATTGGGAAATGATATTAAATCCATGACCATTTTGATAATATGACTAGTACATAGAGCATAATATATACAATATATATATATATATATTTATACCCTTCTTTATTTATCTATTTTCTTTCTTTCTTCTCTCTCTCACGTTTTTTCTTCTTCTTCTAATTTTTTTTTCACCTCTTCTTCCTCACTTCTCTTCTCTACCAGCCGTGCTATAGTATAGTATAGCAATCAACCAATCTTAAAACAAAATAGAATGCTAATTTTATTATTAAACAAAATGATCAAAAGTTAAATCATAAACTCTAAATTTTGAATCTCAATTACAAAAAATTAACAATACAATAGAAAAATTAAACTCAAATCCGAAATATAGTGAAATTAGTAAAATATATAGTAAATAATATAGTATTATACTTTATTATATGTTCATAGTATAGTATGCTCTTTTTTTCCTCCTCTTTTTCTTCTTCACTTCTCTCTCCCTACAACAGCAGTGCAAGCACCACATCAATATATCAAATCGATTTCTTTAATTAACTCTTTTTTAGTTGTCTCCTATTGTTCTTCTTTTTCTCTCTCAACAACAAAATACTATACTATTTTATAGAATCAATAGAATAGAATGCTAATTTATTTTATTTACCAAAATAATATAAAAAAAAAGCGAACAAAATGATATAAAATTAAATCACAAACCCTAAATTTTGAACTTTAATACCAAAAAATAAATATTATATTAGAAAAATTAAACCCAACTCCGAAATATAGTGAAATTAGTAAAATGTATGATAAGTAGTACCATCTGATATTCTATTCTATGTTAATATTATAGTATGATACAAAGTTATTTTGCTTTCTTCACAAGGGCATTTTCGTCCAAAAAGTCAATTGATTATTCACCTAATTGACTTTTGGTATGGCTATATTCTTAATTTTGTATCCCAATATGGGTTATTGAGCTAAATCACCCTTTTCTTTTCAACTAGCAAATTAGATTTCCTTTATTTTTGAAAGAAATAAAAAAGCAAAATAAATTAAACAAATTGGATGTTTTTTTTGTTAATTGCGGTCTTTGTCTCCGAGGAAGCATCGAAATTCCAATTTTGTCCTTTTTGGGTTTTGTCAAGGGTTTTCACCTCGTATACCCTTAAGACTTATGAGGGAGATTTTGATAGTATTACCAGTAGCTCCTAGTATTAGGTTATACCACGCATAGGGAATTCGAACTCTGGTCGCGCGCGCGGGTGACGCGCGTGGAGCTCGCAACCATTAAGCTACCGTGTTTTTCGTTGTCCCTTTATCGATTTAATTCTATTTAATTAACCCTTACAACTTTTTATTAAGGATAAAATTGTCATTTTACCAGAGAAGGAGATATGCGCTCTTTTTTTAATGAAAAGGGTATATGAGAGGATTACCCGTTTGTCACCAGGGTCAAGGGCTAGTATGCCCTTATGTATTAAAAAAAGGCTCAGATGTCCTTGTCTAATAAAATGACAATTTTACCCTTAACGAAGGGTTACGAATGTTAAATATAATTAAATCGGTAAGAGGACAACGAAAACCACGGTAGTACAGTGGTTTTGAGCTCCACGCTCGTCACCCGCGCACGCGCGCGACCAGAGTTCGAATCCCCTCTGCGTGGTATAACCTGGTAATACTGGGGCAGTATTACCTGGTAAAGGGTAAAATAAGGTAATACTGGTACAACTAGGAGTAACACTAGGGTAATACTAGTACAATTAGGTAATACTTGTAATACTGATGGTATAACTAGGGCGGTGATATTTCATTAAAAAAAACAATTAGGGTGGTGATATTTCATTTAAAAAAACTTAGGGGTATTTTCGCACTTTCATTAAAGTGAGGGGCTATAGAGATTACTAGGGGACACCTTATTCGGTGAGGAACTAAAGTGACTTGCCGTTGTAATCGTCACATGCCCTATACCACGCAATTGGGATTCGAACACTGGTTGCGCACGCGCGAGTGACGAGTGTGGAGCTCACAACCACTAAACTACCGTATTTTTCGTTGCCCTCTTACTGATTTAATTATATTTAAGCCTCACAATCCTTCATTAATGATAAAATTGTCATTTTACTAGCCCTCGACTCCCGGAAAATCAGTCAGGTGGGAAAGGGAAGGAGTGAGCCCTAAACCCTAATTATTTGATAATCGGCGAGCGATGGAGGGTTTAGAGAAGTTTTACAGCAAGATTGTCAAGGATGCGAAATCGGCAGCTTCTTCTTCTTCCTCTTCTCTATCTGATCTAATGCAGGAGAAACGAGGCGCCGGCAACTTGACTTCACACGACGGATCCCGAATTCTGGTCAACAGACCTCCGAGGTAATCTTTTTTTTTTTTTTTTCTGGATTGGAGAGAATCACCGTTTTTGCGGATGAATCATGAAGCTCGAGTGAATTCTAAATATTAAGCACAATGATAAGAGGGCAGATTCTTTGTTATAGCTCAAAACCTAGAGACTTTGATGATTGCTCAGTTCCACATCAGAGAAAGCTTGCTGAATCCTTAATTGGTCAGAAGAGAACTTTGCAGGTTGCGAGTAGGAGATTAGGGTTCTTCTTAATTGATTTGACTAATATGTAATGAGTTTACTTGTATTGTGTACTATAGTTCTACCATCTGACATATCTGAGACTATGTTTGGGTTGCAGCGGAGTATCGGTCTGGACGTGTTCAAAGCTATGCGCTGTTTTCTTCGTCGCTGGAGTGTTTGTGGGTTATACGCTCAAGAGACGGGTCCGAAGGTGGGCGTCTAAATTGCTGAGAAGAATCAAAGATGATTAAACTCCAACCTCTGTTTTGCTTCTTTCTGCGATTTTGGTACAGTTAGCACAAATGCATTACTCTCTTCTCCTTCTTGAATGCACTTTACTGTGGTCAAAGGCACTTTGTTGTTTCATTTTCTTCCTCTCTGACATGATTGCTTCTCGTTATGGAAATAGTGATCTCTGGAAAGACGCATATATTATTCCGTATAGTAACTTATATTTGTTATTTTCATGCCTTTAGGCGGGTCTATACAAACAAGCAGGACAATGTTTCCTTGTGACGTTGTGTATATAATCTATTTTGCTAAGTGACTGTGAAGTTAGCGTGAGAAAAATAACGGTTGGTGTGATTTAAATCTCACTTTAGGGAAAGTGATAGAAGCTGACTTGTAACATTGAATTAGAAATGCTCTTTATGGAACTCGAACCGCGTGGTTGTTTTTTGACTCATTTCTTGTGCTTGCTTCTTCAACTCCTTTGCCACGGTTGGTATGCCGCAGTAAAACACCCCTGCACAATACGATAAATTGTTTTCACATATGCTTATAGGGTTGATCAGATGTCTTGCCCGTAAGCAGCTGATTGTATGTAATATTTACCGACTGTTGAATTTGGATGCTTTCTTGCTATGCTACTGAAGACTTCCTTCCAGTTGGGCCTTGCAAAATGTGTTCTCACCTGTTCGAACGATGTTATCTTAGTAGTGGTAGGTAATATTGGGAAAAAAAAATTCTGATTATATGCCCTGCAACAATTCTTACCCGTGTTCCGGATAGAATATCAACTCCATGTTTGGCATGGTTCAAAGCCTGGACCATTTTTATCAGGGTTGATCTTGCATCGCCTTCATCATATACGCTCGTAAGGTAGTTGTGCAACTCAATCTGGCCCTGTTTAACGATAAGATGAAGGAATATGTTAGTATCTCGATCAAGCAGGTTAAGTGGTGATGATAGTATAAGATATGTTGGTGTTTATTACTCTGCAGTCCATGTCTGATATTTCCTCCATTACTCCTCTAAACCATTCCACGGATCCTGGCTCCCTTGTGACCCAGTAGAAGTGAGCCTTCACTGCTTTCTTTTTCCCTCCTTGTGTTGAAGTTGGGGTTGTGGTATATGAAGATGTATAGCTATTCCAGCTGAAATCTGATCTGCTGAACTCATTGTCCTGTGACATAGGAAGTTAGAGATATTATGTATTTGGTGCAAGACTTTTAACTTTTCTGGTGCACTGAATCAGGCTTACTGTCTGTTCTTCTCTTGAATTGTTCAGGAGATCCTTCAGGATGCTTATGAAAGGAGTAGCTCCTATTCCCAATCCAATGAGGAGTAAGACATCATAACTTCTGTAGTCCTGTGCTGGAGCTCCATATGGACCGTCTACTAGTAATTTCGGTCGTCTGCCAATGCACGATCAACAAGGCATGTTAATACTAAGTATCTTAATGTAGCTAGGAGGAAGCAAAGAAGGTGTCTTGGAATTTACTGTGATAGATCAATATTGCAATAGGCCGAGAATTTTGATCGCCCAATCACGCATGTTGAAAGATCTTTGCCCACTGTTAGAACTCGTTGTAGCTCCTCTGTCCAGTCTCCAAGTGTTCGGATGTGAACACTAAGTTGGTCATCTCCTGGCGCAGAGGTAATAGAAAATGGGTGCCTGGAAAGGTTTAGGGAACATCTTTATGTGTGAAACTCGAGATGTTTGCTAACATTGATGAATTTGGCATCTGTACTCACCATTCAAATCGAGAGATTGTTGGACACTGCAAGAATATGTATTGACCGCTCTTGTACTTAAATCCAGGAGGCTTTGACATGATTAAGCTGAGTACTTCCCCAGGTAGCATAGAAACCTGCAGAGATCAAGGTTGGAATGTTATTCAAACACCTTTTACCAGGAAGGAATTTGCTCAGTGAACGGTGGTTGCCTTGAGGATTTTGACAGAGTAATGCTTGGACCTACAAGCTCGCAGACTTCGTTCTGCCACATAGAGCACCAGAGGAACCGAGATGTACATCCAAGTCTGAAAGGTTAAACAGCAATAAATTTAGTTATAAAGATATTTTGACATTTCTGTTAAAGAGCAAAGTGAGATTAGGTTCTGCTTACAGTTTTCTGATACCACTTATCAGCAAAGAACAGGAAGGTCCCGTGCACAATGAGCATAATGTAGACAACCACTAGAAGGTGATGAGTGTACCAAAATGCGTTAAAGCCAGTTAACCGATCAAGTGGTGCCGGTAGGCTGACACGGTTTCTCCTAAAATGAGTTGATGCTAATGTGAACGCGATTGTTATCAAGATCACCATCGAGATCCCGGTTATTCCTTCCGCACCTGTCATTAGGTCTTTGAAAGTGGGCTTAGTACCATTGAAGGAAGAAGCAATCAAGTCGAATTCTTCTGGACTCGAGTTTATAATCCGGGGAAAATCACACGCCAAATGAGTACCAGCATGAACAAGTATCCCAATCACTATGGCACAAGCAATAATCTGCAACACACCGGGGACAAGGATAAAGAGTCTTGATCTCAGATTGTGTGTATTGATGAAGACTGGACAATAGAAAGAGTGATGGAAGGCTGTATTGTATTTACCTTATGGAAATTGATGTTATCATCAAAAGGAACAAAAGCTCGAGCGCGTGTAGATCTCAGCCAAGTCAATGTGTTTCTACACACAGGTAATAGAACCAGAGCCATATTGAGCTTGAGAGTCTCTGCAGCTCCTTTAGCAGTGGTTAAACAATAACCCATGACCTTGAAAGCAGCTTTGTCTCTGTACTGTAAAAACTTCCACACGAAGAGGATAGCCATAAGAATGACCCACAATAACAGAACCCAGCTTCTTTGCCAGTTATCTAGAACCAGGCACTGAAGTTTTTGTCTACATTTTCGAACCACATGACGAGGTCTAATTAGACTCCGGCTTGGTGTGCTCATTGCAACGCTTGTTGTGCTAAGCGGTCTACTGTAATTCATGTATGCGTCTCTCTGAAGTAAGAGTGTCTCGAGTTGCCATAGCTGAAACAACACAAAAGGTTTTTTAAAACAAAACAAAAATCGTTGATAATGTGTTTGAAGAGTAGGAATATATTAATACTTATGTTTTTTTTTTTAGTTCTTGTTTAACCTCGATGTATCCAAGATTCTCTGGATCAAGTTCTTCCATGATCAGAGATGCGTACTCTTCTGCCTGTTCCTTGAGTTTTGCTAACTTGTTTGCTGATGCGCTTAGCATTAAAAGCTGCGTTTCAAAGGATGTAAGCGTTACGTAGGAAACGTAAATTATGCGTTTGCGTTTATATGTTAAAAAAAAAGCAAAAAAATTACTTGTTTGATTTCTTCTCTAGTGATCTTCCCGTCTTCGTTGCTATCAGCCCTGCAACAAAACAGTTAGAATCTTTTTCTTATATCAAAAACACTTGAAAATTAACACAATAATTTATTTATTGCTGTAATAAAAATGACAGAATAACGTAACGAAGCGAAAATAGAGAAATAGTAAGTGTTTTTGGTTAAAAATAAAATGAAAAATCGCAAAATCAATTTGGCATTTGGTGGATTTAAGGGTCAAGGCCCTCTTTATCTTACTTGCAAGAAACTAATTGCGGGAAGAAAGCTGAAAAGAGGAAACTTTTTTGAAAATTTGGTATAAGTATATTTTACTGGGCCAAGTAAACTGCGGCCCAATACTCTAACTCACTAGATGTTTTTTTTCACCTGTGATTGCGTGAGCTACCAGATCCAACGGCTAAGAACACCACGTGATTTAGATGATCTATATCTATCTACCCGGATATATGAAACAAAAGTGAAACATTGCCTTATAAACACATATTTTTCACAAGATTTACTCAGTGTGTGTGTGATATAATCAGCATAAAATACCACCACAAAGGCACAAACAAAAACAATTAACCCAATATTATTATAAAAACGCAAGTTGGTCAGAGTATTATTCAGGATTCTAAAAAGATAGTAGTATTAATTAGAGATAAACTTTATTCAATCATTATTGTCGTCAACTAATTATGATTCGTAGTAGCAGCACCTTTGGATGAATACATTTGTTTTCTTATGGTTTGCAAATCGCAATGCGTTATTCCCGTAACAGTTATAATAAACGTTAAGACAAACCAAAGAAGAAAAGAAAGAGAGAGAGAGAGAGGATGAGGAAACGTACATATCGAAGAAAATTTGAAGACGCGCGTCGAAGCTTTGATCGGAAATCTGTAACCAGAAATCGTGAAGCTCATCTTTGGTTATCTTCTCCAGTTTCTGCCTTCGTCTTCGAGCCAAAGCGTCGAACACACTCACCGCGAATTCCTTGGAATCCTTCATCCCTTTTAATATATAGTGTTTGTTTTTTTGAATTTTCAAAATTCTCGAGAATATATATCAAAGTTATGTATATGACTTACCAACGCAGTCTCCAAAATCATCTCGTGAGAGCAATCCTTCTTTAGAGAGCGATTCGAATCTCTTGTCGACTTTCTTCCACATCTGATCGCAATCGCAGTCGCAGCTGTTGTTTCCTTGTGTTGTCTTGTTGATGAATTGTAATCCCTTTAGCGCTCTCTGCGCGCTCGACGTCGATCTCTGCAGTTTCGCCTCCTCCCTCCGTCTGTCCCTCGCCGACTTAATCGGCGTCTCCGCCGCATGTCGTTCGATATCTCTCTCGCCGTTCGAATCCGACCTCAATAGCCTCCCCAGTTTCTGCCGGATCCTCGAAGACGCCGTCGAGAGACTCCTCGTTAATCTTCGCGATACATCCACCGATCTCGGACGAGAATCAACGGACGCCGCCTCCGACATTCCGCAGACGACGATGGAGTCGTCGCCGTCGAGCTCCAAAGTCACCTCCACGAGCTCCCTCTCCCAGCTGGTTCCGCTTCCGGAGTCTCCGTTACGACTCAAACCGTTGAGAAAAACGGGCAGCATTGCGCCGCCGGCAACTTGAGATGGCCTTAACTCAACGCCGTCGTCGTCGATTCCATCGGCGTGACTGAAACTCGATCGGGTTGAGAAACTCAGAGGCGATAACTTCATGAGGAAGATTAATCAACCACCTACACTAATACATATATATCAAATACGATTTTCACTGATCGATCGCCATGAAAGAAGGTGAGAAAAAACAAAAAGAAGAAGGAAGAAGAAAGTGAAAAAAAGAATAAAGAAAGAGAGAGAGAGAGAGAGAGAGAATCTGAAAACAAGAGAGGCACTTCTCAACCGATCGATACAAACACTTACACACAATTTTCAACGCTTATTTTTTTGTGTGGCGAAGTCGTGTTTTACAGTTGTTGCCTTTCTTCTTCTTCTTGATTTTGATTTAATTAACTTTATTTTGTGTGTGTGTGTTCTTTTTTCCTATCTACTTAAACTAATCACCTCTACTAATTTATCAAATATTACTTATTTACGAAAGATATAAAGATTAGTTGTTGATGTTGAATGTTGATGTTGTTTACCACAAATTAAGAAAATATGGATAGATAGGGGATATATATTGGGTTATGGTCTAACGTATGTGATTAACTCACAATATCTTAGTTCGGAGTTTCGCCGCCAACAAAATAATGTCAAAAAAAAGAAGAACATCCAGAGTAAACTATTACCACTAATCATAAAGTAATAATCGACATTTGTGGGTTAGTACCTTAATTGATGAATTATGGCAAGGGAAGGGAAAGAATTGTTGTCTGATACGCTGGCAGAACCTCAGGAGATTACGCCACGTTGAAACTTTGAGACAGATATCAATTACTTATATTTTAATTAGTATGAGAAACATTTGATTAGGGGAAGAGAGTGGGAGACAAGAATACGCGATTATCTAATACCAGAGATCTATATATAAAGGGCTTTGAATGGAACAGAAACTTATGGTTTGTGTTTAGTGACTATTAAACCTAAATGCTACGCTTTGTCGCAAAGCAGTACATAGCCAATGTTGTACGTCCTAAGTTTTGAGTACCTCCTCTTCTAGAATCTCTCTCTCTCTCTCTCTTGTTGCCTTTTTTCTCAGGTTGTTTTATGGGCTTTTATGGGCCATTGTACTTTAGAGATAGATTCGCTCCAATGGTTTGGTCATACTTCTATTCTATCATTAATTTAGCATTTTAATCGGTTTCAAAATTTTAGTTTAGTCTATCGCTATTTGTTCTGTTCGATGATATTACAAGTCTATGATAATATGAGGTGTTGTAGGATAAAGTCTATTCAGGTTAAGAGCTATATGGTTAAACATTATAATTCACCACCACTATTTATATATTCTAATCATTTCAATTTAGTATGGTTTGACCATTTATTTTGTTTACACTATGAAGAACCAAATCTTAGAGTAACCCATGCATGAGACTATGGAAACATATGAACAAGGATCGCTATTTGAAATTATAAAATATATAAATTTTAAACATTTTTATAATTCATATAGATATTACAGTCTATGATAATATGAGGTGTTGTGGGATAAAGAATTTAGGAAGCTATTCAGGCTAAGTGCTATATGGTTAAACATTATATAATTCACCACTATTTATATATAATTAGATTCTAATAATTTCAATTTAGTATGGTTTCCTTTAACAAAAAAAATTAGTATGGACTTTGATCATTTATTTTGTTTAAGTGAAACATGAAGAACCAAATCTTAGAGTAACCCATGCATGAGACTATGGAAACATATGAACAAGGATCGCTATTTAAAATTATAAAATATATAAATTTTAAGCATTTTTTTATAGTTCATATAGGAAAAAAACGAGTTTATATGTAAGGAGATAAACTTAATATCGAAATCGATATGATAGCACTTGTAGCATCAGCCAGCAACGTGCATTCCACTCATGTTAAAATCCATGTTAGACTAGGCTACGGCTCTTCTTAATTTTTTTTTTTCTTCCATTAATTAATAAAGTATAAACCCCTTTGGCTGACAAGATCAATTTCTAGAAACAATGTATATTCGTATGACAATGAATATGATAGATGTGCTCGTTTACTATATATAACTTGTTAGAATATTTCCACTACTTTTCTGGTTGTTGCAAGCTCTATATCATATCTCAATAGTTTAATGTATGTGAATCTGGAAAGAAAAATCTATACAATTTAGAAAGAAGATTAATTAGGTTGTACTAGGGTGGTTTTCATATGGGGAAGATTCGACTCTGTTGGTCCAGAACATGGATTAAGTATTCTTGGATCCAGAATTATCAAACTAATTCTTGGCCATGTGGGGTGTAACTGGGCGGTCTCACGCCCGTTCGAGAGATTAGTTTGGACCCGTTAAAGGTCTGAAATTATTTTCGAGTCTATTAAAAAAAATTAAAAAAAAAATTGAAATAAGAATACAGAATCAAATTATCGAAAAGAAATGATTAAAGTATTAGCGTTTCAAGCTAGAGGTTTAAGAGATATAAAAAATCACTTTAAATCAAGTAATTAGTTCTGACTTCTGAGGCTCAACTATATATACAAAAAAAATGTAGTTGATGTTTTCGTGTATTTGTAAAGGCTTCTACTTACTAGCTAGCCAAAAGAAACTAAAAAAAACATCACCAGGTGGGCCTGATCAAAATTGTCAAATATCATTATAGGCCCGAAATACATTGGGCTTGAGAATTAAACGAGGCTCATGTGCCGTATCGTGGATAATATATATATATATTGGGCTGATTTGGCAATACTTAAATAGAACGAAAAAGATTGGCAACTAGTGTTTTTTTCTTTCTTTTTTCGTTTTTTAAAGTACAAGGCTTGTTTTTGGATTTTGGCTAGTAAAGTAAAACCCTGGTTACAAAAGGAAAGGGGGAAATTTTTTAAAAAATAGCATGTTTATAAGTTTTTTGTTCGAAGTTTAGCACAGTTTAAATTTCTAATAATAATACAAATTTAATATTGAAATGATTCAAAAAAAAATTTGAATGGAGAAAATTAAAATCCTAAATTGAAAAAAGAACCCGATTATAATTTTTAATTTTATTTGTAATTTATTTAGAATAGACAAATATTTTTACATAAGAATGTGTTATTTTGTTAATTTGATATGCTAGGTTTGGAAGAAAAAAACTAAATTTGAATTTGTACTATTTAAAAAATTCTTTTTGAAAGAGGGAAAAAGTTAAAAAAAATTCTTATTTAATACTCCATCCGTTTCATATTAGTTGTCATTTTAGACTTTAAATTTTGTTTCATATTAGTTGTCGTTTTAGAATTTCAATGCAAATGTTTGATAATATTTCCACTTTCATCTATACTCATTTAGCTTATTAATTAGTCTGATAATGAAAAGTAAAACAAAAAATTGAATTGTTTTCTTAATATAAGTAAAATAATCTAGAACGCCAGTTAATATTAAGACGCATGAGCCATGAGATGAAGAGTGACTTTTGGATTGAACATGAGTGGGGAGGGAATAAAAAGAGGTTAATTAATTCTTGCTTCCCGCACGCTAACAAGTGGGCTCGGAATTATTTTCAGTGCTGGATGCTGACACGTGTCTTTCTCTTTACACATATCGCCGTCCGATGAATCTGTTATATGACGGCATCTATATTTTTTTTTTGTCCCAAACTCGGCATCTAAAAGAGTTTCTGTTAAAGAAAATTACTAAATTCTTCAAACTGTTTATTTTTATGATACAAATTTAAATGGTTTTCTTTATTATAAAAACAGAAACAAGAATCCGACGAAAATAGGAAAGACAAGACACCTGGTGACTGGGACCTTAGTGGTTCGTATTCATCAACAATCTATGATCTAATCCATTAACATAGTTCTATCTGCCGACTTCAAGCTATGTCAAGGCATTTTAAACCAGATCAAACTGATCGAGTTATCCAAATATATATGGTGCATGGTGGCTACAGATTATTCAATTCCACCAAAACAACTTTTGAGTTTTCGTCGTTGTCTCCTGTTATAAACCGCATATGAAACAAAAACAAAAAAAAGCAAACTAAATCGAGCTGAAAAATAGCACTTTAAACTGATATGATAATACTATATATATTTGATTGTTATCAAATTTGTAAATAGTTATTTATTTTTTATATTGATTTTAATTTGTATTCAAAACCAAACTGAATAAATTTAGTTGTAGTTTGCTACTTGCTAGTATGTATGCCACTCATGCTTTATTTATGGGATATGTGGGTTAAACTTTATTTAATTTTTTCGAAGGCTACATATTTTGTTTTAGAATAATAAGTCTTTATGCCATAAAGTTGAGATTCATATTTTTTAAAAAAATAATATTTGTATTAGTTAAAAAAGGGTGGTTTATGTCACATAATTAATTATATAGGAAAAACAATTACTTATACTTTTCCTTTTTTTTGATGTTATGTCACGTAACTTTTTTTGTCATTTGGTTTGTTTTTTTAACTGCAAAATTTACTGTCGGACCACTATTTTTATTGGATCAGCCCTGGTGCCACTCCAATAATTAAGTTTAGTTATATCTACATGATTTTGCATTTGTAGTATGTTTATGACTTACAGTTAAATCGAACGTGTAGGTTTTGATGCAATTGTAGCCAAGATTAAATATTACTCCACTTGTCAGCAGTTTTTCCTATAGTTTTTAATTCAAGAGATGTTCGTACGTAGATCACATTTTTATATGTGTATATACGTTTTTGAAATTTGGGATTAAAGAATGAAACAGACAAGAATGCAAGAACAATAAATGTAGCATCTAAGTTCACGTTCAAATAGATAGACGAAGCTTTAAGCAAATGTTGTGAGGGACCGTCGAAACGACGACACTTTGGTCGGTGAATCTCTCTATATATCAACAGAAAATTTAAGATCAAGGATCTGTCATATCCTTGTCTCACTCCTAAATTCCATACAATTCTAGGTTTGATTGTTATAAAACCAGCGTTTGAGACTGATTATTAAATAAAACACACAATGTTTCATTTTTAAAAAAGATATATTATAACAAGTACGAAAGAACCATATCATACGTAAATGGTATTTTCATTTTCTGTTCATTTTTGCATTTAAATAAGAGAAAGTCTTTATCTTGTATATATATCATATTAAAATAAACACAAACATTCTTATATATAACCACAAATTAAATGATTGTATGTATACAAATACAATCTATAAATATAATAACAAAAATAACCCCACAAGTACAACAAAATAACAAAAAATGATAATTAGGGGATATATTAGTATACATATAGACTGTCTAATTAATGACAACAGTAAGTTTTTTTTTTTAAATGGCAATTACTGGAGAAGAGGAAAAACACAGAGAAAGACAGGCTTTCGAATTTTATCAATCATGTTGGGTCGTAGGCGCATAAAGATTAATTAATAAGCATAATTAAAGGAGAGATTAATTAATGACGGGTATGATCCGATTTAGCGAGAGATTAGAGGAGATGAAAGTATATTATAATACTCCAATTGACAATGAATGAAACAGAAAGAAAGAAAAAAAAGAGATAATTGTAAATTTAGAACAAAAAATAGGAACTATTGTCTCCTTAGTATTTATTTGAGTTTTGTCATTTATATATTAAAATATCATTTATTAAATATAAAAAATGCCAAATAAATATTTATACTTACTTTAAAAATTCCAAAAATTCATATAAGGTAAATAATATATATTGTGTAATTTATCTTAGGAAAAACGAAATTTTTTTAAAATATTTATTTTCATGTTCTACTAATTGTAGAATTTGGTTTCTAGTATTTGCTCTAAAATCTACCAAGTATAGAATATGTATTCTACTATTTGTTTTGCATTCTACTGTCCCTATAGAATCCGTTATTCTACAATGTTGTATTTATTCTATCGATTGTAGAATTCACATTCTACCATTTTGCATTCTACTGTCCCTATATTCTACTTTTTGTAGAATAGAAGTTCTACCATTTTTTATATATTCTACTTTGTTGTAGAATAGAAGTTCTACCATTTTATCTTGATTCTACTGAATGTATAATAAAAGCGGTTAACAAAATCTGAGATAAAATCTAGGACAACACAACTGAAAATCTTCAGAAAATATTTTTTTTTTCTTTTTTTAAATCGTTCTTTCCTTATTTTTCGTGTAATCTTTTTTTTCCCTTTTTGAAAACGTTTTTTCCTTTTTTGAATGTAAAATTTTGGTTTTTTTTTTTAGAAATTATTTTGAACTCACCTTTTTTTTTTGTTATCAATGCCTTTTTTACTTTAAATTTTATTTTGATTTTTTAAAATATTGATTATTATTATTTGAAGGGGTAAAACTTGATTACCTTTAATATAAATACTAAGGGGACAATAATCTTCCAATAAATATTAAGAGGACAATAATTCCTATTTTTTGCTCTAAATTTACAATTCTCCAAAAAAAAAAAGGGAAGCGGAAAGAGAGGCATGTCGAGTGATGGCATGTAAAAACCTAACATGGGATCATTCCAATTGCATTTCCAACGCCACCAGCTCTGGAAATTCATTACACCGAATCATTCTGTTTGCTCTTATGTCCTCTACCACAAGACCATATACACACTCGTTATCCAACATATCTATATATATACACAACTATATTTGTACATATATATATATGTTTGTCTCAATGCTTGTGATAGGACTTTTTTTTGTTAATCTTTTATTGCTTAATCATTTCCTCGGTCGTACACTTCCCATGTTTTGTTTTTCTACGTTTGAAAAAAGAGAGGAAGTTGTGGCCATATGGTTCGTAATCTTATTAATTTTTTTTTTTTTTTTACTTAAGCTGTCCGGTCGACATCCGACTGGAGAGATGAGGACTGGCTACCCCATGCCAAACTAGTAAAACTTCATGTCTTCCGACTATTGCCTAGAGTGAGTTGACCCAACTGGCAAATCCTCTTCACGGGTTTTCAACTAGGTCGAAGTCCAGTGGCAGCTTCCACACACGTTTGTGACCTTGTTTCGAGTATATGCGCCAGAGGAAAATCGAACTTTGATGGGAGTGTACCCTTTACCTAGTCATCCTCCTCCGACCGACCACTCGACCACGCCCGTGTGGACTAATCTTATTAACTCTGAAAACAATAAATTCGACTTGGGGTTCCCTCAAAAGGCAAATCTTTTTTACTTGTTAGTTTGATGTCTTAATTTTATATATAGACTCATATGGGCAAATCCCAAGAAAATTATCCCCGCTTATATATACAAGGAAAAGTGAATGCATATATATATATATATATATATATATATATATATATGTTATATATACTTTCATATTATGTCGTACTACTCGTACATATATCACAGAAAACAATATTTTGAGTTCACGAGAAAGTTGACCACATTTTCTTTAAATAGTTCTTATTATTTTAGAGCATCATAATTTTGTTTCTTTGATTTGTGTAGTCATGTCTTATATTTTGAAGTGCACTGCACCGAATCACATGCCATGTGAATTATGCAGTAATCAAGTATATACATATATAGTAGAAACCAATTTGTAATTTCAATATCGATATGGTGATAATTCCGCTCAACTATAACTAGTCGATCGTTTTTCTTTTAAAGTCTGTTGCGTACGATGCAAATTCTGCAATACTAATAGGATGTGAAATTGAATGTACGTGTAATTATTTTTTTGTTAATGTGAAAAAATAAATTGTATATATAGCTTCAATTTTCAACCAATATGATGGAAATCTCTGGAGATTTTTTTGTTTCTTCCAAATTTGAATTGATTGTTCTTTCCATTATATATGGGTACAGTGACAAGAGAGGAAATGGAAAGTAAGAAAAAGAAATGGAGAAAAAGGAAAAACGTGTAATGTTGATGGTAAGATTCTCTGTTGATTGATGACACTGAAAAAGGAAGAAGTAGTTGAGTCTTGTCGTATAATCTTCGCTTTTATTAACGTTGGTTTCCCACATATATATTCTTCCATTGGTTGTGTTTTCCTTCGTGTTGGTTGCTATTTGTGAATGCGTGTCACCCTAATAAGTAATAAGCAACATCCATCGTATGAATTTACATGTTATATTATGCATGTGTTTTGTAGTATATATAGAGCATATATAGATTCATATGATGTTTCTTCTGTAATATTTCTTGAGATGAAACCAAAGTTGATCTATATATTTTAATTGTCAACTACATAAGTGAACGAGAAAGCAAATGTTATGATATCTGAATTTCAGATTTTAGAAAATGAAACCAACACTAAACTCGGACTCTATAGCCCTAATTAATTAATGTATCGTATTGTATTGTAGTTGTCAATTATAAATGAAGCACACATCAAATGTTAAATGATCTTTACGATCGACCTTGATTAATACTTTTACCAAGACACGGGAACAATAATTATAGAAGTCTTTTTTTTTTTGGACGAACTAATAAATGAAGGCTAATTATGACTTGCTTTGGTATTCACCATGTTAGACTTATAGAGTCTTATCATAATATTAGACATTTAGCCTTATCATAAATTCATAATATTATACATTAGTCTTTTAAAAGAAATGGCGCATAGGTTCATTTAATAGATATTCATATACATGATTTGCAGAGATTATTATGATAACACAAAACCTGCAATCCAAAAAAATACGTAATAAAAAGATTCACAGGAGATTTATCTTCCTTACGCCGATCATATCACGATGACAAGAAAAACTAAATTCTACGAGGCCAGAAACATCTCAGATAAAATAGAAGAGCAATATTTTATATTTATCACACAAAATAAGAAGTTACAACATGATCATGGACCATGGCATTATAATTAACGAAGCAATGGCAAAAATGTTATAGGTTACGTACTTACGTATCTGCAATAAGAAAATAGTTTGATATACATACTTATATAGATGTAAGTGAAAGCGTATACATATGTGTGTATGTATCAATCAGTGACATACATGTGCAGCTGTCTCTAGATATATAGAAGCTGTCTAGGTTTGACCAATCTCTATAATTTTTATCCCTCATCATGTAATACTCATTACCAGCAGCCACATGTTTTTTCTTTAAATAATATTACAAACAATATTCTCGAATATTACACAAAATAATTGTTCAAATAATTTAACAGTGATATAGGCTGATAGCTACACAACCATGCATACATATCTGGAAAATGAACATATCTGGAAAATGACCGTTCTTCCGGTCAAGGCATGGAAAATGACTGTTCTTCCGGTCAAGGCAACTAAGCCACATGTAGGTAAAATCAAAAATAAAACTCGGAGATTTTCGTTTTAAATAAAGCTTTAGTTCAATAATTGCAAGGAGAAAATAGGTCAATTAGATGATGAACTATAAAGAGATATTCGAGGTTGGTATCTAAACGAACAGTAATAGATCAATAGAGATCGGAGATCGATGGTTACAAGTGATTACTATTTGAGAGCTCTTCTTATAAAATCTCGGATCTCTTTCTTAATGGGGGGTACTTTGCTATTTATAGAGAAATTAAAACGGTGAATTAGAGATATTTTGGATCGTAGGACGTACAGTCGGACTCGATAGGCCGTACGGTCGGACATGATAGGCTGATCGGTCTTTCTTCAGTAGGTCGTACAACCGTGCTTAGTAGACCGATTTCCTCTTTTCCCGCATATCGCACAGCTTGGTTTAATGCGTTTTAATGAGTTTTGATAGTGAGATGAGTCGATCTCGGTTTGGGAAAAGTCTTAAGAGGGGTGCGCAACCCACTTCCGACACTGACTATAGATATTTGGTCTATGTATTTATATGTATTTATAACATTTGTGGACAAAAGTAATTTCACTTGGCAACATTTGAATGGGAAATGTGTATTGATGTTGATTTTTATTGCGTCATGCACAGTGTTTTTGACATGATATGTCTTGCGCGCTTCATATCTAATTGCATTGTAAGAAACAATTACGATCACTAGTGACTAGTGTATATAATTTTATTAATGTGGTCATGGGTCTACCTACCATAACAATGCAAACTCGTAGACTAACCGTAAACTTATGTGTGTGAAAGAGAGAAAACAAAAAAACTTATGTGTGTGTTTTTTCTCAACCGAATGATTCCGGCGTGAAGGATGAAGTACTATAAACTAATATTTGAGATATGTGATATAGTCGAGTTTTCCTTGTAATTTAAAAATGTTAACAGTAAACAATTATAATTAAACTCGCTATAAAATTTTCGAATCTTGAGGTCGATTTACAAGACGGATCTTCAACTAGTTGACTTATAGTAACTTATGTGTATTCGATCATACAATACAAATGATCATTTTGAGTCCTTACATAGTTGCAAAAATTAAGAGTCACAAATTTTTTTTTTTTAAGTTAATATAAGATTATTAAAGATTTTTGCTACTTTTAAAAACTTCAATCTTCATTTTACTTTTTAATATTATTTAATGATGCTTTTAAATTACAATCAATGCTAATACTATATTGTACTATACTCCTTTTAGTTAGGAATTTCTTGAAAATCAAACTTCTTTTCCTGTAACTTAGATAAGATTTGTCATATATCTTAAAATGATTATTGATTAACAAATTATTTAACTTTTATGACTTTTTCTTAAATTAATTTATTTTCCTTTGATTCCTCGATTACAAGTTAAAATTTAGGAACCTTCATGTACATGTGTGACCGTCCTAGCAAAATATACTAATGAGTCGTTATGGGTTAGATTTTTTATTTTAATTTTCTATATGGGTTAAGATTCATGGGGATCCGTATCTATGTTAATATTTCGATTGAAGAAATAAACAAATGCAAAACCGAGCTGTGGTGACAGAGTATAGTAACTAAAGAGTTTTTTTTTCCCTGGCTAGAGCATAAATTCGGTTATTTGCAAACCTTAAAAATCATGCAAACAAAAAAAAAACTGAAAATGTGAATTATAAAGGGAAACTAAAGTTCCTAACCACACAAGTTGAGTAACAACTACATCAATGGTCTAACAGTATTTACAATGATAAAATGTTAAATGAAAATAGAAGCTAAATTTTATTCGTTGAACCGATAAAATTTTGATATAATTTCTTGCTTTTATTAAAGCTGAAGCAACATTACATAAATTTTTTTAAAAAAATATATAAAAAAGAAAAGTGTTGAGAAAAACATCCAACTTGAATGAATACAATAATATTGGAAGTGGGTTTAGCACCTCCAAGTAGTTAGGTCCATCTCATCAAGTAAAGCCCATCAAATCCAAGCCCAGCCAGAGTCGACGCAGGGATCCACCGAGCCCGCGTTGACATCCCACCAACTCTGCACAGAATGACCAAGGGAGAAGGTGACACGTGGAGGGCAGCTCGCTGAACAGTGCACGCCGAGCTCGCGCTGACATCTCACCGACTCTGCGTAGAGAGACCAAGGGAGAAGGTGACACGTGGAGAGCAGCTCGCCGAATAGTGCCCTACCTACGTAGCAGTTCGGCGACGAGCTCATCATTACCTATCAACCGAATAAACTGGAACGCACGTCTCAAGGTACCTTACCCGCGAAAAGCGCTCTGAGTGCCACGTCACCCCAGAATTGCGGGAGCAGGTGGTATGCCCATGCTATAAAGCCCCTTAGCATGCATTCATGGGAGGGCCCGGAATTGATTGCTCTAGACAAAAAACACCCACTCTCTCTCTATACTATTGTAACATCATTATTTAGAACCCCGAACTGGATTCCTCTTGGAACTAGTTCGAAAGTCTAAATAATTTACCCTATCCCGGCCATAAATACAAAGAACACGGTTCCCGACCTGTTCATCATTTTCACTCGACCTGTCTTTCGTAAACTCCGATCTAGTCCTCGCAAAGTTGTCTCTTTTCTATTTACGAAAATCTCACCCCATTTCACATTATTCTGTATTTAAACATCATAATCTCAAAGAAAAAATTATAACGTTGTTAAGACATACTCCCTCTGTTTTTTTATATAAGGGATTTTCCCTAAAAACACAAGAATTAAGAAAATCTCTTTTTTTTCTTGAAACATTAAACATTACCATAATAACATTTAGTTATCCAATTAGATAGAGGAGTATTAATGTTTTATGATAGTACCGAGACTACTAATGAGTATAATTAATTAAATTTTGCATGGAAATGTGAGAAGCTCTTATAAAAAAAAAAAATATGTCTAAAACTCCTTATATAAAAAAACAGAGGGAGTAGTTTTTTCATGATGGTATTTTTTTGTACTGCTGAAGTCTGAAACATTTTAAATAATGTGCAAACAAGATTTTAAGATAATATAAAATCCGGTTTAGAAAAAATTAAAATATTGTTGGTTGGGAAATAGTAGAACAAACGAGAGAGAGAGGTTACGAAGAGGAGAAGAGGCACACACTCACTCAAAAGCAAAACCATTTTGGCTAAACCGAAAGACTCGGTCGGAGTCTAGAACCTGTCTCTTCCGACATCGTCTGCCACACCTCACGTGCATGCTCACCAATACTCACGTGCACACGCTTTTTTTATACCAAAAATACAATATATTCATTGACTCTGTTTGTAATTATACATAAATGCTGGGAGAAATCGAAAAAATAAAAGTTTTAGGTATACGGTGCATGAGCACTGTACGAGAAATATATACATGTCAGATATACATGTCAGTGATGTCACTTTCGATTTGAGGAAATAATAATTAATAAGTTTGCAGAATGCATATATATATATATATATATATATATATATATATATATATGGGATCTTTGCTGGGGAATTTTTGAAAATTCTATAAAATTTTTAACATTTTCAAACTTATTTTGAAAACTAACACTTAATTTATTATTTATTTGTTGATTTTCCGATTATCTGTATATAGTACATGGACAAATTAGAAGCAGGAGTAAAATTGTTATTTTACATATAAAAAAACCAGAAAAATATATATATTAAGTGTCAAATTTGTGAGGAAGCTTTGGTAAAGTGAGGCTGGTTGCAAATAAGTCTATATATATTAATATTACGTAAAAGCAAAAGTCAAAAGTGAGAAGTAAAAAAGGTTATATATTGTGAATTTAATCAAAACAATGATTGAGTGTTATTAGGATGGTTAAACACATCAATTGTTGTACGTACAATTTACCTCCACGCGCAGCAAATATTGACCCAAAAGGAAAAAAATTAAAGCATGCCTACTTTCATTGTTGTTGAGATTTACTTTTTGGTGCCATATCTTTTGAATTTTGTATCCTCTGAATGTTTAAACTTAAGTACTTAACTAATCATACTTTACATTCTATTTTTTGGAAGTTTTTTTTCATCGGAATTTAAAGATGTTCAGATATTTTCACATCTTTTTGTTTGCAATTGCAATTACATGCCATAAAAAAAAAAATCAGAATACAACCATAAGGCAAAAATCTAAGAGCTTTATAATTGTACTCTAATTCTTTTAATAGCGCTAAGAATATATTTAATTTGGTGAATAGAAGGCTAGAAATAATTTTATAGATTATCGAGCAACAAGAGACCAACGAAAAATCTGAGTTTCTCTGCTCCTACTTTCTTACTATGAATGAGAGCATTTCAATGTCTTTATTTTCTTATGTTTATGATCAAAATGTTAGTTAAGAGATACTTGATTTTTTTGTTTGTTAAACTATATTCGGATATCTGATAAATTAATAAAGAAATTAAAACCAATTCATTGTATAAATTGGGCAATCATCTTCAAAGTATTGACATACAACCAGTAAAGAATATCTACTTTGGAAAGAGTCAGAGTTGTTCACGAAACATATATTTAAATGTTCCAAATTAAATTCTCTTATTCTAAACATAAATAAATAAATAGGTAGTAATTAGGTCAAAACCTTCCCCACCACATACATAGGATATATACTGAGAACAAATAAAATAAAAAATCAAAATCAATAAGAGCAAAATTAAATGACCTGTTTTCCAGAAATAAAAGTTATAAATCATATGTTTATTTTAAATCAATAAGAAAGATGGCGTTGAACCGAAAAGGCTTTACTACATTTTATATATACGTAGAGAGCTGAAAATAAGGAAACTACTCTCTACTCCTGTCCAGGTTAATTGTAAAGCTCACACTTTAACATAAATAAAAATAAAAATAAACACTTTATATTAAAATAAAAGAAAAGAAGATTAATAATTATTTCCCTGAAAATTAATTATTACACATGAAGTTTAGCTTTAATTGGCGTATAATGATGTCCGTAGCTCTGTAAACATGTGAAGTCCTCCTCCTTTTGCGGCTAGTGGGTGCTCCATTGCGTATCAAAAGGAGCATTATTATAATAATCACAATTATAAAACATAAAATACTGTTTTTTCCCCGAATAAAATAATTATTTCCAATGTTTTTTTGTTCATGACTCGTTATTTTTCTCGCGTTATACGGACATGTCTCAATTTGGACCAATCCATAATTATATATATAGATAGATATACATTACAAATATCCGATGAGCTTTAGCCTTTATGATCTTGTTTGTTTTTATAAAAAAAATAGAAAATAATATTTTTATCTTATTGTGGTAAGTAGACTACTAATACTATTAAGTAGTAACCCTTTCTTTTCTTTATTAAGTAGTTGTTTAGTAACATAGAATCTGCATATAAAGAAAAACGAGGACATTTTTTCTCTTCTCGTAACAAAGAGTTTAAACAATTTAGAATTAGCTATTTAAATCTCACTTGATTTAGTTTGCATTTCTTGATCTGCCGAACCTAATCCTCGATTTCTTAACAAATCCTGTTTTACACTAAGAAAAATTTCTCTAATTGACATAAAAAAAATACAAAACATTCATAAGAAAATTCCATATCATCATTTAAAAAAATAAAGTTATGAAAAAAATGGAAAATTAACTGATTTTAAACCATGGACTATATTTCCCACAACATAAATTACAATCTGAAAAAGATGAAAAAAAAAAATGTAAAAAAAAAAAAACAAAAGGTGGGACCGACAAGAAGAAGACATCAAGTGGGGTGCCACGTCAGAAGGCATAAGAAAAGATTTCATCTTTCCGCATGTATCCGATCCCAATCGGCTTAAATCTCAAATCGAAAAAAAAAAACACTTGAGAATCTGCAAAAACACCCAAAAAAGAAAAGTTTCAAAGCTTTTAAGAGCTTAAATTTTGCCCAGATGCTCTGAAGTTTCCAAATATACGTATGAACTAGCAAAGTCTTTGTTTTTCTCTTAGCAGAATGATCTTTGTTTCAAAATCATTATTTAGTTTCTCGTGCTCTTCTCCTTTTTCCATTTTAGTAGAGTAGAGCAACACAGATTCGTTGATTTTGTTGAAGAACTCTGTTTCCTCAAACAACAAAGTTTAGTTTTTCTTTTTTCTTTTTTCTGGAAACCATGAAGGCTCCGTCAAATGAATTTCATCCCAATCCCACCGAAGGTACGAGCTTTTTATGTTCTTCGTTTCGAGATTTAAGTTAAAAAAAAAACAAATTTCTTTCTCAAGCTTTTCTGGGTTTGGAATTCTTCACAGTTTCTGCATTTCATGTTTGGTGATTTTCGTGATTTGAAAATTGGCTTCTATTATTCTATTTCAACATGGAGTCAGCCCAAAGCCACAAATCGAGTTTCTTTCAGTTTATTTAATAGAGTGGTTGTCACATAAATGCCGCAACTTTTTTTTACAAATTTTCAGACTTTTACATGAAAATATGCTAGATAGATTTAAATTGTTCTTTTTCTGTTGTTGTGATGAACAGGAGAGAAGAAAGCAATCAATTCTCAGCTATGGCACGCTTGTGCAGGGCCTTTGGTTTCATTGCCTCCTGTGGGAAGTCTTGTGGTTTACTTCCCTCAAGGACATAGTGAGCAAGTAGGTTCCAAACGCAAACGCAGACGGAAACGAAAAACGCTATTTTTTGCGTTTAGAACAAAGCAATCAATCCAAGTAATAATGATCAATGGACTCTTTTCAGGTTGCAGCATCGATGCAGAAGCAAACCGATTTTATACCAAATTACCCAAATCTTCCTTCTAAGCTGATTTGCTTGCTTCACAGTGTTACATTACATGTAAGCCTCTTTTGTCCCCCAACTTGTGAATCAAAATCAGTGAGAGAGAATAAGAAGAAGAAGAACTAATCATAACTTGTGAAAATCTGAATCAGGCTGATACTGAGACCGATGAAGTTTATGCACAAATGACTCTTCAACCTGTGAATAAGGTTTGAATCTTCAATATCCATGATTTTAGCTTGTGATTTGAGAACTTTTTTAACACTTTGAGTTTTGCCTGATCATCCAAAATGTGTACCAGTACGACAGAGAAGCATTGCTAGCTTCTGATATGGGCCTGAAGCTAAACAGACAACCTACTGAGTTTTTCTGCAAGACTCTTACAGCGAGTGACACAAGCACTCACGGTGGATTCTCTGTACCGCGTCGTGCAGCTGAGAAAATATTCCCTCCTCTTGTATGTCTCTGATCAAAGCTACTCTCAAATTGTTTGTTTCTTCCCTTCTGCTTCCTCTTCTGAATCTGTTTTGCTAAAAGTTCTGAGGATGCTTAAAACAGGATTTCTCGATGCAACCGCCTGCACAAGAGATTGTAGCTAAAGATTTACACGACACTACATGGACCTTCAGACATATCTATCGAGGTATAAAATCATCTCAAGAGTGGTATATTAGCTCAAAAGAGTGAAAACTTCAATCTAATTTGTTTTCTTTGCTGTAATCTGATCTCAGGCCAACCAAAAAGACACTTGCTTACCACAGGTTGGAGCGTTTTTGTTAGCACAAAGAGACTATTCGCCGGTGATTCAGTTTTGTTTGTAAGGTATGAGTCACACTTATATCAAAACACTAAGCAGAAATGGACTTTATTCTTCTCATAAGGGCACTTGGGTTTAAATACTGATCTGCAGAGATGAGAAATCACAGCTGATGTTGGGTATAAGACGTGCAAATAGACAAACACCGACTCTTTCCTCATCGGTCATATCCAGTGATAGTATGCACATTGGGATTCTTGCAGCTGCAGCTCATGCTAATGCCAATAGTAGCCCATTTACCATCTTCTTCAATCCAAGGGCAAGTCCTTCAGAGTTTGTAGTTCCTTTAGCCAAATACAACAAAGCCTTGTATGCTCAAGTATCTCTTGGAATGCGATTCCGGATGATGTTTGAGACCGAGGATTGTGGGGTTCGTAGATATATGGGTACAGTCACCGGTATTAGTGATCTTGACCCTGTTAGATGGAAAGGCTCGCAATGGCGTAATCTTCAGGTAATGTATTTGGAGTTATGGTAAACTGCTTATGATGATCATTTCTTCTGAATCTTTTGTTCATGGTTTTGAACAGGTAGGATGGGATGAATCAACAGCTGGAGATAGGCCAAGCCGAGTATCCATCTGGGAAATCGAACCCGTCATAACTCCTTTTTACATATGCCCTCCTCCATTTTTCAGACCTAAGTACCCGAGGCAACCAGGAATGCCAGGTAAAGTTTACTTCCATCTATTCTTTCATCGTTCTTTGATTGAGTTTCCGGTTACTAACCTTGGAGGTTTCTGTTGCAGATGATGAGTTGGACATCGAAAACGCTTTCAAAAGAGCAATGCCTTGGATGGGAGAAGAGTTTGGAATGAAAGACGCACAGAGTTCGATGTTTCCTGGTTTAAGTCTAGTTCAGTGGATGAGTATGCAGCAAAACAATCCATTGTCAGCTGGTGCTGCTACTACTCAGCTCCCGTCCGCGCTCTCATCTTATAACCTACCGAACAATTTTGCTTCCAACGACCCTTCAAAGCTGTTGAACTTCCAATCCCCAAACCTCTCTCCCGCTAATTCCCAATTCAACAAACCGAACATGGGTAACCATATCAGTCAACAGATGCAAGCACAACCAGCCATGGTGAAATCTCAACAACAAGTACAGATGTCACATCAACAGCTGCAGCAACATCATCAGCAGCAGCTAGGGGTTTATAACACAGGTTCTGTAAACAATGGCGTGACTGTTGTTTCTAACCAAGTCTCATGTCAGAATCAGTCTACTGGTTTTTCTCAGGCTCAGCTTCAGCAGCAGTCAATGCTCTCTAATGGTGCTAAAATGACACACCAGAACCTAGTTTCCAATAAGGGCTCGTCTCAAATGACATCGTTTGCGCAAGAATTGCAGTTTCAGCAGCAATTGGAAATGCACAACAGTAGCCAATTATTGAGAAACCAGCAAGAACAGTCCTCTATGCATTCACTACAACAAACTCTGTCCCAAAATCCTCAGCAACTCCAGATGCAACAACAATCATCAAAACCAGGTTCCTCACAACAACTTCAATTGCAGCTACTGCAGAAGTTACAGCAGCAACAGCAGCAACAACAGCAGCAACAGCAGCAGTCAATACCTCCAGTAAGTTCGTCCTTACAGCCACAGTTATCGGCGATGCAGCAGACACAAAGCCATCAACTGCAACAACTTCTGTCGTCTCAGAATCAACAACCTTTGGCACATGGTAATAACAGCTTCTCAGCTTCAACTTTCATGCAGCCTCCACAGATTCAAGTGAGTCATCAGCAACAAGGACAGATGAATAATAAACCTCTTGTAACCACCGGAAGATCACATTCTGGTCACACAGATGGAGAAGCTCCTTCTTGTTCTACCTCGCCTTCCGCCAATAACACCGGACATGATAATGTTTCACCGACGAATTTCTTGGGCAGAAATCTACAACAAGGACAAGCAGTATCTGTATCTGCATCTGATTCAGTCTTTGAGCGTGCAAGCAATACAGGCCAAGAGCTTTATACAAAAACAGAGAGCCGGGTCAATCAAGGCATGGTGAATTTAAAGAGTGCTGCTGAACACTTCAAGTTTAAAGGTGCGGTAACAGATCAACTCGATGTATCCACAGCGGTAACGACGTATTGTCCTGATGTTGTTGGCCCTGCAGAGCAGCAACATGCTTTTCCATTACCATCATTCGGTTTTGATGGAGATTGTCAATCTCATCATCCAAGAAACAACTTAGCTTTCGCTGGTAATCTCGAAGCTGTAACTTCTGATGCTCTCTATTCTCAGAAGGACTTTCACAACTTGGTTCCAAACTATGGCAACACACCAAGAGACATCGAGACCGAGCTATCCAGTGCTGCAATCAGTTCTCAGTCATTTGGTATTCCCAGCATTCCTTTTAAGTCCGGAGGTTCAAATGAGATCGGTGGCATCAATGATTCAGGCATCATGAATGGTGGTGGACTCTGGCCCAATCAGACTCAAAGAATGCGAACATATACAAAGGTTAGATATCTTTCTCTCCCTCAAACAAAGCTCTAATCTTATTGCAACTTAGTTTCCGAGTGTTTTAACGCAAAAAGTTCTAAACTCCTTGAAGGTTCAAAAGCGAGGGTCAGTAGGAAGATCAATAGATGTTACTCGTTATAGCGGCTACGATGAACTCAGGCATGACTTAGCAAGGATGTTTGGCATCGAAGGACAGCTCGAAGATCCACAAACCTCTGATTGGAAACTCGTCTACACAGATCATGAAAACGATATATTGCTCGTTGGTGATGATCCTTGGGAGTAAGTTCCAGACCAACAACAAGCTCTTAAAAATCTCATTGAACGAAATCAAAGATTTCAACATTCTGATCATCCTTTGGCTATTTGTTTTTTCCTCAGGGAGTTTGTGAACTGCGTGCAAAACATAAAGATACTATCATCAGCAGAAGTCCAGCAAATGAGCTTAGACGGAGATCTTGCAGCTATCCCAACCACAAACCAAGCCTGCAGCGAAACAGACAGCGGAAATGCTTGGAAAGTACACTATGAAGACAATTCTGCTGCAGCTTCATTCAACAGATAGAAACAAAAAAAAAAGATGCAAATACAGCAAAATCAACTTAAAGTACAGCTTTTTTTTGGTGTACTGCAAACAACAAACTAAGAAGAAAACGAAGAAGAAGATACTGCAAGGTATATATACATTTTTATAGGACAGTGATTTGATTTTTCAATCTAACTTGATGTTGTTGTATTTTCTTGTTTCCATATTTTATATAACCTGTGAAACAACAAGAAAAAAAAGAGGACAAGACTATTACGAATCATCTTCAGTAATTATTAATCTTTGTTTCTCTCTTCAATGCCCAACTATCTGGGAAAATTGACAGATTCTCTCTTAAAACCAGAACCCTCTACTAAAGTCAGCGAAATATTCAACATTGAACAACAAAAAAAATACAAAAAGGATATAATCACGTGGAAAACAAGACAACAAAATCAAAAGAGTCTCTGAGTTCTGAGTTTACCCGCGTGATCACACAATGAGAATAGCATGTTCATATATCCGCCACGTGTCAATCCCCCTGACACAGACAATTTACAAACGCGCTCTCTTTCACATTGAGTTTGACCACAAAAAAGTCAAAAACTCACTCACTCTTCACTCTTGTCGTCGTATATAAACCTAAAGCGGCAAATTCTATATTCCAATTCAAATCAAACCAAAGCTAACTGAAACTGAAGCGTGAAGAACAGAGCTAAACCGTAAACAGAAAAACCGGGTGGTTTGGTTTGTAGATGGAGGGATCGTCGTCTTCGTCAAAGTACAAAGGCGTGAGGAAGAGGAAATGGGGGAAATGGGTTTCAGAGATCAGGCTTCCCAACAGCAGAGAACGTATTTGGTTGGGCTCCTACGACACTCCCGAGAAGGCGGCGCGTGCCTTCGACGCTGCTCTCTTCTGCCTCCGAGGCGGCGGCGCCAAGTTCAATTTCCCCGATAACCCTCCCACGATATCCGGCGGAAGAAATCTGTCGCGATCGGAGATCCGAGAAGCGGCTGCGAGGTTCGCTAATAACTCGGAAGAAAATGTCGTCGTCGATGCCGGCTACGAGACGATACAGCAAGAGTCTCCTTCAACCTCGTCGTCGTCGATGATGATGATGACGATGGACATTGATTCGGAGTTCATGAGTATGGTTCCGACGGTTGGTTCGGGTAATTTCGCTTCGGAATTCGGGTTATTCCCCGGGTTTGATGATTTCTCCGACGAGTATTGTGGCGATCGTTTCAGAGAAGAGCTTTCACCTACACGGGATTATTACGGCGGCGAGAATCACGATGGATCGGTGTATCTTTGGAATTTTTGAATTTCATGATTCGCTCACGGAGAATCTGGCATTTTTTTGGGAAGGACGGTCTATCAAATTTGTTTCACTTCGGATCCAGAATTTTTACTGGGATATCTATTTATTCTAGTATCTTCTTTTTTGTCATTTGTTCCCCATTTTTTTGGATCATTTCGATACTGATTCATTATTTCCCCCCCAGATTTTCGTTTGTTTGTTGAAAAATAAAATATATAAATTGACACACTCACGTGATCATATTTGTAAAAGATATTCTCAGTTCCGATGGCTTGTATTGGGCCGAATTATTCATCGTTATACGACTCAACCCACAAATATTATTTCAGGCCCATTCCAACTAATAAGGCAAGTACAATCAATCGTAACTTTTATCAACATCAGCTCACAGAAAAACAGATGTAAAACCACAAATCTTTGTCTTGGAACTGTTGATAACAGTGGCGGACCCTGAAATATTTTTTACTGGATGTATAATATAACATGGATAAAGACTGTAAAAAAACAATTAAAAAATATATAAATATATGGTGTCATTTAAAAATTTAAACTAACGTTACCGGGGTCAAATATAAGAAAAACAACCATATTTACCATTAATTATGTATTTTCTTAAACCAAAACTACTTAATTAAAAAAAAAGGGTGTCATATGACACCTCATCCCTCTAAGTAGGTTCGACACTGGTTGATTATATAGTCAATGTTTCAAGGTATGTGAAATAATTATCTTGAATTCTTCTTTGTTACTACACTTAGAGAAGATTAAGCAATTTTTCACATAATTTTTCATACGATTAAGTTTTAGTAGCTATAAGTAGGTTACCTAAACTTTCACAATCCGTACCATGTTGGTTCGATTTCCTTTAGCTAGTATTTAATACAAATAAGTCAATGAAAATCAAGGTCTAATAACAAAATTGGAACATGATTCACCAAATAATCTAACATTGTTACCAAACTATGATATAATTCTTAGCCACTCTTAAAAAATTAATTGCTCTTATTTGATACAAATATATATATATATATATATATGCAATGATTGTAACATATGAAAAGCGAAAACAAGAAGAAGAAAGAGACGAGTGATAGACACTGATTGATCAATCACTGCGAAGAACAAACGAGAGATACGAAATTGAAGAACAGCTGAGTAACCTATGCACTCGTAGCTGAAGAATCAAAGTCGAATTCATTAAAAAATTGAATTTTTTTTTGTTGAAGAAAATCGAATGGAAAACAATGGCGGAAAATTATTTTTTGAAGGTATATGATGATGTTTATGAGAAATACTATGCTAACTGACTTTATTCAGTTGATAAATTGATGAGACTCTACACCGTATCTATACATGCTAATAACTCGTAAATTAGTGATATAGATGACAGAGTAATTTTAACATAATCTGCAGTAATAATAAAAAGAAATTAGCATCTTAACAGAAAATGTACATAACGTCTGACAAAAAAAATAAAATAAGGGTACATAACGTAAGGAGCTTTTACAGAAAATGCGAATATCCGACCCGTCAAAAAATGCGGATATCCGGTGGCGCTAGGTTCTCCATTTTATCTTCTTTCTCTTCATAATCAGAAACTCCTATAAGATTTTCCTTCTTTCGACTGCTCTTCTTCTTCCTCAAATAGCTTCCACTTTTCGATTATGCTACTAAGCAATTCCCAAATGGTTGTTCCGGGAAACAGATCGATTATTTCGCCGGGAAATTTCACGTAGAGTCCGACAAGTCCTTTAGATATGAAACTCCCGTCACCTGGAAGCTCGACGAGGTACGATAACGGCGGGATTGGGTTAGGTATCGTCGCTGCGCTTGAGAAATCCGGCATCAGGATCACTCGGCACCAGATTTCGTCGAAACAAAACCCGGTTTGCTACTCTGGGTCCGGTTCGAATAGATCCAACCCGGTTCACTGTGCCCGGAGATTCCAATTCCCAGCGGAGGTTGATCTCTCCGAGGAATACACTTGCGTCACGAGTCGCGATGGCGTGACCAGAGTCTATTACAACGACGACGAATTTGAATTTTGTCAGAGTCGATCGGACGGTGATCGGAGATGGGATAAATCGATGGGTATCGCCGAGAAATCACCGGCGAAGAAGAGGGAGGTAATCAGGGATTCTCCAGGTTTCCTGAGTTTGTGTTGCTTGTGTAAGAAGAAACTTCAAGGCAAAGACATTTACATGTACAAGTAAGCTCCTCCAATGTGCCTTTTTTAAAAAATCATGAATTTTTTTACATATAAAGTGAAACGGATCATGAGGTTTCTGAAAAATTGATTAGTTTTGTTGTTGTTGTTTGTATTGAATGAATGTGCAGAGGAGATAAAGGATTTTGCAGTGTAGAGTGTAGATCGGTAAAAATAATGGAGGAAAATCTAAACGTGCAACATAAATCAACAAGTGTTGAGCTTTTGAGCTCTCCGTACGCCGGACGAAAAATCTCTTCCGCCGGAATATTCGTAATATAAGAACTTACTAATTTAGAGGTGTGATTGTTTGGTTGATTCTACCGGAAATTCATTTACTTCTTTGTCATAAAGCCATATATTATTAGGCTTCATTATGAGTTTTTGTATAACTAGGCAAAAAAATAAAATCTCGATAAAACAGACGAGAATTTTTCTAGTGTTAGCAATTCATTCAGACAATCACTATATATATATTATGAATTAATTTGATATGTTTTCGATTTTTTCGGTTCAGATATGCAAAAGTAAAAAACTATTATAATCAAAGTAAAAAAAAAAAAATCTCGACAATCAAAATAAATTTTTATTTTTATTTATTTGGTTTAAAACTTTAAATTGATATCGGATCGGTTTTAACCTAAAACACTCTAAATACTTCATTAAAAAGATGTTGTTATTCCAGACCAATATGTTTTTTAAAAAGATGTTGTATCTAATATATTAAAACAGAGTGCTATTTTGTGTCCAAACAGAAAAATATCAATATAAATATATTCATATCATGGATAACTTTTAAACTTTAGATTTTTGTGGATAATTATCCCTGTTTCCAAACAGAATAATTTTGTTCAATTAAAAATTTATTTAATTAATCTGATTCAATTAAATAGTAGNTATTTTTTATTTACATATATTAAATGATTAATATTTTAAGAATCACACAATTTTAAGAATTGTTAATTTAGAATTAAATTCGAGATTGTCCAGATTATGTTAATATTCGTTTATATTAATAAAAATTTATTAAAAAAATATTATCATAAAATCTAAACCAGAAATGGTTATTCTATTCAAATTCAAAATTAAGAATTCTACCACAAGCAAAACTAAAACATATATATATATATATTGTGTCCAATCATGAAAACTTTTATATTATGCTATTATCAAAAATCACAAAATCAGTTGTTATTATATCTTTACAAAAATAATAAACCGGATATTAATTTATATTTAATTTAAATATTCAAATTTAAATAATATTCTCATAATGACATAGATCATAAATGATACTCCCTCTGTTTCATAATATAAAGTTGTTTTGGCTAAAAGCACAAATATTAAGAAATTAAATTTTCTTAAAAATGTATCATTTAATATATAAATTAAAAACAATTCAGCCAATCATAAAAAAGACTGCATAATATTATTGGTCACACAATATTCAATAAAGGTAAAAATTGCATAAAAATGTGAAAACAACTTATATTTTGAAACAAAAAAACCTATAAAACAACTTATATTATGAAACAGAGGGAGTGTTATTGTATATTTTTTTATCATAATAAATTAGCCTTAAATTTTAAATATTTGAAATTAGTAAATATTTATATTATACGGTAATATGAACATGCGGGTTATAATTATGTTTTTATAATCACGGTCATTCTCGGATTAATATGAACGGATGGGTTAGAATTATGTTTTTATAATCACGACCATATTTAATACTAGAAAAACTTAAATATACAAAAACAAAATATATATAAACACAAAAATAAATCTTTGTCACTTATTGAAAAAAATTATATCTATAACACAAATTATATCTATAACACAAATTATACATAAATACAAAAAAACAAATTACAAAATTTGGTAAACAAAAAAACAAAAACTCTCGTGCGGACGCACGGGGTAGAATCTAGTTTAAATCATTAAAACAGAAACGACTTTAACGAATTTGTTGTAAGAAAATACATATACGAGTGTCGCCGAGGAAGGAGTTTATATAGTTCAGGATTTATCCAGTGACTACATGTTGCTTGTGTAAGGAGAAACTTCAAGGTACATGTACAAGTAAGCGACTCGAGTATCAAACGAACATTGGCCTATCAAGTAAAATTTTCCGATGGAATTTCCAAAAACCAAGACAATCTAGTACATAAATCCATAGAACGTGAATCGGATAACAATTTCTTTTTTCTTTCTTTCCGTTTTATAAAACTAATAATTACTTATATGTAATTGTTTGGGCAAAATTTAACCAGTTCATTTGAAGAATTACGTAAAGCACGAGATTGATGATCTTCTTTATTTAACCGAATAACGTTGCAATCTTCTTTAGTTGGCTCTAATCCCCATATGATGCGCGATGTTTGCTCCCGTGCTGTCTCCGGCGATAAATACTCTGCTCAAATCGGCGTTTTCGTTCACCCAATCTTCCGGACCAGATCCGGCGATATGAGTGGATATCCATTTGATAGCGTCCAACGAATCTTCGTACGCGATGGGAGTCGGATGCTCAGGCGCGCGCCGGTAATCCACCGAGACGGCGATGCAGCCGGCGGCTGAAACCGCCGATGTTTTTTTAGCTGTTGTTACACCTTACTAAGTACTAACTTATAACACATTGGTTGCATTAATAAAATGCGATTAAAATAAATTAGAGTAGTAGTTTAAAAAATTAATCAAATGATAACAGATTAATTTTTTAACGAATTTTAACTTTGTTTTTAATGAGAACACAAAGAAATTTAAGGAAATGTGTAAATGTGTTAAGAAGAACCATGTCGTTTTCTTTTCCTCGGAAATCATAATTAGAGGATTTTAATTTTTCGAAACTAGAAAAAAGAAAACCAGTTTTTGTTTGAGGTTAAAGAGACTTAAGAAAGAATATTAAAAATGATACCCAGTATGTATGGTCGTCAACAAAATTAACATACGAAACTAATGTTTGAGATAACACAGAGAAAGGGGATTTAGACAGACAATACCTAGTAAAAGAACAAACTTCACACAGACACTAACAAGAATTGATCGCTAATCATTATCAAATACATACAAATATATGAAGTTTCCTAATAATTGAATAGTTGTAAAAATACTCCATAAATTAAGAAGAACCATGAACGCAGGAGCTTTTATATATATCTTAGTTTATATTGATGATGCAACGTCAAAAGAATAGCCCGGTACGGTTTGTGGTGGTTTAGCGATACCCGTCATATTTCAGCTGCTAAACCGAGCCAAGAGGTGTTGTTGTCTCCGGTTTGAGGCTTTGAAGACGCTTTGGCTGGATCGCATAATTGGTATGGTGCCTTTGACGTAACCCTATCCTTTCTCTTCGCCAGGAACCGATGGAGTGAAGCTCTTCTAGCAATTGGAAGTTCTGTTAAACAAAAGGGATAATTTATTTGTTAGAAGCTGTGTTAAAAAAATACGGTTTGAAGCTAAAGACTAGATGGAAACAAAAGAGATGGAGAAAGATTACCGCATGCCATTGGAGTAGAGGAGGATTGGATAGGCTCTTGTGTTGCGGTTTTCCTGAGATGAGGGATATGAATGATGTTGCTTGTGATATCGGGTTGATTCTTGGCTAAGTTAGGAGTGTAAACACTTTGGATGTTGTTGTTGACATTAGATGTGAAACCGGTGAAGCTATTAGCGGTTCCTTTGCTCGCCAGGTTCATCACTTCTCTCGCTTTCTCAGCAGAAAAGTCATTGAACACAATCACTTGCCCGCCGTAGAATATAGTCAACGGTGCAGTTTGAGGCTGCTCTGGTTTCACAGATCTGTTCAAGAAGACACCATAAATTAGTCAAGATATAAGACAACAAATCTTATCTTTTTAGTACATGAGATTAACCAACATACCTAGTAGTAGTAGCATTTGTCATTTTGAGGACATCTTCCATAACTTGGGGAGAGAGGAAGACGAGGAAGAAAAGCTTGATTGCCGAGGAAACAAATTCTTCGGCTTAACATCCGCCATGTTGGAAGCTTCACAAGGGAATAAACTCATGGTTGTTGTGGGCTGACGTGAGATGCCAAAGTTTCCTGCATATATGATCCAAAAGTAAGATTTCTCTATCTCTCTCCCATAACTTTTGTTTTTCGATGTCAAATTTAGCAAAGTTAAAAATTCTTCGTTTCTATTAGAATCCATAAGGGTCAACGATTACAAGAAAAGGAAACAAAAAAAAAGCACCACTTTGAAACAAATCATACTTAGCTGTTGATTCCAGATTAAAAACCCTAAGAACCTAGATGCAAAACCGGTTCCTCTGCCTGATTCCGGTCAACAGATTTTCGATTTGATTTCAGGAATTCAAAATCAGAGAAAACGAAGAATAAAAAAAAAAAAAGTGGATCTAGAACAAAGAGAAGGTTCCTTTACCGTTGACATCAGGCTTGCATGCCATCCCTAAACTTAGATCTCCAAAGCTACCGTTCTCCTTCAGATACTGACTCAATCGACTACACGTCAGAGAGAAGCTCGGCTTCCCAGAAAACCTCCGACTAGCGGCGAAATCGGAACACTCCATAGAACTCGACATCGTTAAACAAACAAAACCTTGGAAGAAACGAATCAAACCAGCTCAGACTGAGAAAACGAGTTTCTCTAATAGCAGAATCGGTCGACGGAATCCAATCTTCCTCTTCAATTTGGTTTCAGTTTCTCTCTTCTTCTTCTTTGTCTCTTGCAAATTGCGTTTGTCACGAGGGAGAAATGGAGAGGCTCTTTAAAACTTTCTTTCCTTTGGTTGGTTTGGTTGCAGAGCCCTCTCCAATAACACAATATATACTATACTATTAATTAATTAAATTTGCTTCATCTAATTGTTCGCCCCTTTAAAAACACGTGTTTTGTTTTTTTCTTTTAGTAAGAAGATGTGTCTCGGTTCACTCTTGTCCACGTTCAACACTTTCCGTTTCCTTAAATTACAATTTTATCCCTCTTCACGAGGCTAAATTATCTATTGGTTTGTTCGTAGGTAGGACGAAGTCAAACCAAACACCAGACACTGTAGGTTTATTGATTGGAGTATATTTTCTTTCAAGCCAATTGTAGGATTTGTAATTTCTTATGCAGATGGTGTATAGGAAAGTTCATTCGTTGCGGATTAGATAAATTTTTTTTAACACCTTTATTTATTTATATAAAATCAAGTTACATAAAATGGTAAAAATACAAAGTGACAAAACAATAAAAGTAAATTTTGACAATTTTTTTTCTAGAGAAAATTTATTCATTAAGAGAGTGTCCATCATTCCCTTGCTCATATTTGCATTCGATCTGATGCGATTTTTATCTTTGGCTATTTATCTATCATTTTCCATGTTATATTACATTGACTCATTCTCAATTAAAAACATTATAACTTTTTTTTATACGTATGGAGAAATCTTTTTTGCATAACATATCCACTCCAAATTTGTATAGATATGGAAATTAGTAGTTGCAAAATCTGTATTTGCTTAATATGACATCCGGTAAGTAAACATTTTGAAACAAAATATTTGTTTAAACTCGAATAATCATATTATTTTTTTGTAGCAAATTGTAGGCATACTTATCCTCATGGTTTTGGTGTGGACAAATTTGGTATCTATATAACTAACAAGAAATCAACCAAACACGTCCAAAATAACTTTTCTCTAAATATGGAAAAAAGCAAAATTCATTAAAAAAAAATAAAGTGAAAATAAGATAGAAAACAAACAAAACGCGTTACAAGTCAACAGTCAAGCCTCATCTCTTTGGCATTTTGTAAATGCTCTTCATATTAAACTATATAAACTTATAATTATATACTCGAGACATTTTTAAAATAATAAATTGCTATAAAGTTTATTAACGCGTGATTCATGCAGAGATACAAACTAATATTTGTCTATTAAGAAAAAAATAAAAATAACAACTGAAGTCTGTGAGTCGTCGTCGATTAGTAATTAAATGCATGCGGCAAAAGCTAAAGATTGAAGTCAATCCACATGCGACCGTCACAATTGATTAACGCCAGGAACCATATGCTATAATTTAATTGAATAATCAAAAAGTTTTATCACGTAACGAAAGAGTAAAAATTAGACGAAGCGTAAACAAAAATTGATGTTTCGTACATAAAAGATACCTAATCAATTTCTCAAATATCCGGCAAATGCGACTAATATAATCTATATGTCAAGGGTTACTACCGTCTAACTGAAAAACGTAAACGGAGCAAACCTTCACGGCGTTATTAAACTGTGAGTGGGTCCCAACTGAAGACAACACCACCATCCACATGTTCCGTCGACCACGTTTTTGTTGTTATGCGTTTTGAAATAATAAAAATAGTAATAAAGTTAAAATTGAAAAATTAAAGAAAAAGAAAAAAGCAAAGAAATACTACAAAACAAGGAGGCGGCAAGTGCACGTTGTCTGCACCAATTTGACGTGACACGTGCCCACCTTTGGTTGGTTTAAAACTACGCGTATAGATTCTTATATTCTTTCTTTCTCTACAAAACAATGGAGTAGGAGCTCTGCTATGCTGCTACGCGACCTATAGATATCCAATGCAACGACAAAAATATTATATTAACTATGATGAATTGATGATATATATAAATTAAGACTAAAAAAAGGCGTCCAAATGCAACGGGTCTTTCTTTTACAAAACTGATGGAAACTTTATTACAAGAAGATTAGATATAAAAATCAAGATATAATTTTGACTAATAAACAAAACAAAAAACTCAATTGCATCAAAAATATGTATCTAAAAAATCGATTCGGATGGAAGCTTTCTCTTTGAATTTTGTTATGGCGCTTCTCATCAAAATTATAGAAAATTGAGTTAGTTTTCCAATGGGAGTGGTTTCAACTCATTCGGGGTTGTATTGAATGAATTACAGCCGATTTAGTGGACATATATCCATTTAGTAATTAGCGTTTGACTTTGTTAATTCCGATTTTATAAAATCAATTACAACTTGAGAAATTATTTTGAATAATCGATAGTTGAAAAATAAATTGAACGCGCGAAAATAGATAAAAAAAAAATAAATGAGCAATTTCTCATTGATTTTGAGTATATTGGTTTGAACTTGTAAGATATGAAATGTGGGCTATAAAAAGTAGATAGGAATAGGATATTAAACGTAAAAGATCTTCAAACTCGTGGGAAATGCGTATACTGGTTGGGGGAGGAATACAGATCTGCGAAGTAAGTTGAGTAACGTGTCCAATTATATTTGTTGTTTTTCTTACATCTATTCATCCACCATTTGAGTTTACCTTTTTATTTTACGACTCTTAATTTCTTTGTTAATGAGAAAACAAAATTTTAGAAATTTAATGTCTAATAGTATTACTTACTTATTATTCAGATGCAAGTCTGTCTTTTCGTTTAGGAATTTTTTTTTTAAGGACATGGTTGACTTTGGTAATCGTAGATTCATACGTAGCCACGTTTGTATATGTTTTTAAAATACTGATATACCATACAATGATATACGGATACAAGTTTTGAAAAAAAGTTTTTATAATAATACGCACATGATATTTCTAGAAATGATCAAACAATTGTTCGGCAGTTTCGTTTTTGGTTACATGTAAAGGTACGCATGCGCTTGTTAGACTTTCAACGAAAATTAAGTATTATAATAATCTAATGGGTATATAAAGAACATAAATACAGTTGATGACCATTATTGGTAGGACTGAGCATGGATCATGTATCTTTGAATTTTGAAGTACATTTTATTCGATATGACCTTTACGGATAGAAAAATAAATTATCTTTATTCGATCCATAAAAAATGGATATGCAGAAAAAAACATATCCGATAAAAGTAGTTAACATGCTAAATATTCGATTTTATATTTTACCCATATATTTATAGATCGTTAACCTTACTTGTATAATAACTTTATATCAGATTAAATTGGACTTGAATTTTAACGTTTATTAAGAAACATAATTAGATATTTTATTGTTAATTGAACATAATAATTAGATTGATAATGTTATCAACTATATATAAATTATTAGTAATATTATAAAATACTATTAAAATGGGTATTTATGGATCGGGTAATAAATCAGATAATGGATCGGGTACTCAAAAAAACTGATACTCAATATCCGATTTTTATCCGCAGATAATAGAATTATGATACTTTTTATCTAATCATAAGAATACATATACATTTTTTTGGAGACGGATAACGGGTATCAATGTCCAATCCTAATTATTGGAGTCGTCTGTGTTTTGCAGAATATACAATATACAAATGTTAGAAACCGTGCTAATTAACTTTAGTGGTGGAACATGCTTCTCGTGTAAGATTTTTATATAAATTACATATTTCTGATACTTTATTTTTTATTTATTTTACTCGTCGTTGGTGTTGAACTTCGTGCTGGATTAGAATTCGAGCTTGGTCCAATAAAAATTCGACCTCTCAACAGTAAACATCGTTTATGAGTTTAAGTCTTGCATTCATCCATCATCAAATTTTGTATTCTCTAATTCGATCAAAAAAAGCAATATGATTCCTTTCGTTCTGATTTATAGTTCGATCGGATCGAGAGACTCAACTTGTTTTTATCATTAGCTCGACCAGCGAATCTTGGCATCAACACTTGTGATCCATTCTCATAAATAATGGGCCAGAAGATCATAACTTCCTCCTATATACTGGGAAAAAGAACTTCTCCTCTAGATATTTATATATTATTTTCTAATTAAAATTACAAACTACTGTATTTATCAGATTGAGAAAAATCCAACAGCGATGAAGAGAAATCGTCCAAATAATTTTCGTTCTTTGTCCCTAAATTTACGTTAATGTACACAAATGACCGTGAATTGAAAAAAACATTTAAATGTCGTAATCGATGTCCGTCACATTAGACTCAGCCGCAGGCTTAACAAGGCGACCTTCCTCGTCGTAAACATCTAAATTCTCGCATGGCCGAGGGAAAATCGACCCAAAGACTCGACCTTTCACGAACGAACACTGAAATATATGTTTCTTCTTGTACGTTAACCCAACGGACATGTCCCGAAACGTCACATTCCTCACCGGAATCTGTTCGCTCCCATGGATTCGGACCGGCACTCGCACTCCTTGTCCGCGGATTCCCGCAAAACTGAATCCCGAAAGTGTCGGATAAGCTTTCCGGTCGAAATTATCGTCCGCGTGCTCGTTGTAGTCCGTCTTGATCACGATCCCAACCCGAACGTTGTCTAGTGTTAGGTTTTTGTAGGTTATGTTGCGGATGTAACCGCCTCGTCCTGGAGCCGTTTTGATTCTGACTCCGCGGCGTGAGTTCCAGATAAGAAGGTTCTCGATCGTCACGTTCGATATCCCACCCGACATTTCACTTCCGATTGATACACCAGCACTGTCGAAACATATATTTTTTTTGTAAAAATAGTATATTTGTGTATTAACCTAACCCAACGCTAATCCGTGTTCAAATAACAATCACGATATGACCTAATCAGAAGTGTCATTTATTTTTGGATATTTCCTTAAAACGCGTAGAAAGGTTTCCTTTTTCTGTATCAAAAATGAAAACCTTTTCCATATTTTGCAGTGAAACGTGAGAAATGAGAAAACTCATTACCTGATAACAGAGCGAACGACGAGATTACGGATAAGAATGTTTGTAGAAGGTCGTCCATATGCAATCCCAAACTGATCCCACCCACTCTTTATCGCAATTGCATCATCCCCCGTGCTAATGTAACAGTCCTCAATTACCATATCCTCACAGGAATCTGTTTAAACACGGTGCAAAAAGGGTTAAATTTGCCGAGCACACAATAACCCGAAGAAGAGATACTAAGAGGTAGATTAACATACCCGGATCAATTCCATCGGTGTTTGGTGCTCCGGTTACCGGAGCTAAGATGGTGACATTTCTAACTGTTATGTTTTTGCAGTCATATGGATGAAGAGTCCAAAACGGTGAGTCACGCAGTGTTATGTTAGCGATGACTATGTCACTCGACCACATTATTTGAACTAAAGGTCCCCTCGTATTGTTGAGAAGTCTTCTTTGATGCTTCTTCCACCACGATTGTCCTTGTCCGTTTATTGTTCCGTTATGACCTGTTCGTTATATCCATTCATCACTAACCGATTATCATGTTTCACAAACATGAACTTGAAAAGAAGGGAATCACTAACCGGTTATCACAATGTCTTTGAGGTTTTGACCATGGATTAAGCTCCCATAACGAGGTCCTGGGCGCTCTCTACCGTAACCATATGAAGGCAATGGTGGCATTAAAGGCCAATACTTCTCATCCTGATAATTAATCAAGGCTCAGACATCAATCACGCAATGTCTTCAAAAGTAAAAGCCTCAAGCTACAGCTACATTGAGCAACCTCTGTTTATAAACCTTTACTCTAGGATCTATCTCCAATTTGGATTACCCTCTAGTATTTTAAACCTAAGATAAACCTAAGAGCATGTGTTATTCTCTCGTTAAGTTAACTAAAATTCTCCTAAACTATGTTCCAGAATCAAGCAAACACAGTCAATGTACTCTAATTTGGTTGGAGTCAAACTGTCAGTGACATCCAAAATATCATGTTCTAAGCTTAGGTCTAGCTGAGATTTTGACCTAAACAGAGCTTAAAGCGTCTGTAATCAATCGATGAAAATGATATGTAACCATTTCTGTTCTTTGTTTCGGCAATACAAGAGAAATCAAATCATTCACTAACCTCAACTCCCAGAATCTCGGAATCCTCGGCGAGAAAAAGAGTCATATGGCTGGTGAGATTAAACGGCGCCGTGAGCCACCGTCCAGGCGGGACATTAAGCTGTCCTCCGCCGCCAAGCTTCGAGATCGACATCACCGCACTCTCGAACGCCTCCGTGTTAAGCGTAAACCCATCGCCAACACCTCCGAAATCCTTCAAATCGAACACAACTGGTCTCAGGCGAGGCAGTGGCTTGGTCGGTTTGATCCGGCCGAAAATCGTGAACTTCCCTCCTCCGACGGGACCAACGACGGAGCCGCCGATGTAGGCCGTTCTCTGCCATAGGAAGAGGGAACCGAAGGCGGCGATCCAGAGAAATGTGAAGAGTAGTGTCCGGTGGGAAGCAAGGAGGGAAGTAAGACGACGCTTAGGGTCAAGTCTCTGAAGATGAAATTGAAATCGAGTCGGAAGCAAATTCTCAACCATGATTTTGATTTTGATTTACGGGGAAAATAGAGAAACATAGGGGTGGGTTTTCCTCAGATTAACGCAAAGATCAGTGACGAAAGATTATGTGTTGACAAGTCTGTGTCAGAAGCTGGTGAGTTTGGTGTGAGTGTGATTCGATGGAGTTCCCGTACCGTAAAGGGAAACTCGATAGACACCAAATCGGTTAGTTTGGTTCAGGTATGGTTTGGTTTGGTTGTGACAGAATAATCAATCTCTTTTACATTTCATATTAACCAACCTTCAGTTTGTCCTTCGACCAGAACGGACCCTGAGTTTTAGAAAACCGTAAACTAAAAAAAAAAAAAAAATTTAGGCTGTTTTACCATATTAAGTTTCAAACTTAGATTTTCTGAAATTTTTTTATAATTTTACCACTAAACCAAAATAGACTTTTTAAAATCGAGAGACCGAATTTTTTTTTATGAAAATAAGGGCCGCAAACCCATGATAGCCATAAAGATATCATATCCGCCGCAAACCAATCCCCATCAATGTGATGTAAATGCCTGCAAAAAAAAGAAGTAACAGTGAAAGCCCATCATTACACATATTATCATCATCATCATTATCATTATCAAAATTTTAGCATACCGAGAAGACGTTGCAGTGACCAGGATCAGCGAGATGAGCCATGAGATTCTCAATTGGATCTTGACTAGTACTGTATCTAGCTTGGAAACAGAACCCAACGAAAGCAAGCATCGCGAGCCGTCCGTTTTTAATCTCTTTTGTCCTCAACACCATTACCGGTTCAGGAGAACCTCTCCCCCACATCATCGGATCGAACCATAAACCTCCCGGGTAACCCACATCTGGTTTAGGATTCACCTTGTGGGGATACTTGGGCTCTATGTCCACAGACCCCGGTTTTATCAAATCGGCCCATCTTCTACCTTCTGCCCAGCCCATTAACACTAATTGGGCAAGAAACAGCGTAGTGGAATCCGCGAAATACTCGCGAGACCCTGCGTCGTACCATGAGAAATTCTCGATGAAACCTAACCGCTCGAGACATTCCGGTATTAAGATTCCGGTTACGGCCAGCATGGCCCACCGGCTATGTACGAGCTCAGCTTGTGCAAACCATTTGAGAAGGTCCGGGTCCGACCCTGTGAAAACAAAACCGGTTTAGTTCAAGATTTGGCTTATCATATATAAACCGGATTGGGTTTGCATGATTTTGTACCTAAACCGAGGGGATCGAAACCGAAATCACCAGGAAGGCTGCAAGACGAGTTGTTTTTTTTAAAAAAAGTCAAAGGAAAGTTTCTTTGAGAAATAAAAGCAGAAGAAGGGTTATTTACGAACCTGCCATCAAGCCATTGAGGTGGAGAGCTACCGGGGAACCAGAGAGGACGGTCCGGGGGAAGTGGTTCACAGACGCTAGAAACTTCTTTGCCCGCACGAACCACCACCACACGCTCGCTTTTTATTGCACCGGCGCGTGACGGTAACGCACCTCGTCCTCTTTCCACTCTGGTCGTGGATAAAGCGAGAGCAGAAGCAATGGCAAGAGCCATGTTTGTAAATTTTCTTGTTGTTGTTGCTGTGATTGTATATGATGGACTCGTATGTTATCCAGAAGAATTTGTGAAGCCAGTGTTACGTGACACGTGTACGGTTCGATGTGAAGGATGAAATCATGGAATTATATTAACGGAATTTAGGTTCATACAAAAATGATACTATTATATGATGAAACCATGTCAAAATCTCTATAATATTATTTCAGTAATTTTCATTTAAGCAAATAAATAGTAGGCATTAAAATAAGAGAAATAAAACCCCCAATTTGATTTGTTCATCATCAATAGTTGGGTCAATACCACAGCAAGAAGCGGGGTTCGGTTACGAGGAGAATCCAAGGAAGCTCTTTTATTTTCTCGTGGCAACGATCTCATCTACGTGTCAAAAACTCAGTCCCTCACTCCGGCAACGATGTACCGAACGGCGGTGAAGCGTCTTCTCGGCACCACCCGCCTCCTCCGATTTCCCAAGCTCAGGTCCACCATCATCCCGTCCTCTTACACTTCCGGTCTTTGCACTTCGTCGATGCGTAATACCGAATCGTCGATGGGTAGTCAGTCTGTAAACGCTAATCAATCGGATCACACGGCGGCGTCTTCTTCTTCGAATTCCACGGGTACAAGGGAAGGACCTCGTCGACACGAGAGCAGGAAACCGAGAGCCGAGTTTCAGGAAGAGCATGCTCGTGTTCTCACTGCGTCTCTCCGTCACGTGGTGTGTATTTTGTTTCCAGATTCATCTTTTTTCTCCCTCTCAAATCTCCATCTTTTTTGGCGATTGATTTCTTTATTTGGGAGTTTCTGCAGCCGAGATTAGGTTGGACAGAGGAAGCGATGATGGCTGGTTCAAGAGATGTTGGTGTGTCTCCTTCGATTGTAGGGTCTTTCTCCAGGAAAGAAGCTGCACTTGTTGAGGTAATGGCGTCTCTCATACTCTCTGGAGTTTTAGTAACATTCTGTAGATTTTGATTGGAACTTACTTTGGCTTTTGGTGGTTCTCTTGTTGACTTTCGTTTTTGTTCTACTCTTGTTCAGTTCTTCATGGATGAATGCCTAGAATTGCTTATCGACAGAATAGACTCTGGATTGGATTTGCAAAGCCTGATCCCAAGTGAACGTATCTCCAAGCTCATCAGAATTCGCCTAGAAATGCAGGTCCCTTACATGTCAAAATGGCCTCAAGCTCTCAGCATCCAAGTTAGTTTTGGGCTTTCCTCTGTTTCATGATTATATCAAAGCCCGAGTCCTGTTTTTGAATACATCTCATTGGCAAAACAGGCGCATCCAGTGAACGTCCCAACCAGTTTTAAGCAACGGGCAATGTTAGTTGATGAGATTTGGCACGCTGTTGGAGATGGAGCCTCGGATTTAGATTGGTATGTCAAGCGCACTATTCTTGGAGGAGTTTACTCAACCACCGAGATTTACATGCTTACCGATGACTCCCCAGGTCTTTAAATCCCCCTCTCTTGGATACATTGCTATGTGGTTGAAGACGCATTAACATTAAAGTTTAGAGTTTGTCTATCATTTCATTTTGAGCAGAGTATCGCGATACATGGGCATTCTTGGATGACAGAGTCAAAGATGCTTTTGATCTGAAGAAAAGCATACAAGAGGTAAGTAAAACCTTTCTCGCTATGCTACAGAATTGGAATGAAAACTTCTCATGGGGGCAAATTCACATATTGTGGCAGGCCAAGTATTTTGCACAAGACATCGGAGCTGGAGTTGGGAAATCGGTTCAAGGACTGATGAATGGAGTTATCCAGACGATGTCCAGAAGGGGTGGTAGCTCTGCGTTTTGAAAGATCACACCTTTAGACAATGGAAACTGCTTCATCCTTTTAGATTCTCCAATATTTTGAGTTGAGATATGCTATTTTAATATGTATGGCTTGAAGTGTATTAAACTATTTTATTTATCTTCTAGCTTTGAATAAAACAATCGAGTTTGGAACCATGATTTTGTGAATGTGGAATGTGGATGGAAGCTGAGCTGTGCTATGCTAAGTTTTTCTGTGAGTGAACACAAACATATGGGGTTTTATTGTAATTAATAAAAATTAAGGTTACGCGTAGAGACAACTTTTTAGTTTTCTACTTTGACCCCGAAAACTTTAAGAAAAGTCTATTTTGGATGGCAGACATATTAATAACAAAGATAGAGAAAACCTGAAGCTAGCCAAGTTAGGATTGATTTGGAGTTTGGAGTTTAAACAAAGCTTGAGAGAGATCCGGTGAGTGAGTCGAAGATGGTGAAGTCTTCAGAAATCGTCGGAAAGCTCAATCTCAGGTCTCACCAAGAAGGTGGTTTTTTCTCTGAAACCTTCAGAGATTCTTCTGTTCTCCTCTCCACCTCTCAGCTCCCACCCACATGTAACTCTCTCTCTCTCTCTCGTGTTTGTTTGCAACCATAGCTCCGATTGATTTGAAGTCTTACTGTTGTAGTGTAGTCATTAGTTTCCGAGTTTGGATTTTGAGATTTCGGTGGCAAGATCGGATTTAGATATTATTGCGTGATCTCTCACTATTGTATTTGCTGAAGATGATTCATTTTAGCCGCTTTAACCCATTAGTCATGGCTTCCATCATTGAAATTTGTTGGCCTTCCTGTTCTGATAGAAAATAATATGCTTGATCTGTGAATTTGTTTGGCTCCAGAGGCTTGTTTTGATTCTTTAGGGTTCCAGGCAGATCAGACATACCTAAACTGTTCATCCAGCAACATTTTCATTTCCAAATTCCTTGTTGGGGTTATTGCAGATCATCTCGCAAGTTTGATCCTTTTTTTGTTTTCCCTGTCTGAATCTCTGCAGTCAAGGTAGACAGAGCTGTGAGCACAAGTATCTACTTCTTGCTTCCATCTGGGAGCGTTTCTCGCCTCCATCGCATACCAATGGCTGAAACCTGGCACTTCTATTTGGGTGAACCCATTACTGTAAGTTGAATCTCTTGCCATAACAGTGAAGCAAACCACTTTTATGTTTTGGTTCTTTGAGTTAAATCTCTGTTCTTGAATATTGTCTTGATCAGGTAGTGGAGCTATACGATGATGGGAAGTTGAAATTCACATGTCTTGGTCCTGACCTGATTGAAGGTGACCAGAAGCCTCAGTACACGGTCCCTCCAAACATATGGTTTGGTTCGTTTCCAGCAAAGGATGCTCACTTCTCTCACGATGGGACTCTGCTAAAAGCCGAGCCTAGAGACTCCGAGAACCATTTCTCTCTTGTCGGCTGCACCTGCGCTCTCGCTTTCCAGTTTGAGGACTTTGAGCTCGCGAGACGCTCTGACCTCTTATCGCGGTTTCCTCAACACGAGTCGCTCATCACAATGCTCTCTTATCCGGAGTGAAAGGAGCTAAAGGAGATGCCTTAATGGCTCAACAGTTTGGTTACTGCTAAAAGGAGATACTATGTCGTTTTGTTACTTCAACTCCTTATCTATGGTTCCATACGAGGTTGTAGTTGTACTTTGATTTCACTTTTGATCTCTCTACCTTTGGTTTTTCGGATTTGTAATTGATCGAATCATGTTCAATAAAGAGAGACTTTAGTTTCGAAACAGATTGCATTCCAAAAACAGAGCAGAGGATCTACAGAATTCTAAAGTTAATGACTTACGAGGATTCATCAGTGTCATCTACACACGCATACACGCCAACTAACATTATGACTTATAAATTCAGAAACTTCTGTATTCTCCATCTTCAGCTTTTCTAGTTTCTACAATGCTGCAACACACAGGTAAAATGCCTTCTAATCGAGATCAAGGAACTCCATTCTTTTCCGCATCGTACCCTTTAAAAGCATGTCTTCCTTCTCTGCTTTCTGAGCCTGATTACACAGAAGAGTGTAATTGAGGAGTCAATAGAATCCAAAAACACCAAACAAAATCAAAGCAAATCCACCAAAAGATCCATTTGTGCAAGAAGCTCCCCAATCAAACGAAATTTGAAGCGAAAGCATCAAGAAGTGAAGGGAAGTAAGGAGATATTCCACTAACCCTTTTGATCTCTGCTTCTGAAACTTGAACCATTTGAGCAGGAAGCTCTTCCTTTTCAATGTCCTAAGAGCAAAAAAAAAAAAAAAAAAAAATTCGTTTTAAAAGTGGCAACTTCATATCAGATGCAAGAGGAATCGGTTAGTTTAGTTTTGGTTTACCAGTTCACCAATCAAGACAACATTCTCTCCACGGATTATGTATAGACCTAAGGGAATATCACAGTAGAGATCACCCACGATGACTCTTTCATAAGCTTCTTCTAAAACAGCATTAGCTTCAAGAAAACGACAGACAAACAAAACACTTGAAAAGTCGCTTTTTTGAGATTCTGGATTTTCAGTAAGAAGGGAAAGAGAGAGAACACAAGAAGTACCGAATTGATCAAAGGATCGAAGTAGACCCATCAGCTTCCGACCATCTCGAAGCAAGACAAGAAGTTTCTCTGCAGAAGAAACAACAACAAAAATCAAGACATAAAGAGACTAAGAGATTGTTGAATCATGTAGAAGAAGATAACAACTTCATCAACCATTGGGATCAAAATCAGGATCTTTCTTTGTTTCCTAGATTTCATCGCCAGTTAAGAGAGAGAGAGAGAGAGAGAGAGTTACTGTCTAAGTAGGCGGCAAGAGAAGTGGAGAAGAAGATATCATCAGGAGCGGCCCAAGACATTAGAACTCTGCAACTCACTCTTCAATCGCATTTGCCTTTTGACTTCTCAGTTTCCCAGTTTCACGATTCCCGATCTCCACTTTTCTTCCTCTCGATAATTGGCCACAAGGAACGGAGAAAAAGTCCTAACTTTCACCGAGATAATAGAGAGAGAGAGAGATATTAAGAGATATCTATGAATCGGTTTCATAAGAATGACGACAACTCAACTCACGACGATTATGTTCTGTCAAGCTTGCTCAGACGAGATCCAACCCAAAACTGAGTTTATGTTTTTAGGCTAAAATACTTAAAAGGCCCAAAACTCCGTAACTATTCCAAAACCAACCCATTTTATTTTACATTTGGGTTTCATTTTCTTTGAATCTACTATACTATTAAAACATAGCAGTATTAAATATGTAAGCAAAGTATTAAATATATTGCCAAACATATATTAAATTTGTTGTCAAATATGTATTAAATCTATTATAAACTTAAAAATTATGAATTAAACATATTTAAATCAATAACATTTAAATTAGTTTTTATTCCTAATTTTATATTTTATATATTACATAACTTTATCATGCACGGATACATTGGTTTTGAATCTAGTTCAACTAATTAATTTTCATTTTAATTTCATGAACATATTATATTATGAGTAATTGTAGTAGATAACATAGATATAAGAGTATTAACAATATATGGTAATGAATAATGTGACCACAGTTCATTTTTTTTTAATACGTCACACTTCACACGCTAACTCTTTATCCATTGTCTCTTTTTCAAGAAAGTGTGAGCTTCACTCTTCCTCCCATGCTGATTTTCATCTGAGTTCTACTTCTTTCTCATCTCCATCAACAAAATCAATCAAAACCCATCTCGATTTACTAGATTTTTTTTTATAAAAAAATATATACAAAACAAAATCAACTTTAACAACAAAAAAATTAAACATATATATTTTATTTTCATAACTAAATTTTCAAACAAATCTAATATAAAAGAGTTAAAAATGTTATGTTATAAAAAAAATTCAAAAACAGAATTTTTGTTTATGGATCCGAATTTTGTTTTTAGTCTCGGATCCCGAAAAATCTTGAGCCGGCCTTGGAGAGTAGGAGACTCGTGGAAGAAAAAATCGAGGATGAAGGGAGGGAGGGATTCGTGGCTAACATCCTCGGAGAATACACAGCAGACACTTTCAGATTCTCCACAGCAGCAGAGAGCTAGATAGAAAACGTGTAAAAGATGAAGGCAATGTCAATCCAAAATCGGGACTTGTAGATTCCTTACTAATACAACCTTGCTTGCATTCCAAGGCGTGTTTGATCCAATAAGACAAAGCCAAACACAATTTAAACTTGTCCCCAGTCCATTCCCTTATTAATTAATCAAAGCACACATGTTAATAAATTAACTTATTCTAGTCAAATAGGGGCGGAGTTAGATTGTTTTCTTTTATGTTTGTAAATTCCATTATCATATTATTTTAAAAATCGTTTTTTTCAGTTAAAACTTATATTATACATAATTCTTAATTGCATTAAACTCAATAACACAGTCAGTCATTCTTCAATTATTATAAAGTGAATATTTGTAGTTACAAGTTACAACGATACACAAGAGCAAACAGATTTCTTCACCACATTAAAATCTGAAAAAATATATAATGAAAGATGAGGAACAACAAAAACGGAAATGTGGAGTTTTACAATCAAATATACATCTGTAAACTGTAATTATCAGAGATATTTCATGACCCATCTTCATATCTTGAACAGTAGAACTTTTTTTGTGTGTGTGTACAACGAACACTTGAACTTACACCACTCATTTGATACCTGAAACATAGAAATTTTGGTTATTTTTTTTTTTTAAATCAGTAATGTTTTGCTAATTTACATATTTTATAAAAATTGAATTAATTATTAATAAGAACTTTTTTTGTTCGTTTGTTTCCATTCTATTATTACCATGACAATCAATCAAGTCCATTTAGCTTATTGGTTGATATCTACATCTCCAAGACAATATCTGTAATCGTCAAAGAAATTGAATTAAGCTTCCCTATACCATTATTCTTGTTTTACATCTTTCTATTTATTTATTTATCTATTTTTAAATTCTTACACTTTTCATTTTTCTGCATTTTAATCTGTCCTTTGTGGTGTTTACTATATGCTTTTGATCTAATTAAATACTGCAACAAAGCCAGCCATATAAGTATATAACACTTGGTTAATTTCATAATACAATATATATAGAAAATCATAAGATTATGAGAAAAATCTTGTAAATTTTTACGACATGAAAAAAATAATATTTAGAAAATCTCACATTCAGAATCAGTCTTAACCCATTTGATGGCGTCAACACTTGAACGAGCTTCATCTATAATCTTATGATTCTCCAAATACTTATTTGCAATAGCATTTGAACGTTGTGGATGAATCTTTTTGTTGAGTATTGTTCTAAGCATCTGCACACACACAATAGAGAAAAATGCTTATAGTTTACATAAATATCATTGAATTCACTCGGTTTTTTATTAGAATAAAAACAAAAACAAAAAAGCTGTAGAGATTGAATAATTCGATCATATATGTATAGATAAAAAGTACCTTTTCCATTCGTGCATTGAGCAATGAATCTCCTCTGGACAAATCAAGAAGAGGAGGTGGAGTTTTGAAGCCACTTGTGCAAACAAACATCCTCTTGAGAAGAAAAGAGAGCGATTTCTTCTTCCTAATAGTAACATCTGTATTAATCGCAGTGAGATCTTTGCTAGAATGTGCTTCTTCTTCTTCTTCTTCTTCTTCCTTAGAGCAGATATTGTTTCCAAGTGTTCCAATGGCTAAGAAGGTTTCTGCGTCTTGACACCAACTTTGGAGGTCTTTACACAAAGCAGGTCCTGATGATTCTTGAGCTATATATACATCATCAAACAGATCAATGATCTATGCAAAGATTTTTAATGTATTATTAGTCTTCGTATCATAAGGATATTTACTCACAAGAATCTGAAGTTGACTCATGCTTCTTTCCACTAAGTTTTCTTTGAACCCAACTAAATATCTGTATCCAACAAAATCAAAATTTTACATGATCAAAGAGAGATCAACAACAACAACACAAAAAGTAACTTAATTCAGACAAATAATGATAACAAACCTTCATATTTCAAGAGACATATATATAAATAAGCACATATATGTGTGTGTATCCAAGAAATTTTCTTTTTCTGTCGATGATCTTTTATCTCCTTGTATAGCTTTAGGAGATAAAGATGATCATAGTGGTCCCATGTTTTTAAAGACACAGTAAACACAAATCCCTGAAGCCAGCAAAAAGCCAGCAAAAAGCCAGCAAATCAAAATTTGGGGGTTCAAGTTTCTATAATCCCTCGAAATCTTCAAGTCACCATTTCTCTAACACTTGATCCCATCTTCGTGGACTTTGTTGAATGTCAGATCACCAAAATCGCATTCTTTATATAAAAAATATGGTTTAAGAGATCGAAATCGAGTAAATTATGAAGGATACACATGGATTTGTCTGTTCTTTACACTTTCTCCCAGCAGCTATACAAAAAAAACACCCCTTTTTATATATGACCAAGCCGTACAGAAATTACATGCAGTGTAAGGTAAATGTACAAACTTCCTTCGAAGCTTTTTCAAGCTTTACACTCGAATTCAAAATCTTTTTTATTTTATTTTTTAATAACTAGTCGTCTCCACAGGTACAGCAAACATTTGTGCAACATTCAAAGCAGGCGATGCAAGCAATCGCTGTGAAGAGCTGTGTGAAGACAAGGACACATTGATCATTGAGCTTAGTGCAGCATTGGACACAACACATGCAGCAACATTTGTTGCACAAGGAGACACAACAGCTCGAGGCAGCCTTCACGAACTTCTCTGCAGCATCAGGTGCTCTCTGTTCTCCAAATCCTGGTTGAACATTCTCTCTGGTGGCTGTTCTATCACCAAAGCCTATCCCGAGGTTTTGTAGTGGGATCGTTCTTGATATCATCTTCTGTTTCTCGCCGTTGCTCGCTGTCTGTTGAAATATTTGGTGAATATATGAATTACAACGAGTCTGATTCAAATCACTAGGTTTTGGTTTGAATGCTGTGATTGTAGTTCATAACTTCTAGATACGGATAATAACCTTTTTCTTTCCGCCAGTGTCGCTGGGTTTCGATGCTTCTTCTGTGTTCTCCAATTGGATCATTCGAGTATACTCAGATGGTACGCCGGTTTGGATGCTTAGTTTAGCAATCTGAGAAGAAAAAAATTAAAGCAGAATGAAGAAGATAATCCTGAAGAGGAAAAAACTGAGGAAGTCGATTTGTACACGAACCTTTTCTTTTAGCTGTTTGTCTTCAGAGAACCATGCCTCAGCAGTAAGCAAGTCAGTCACATTCTTTGCAAACACCTGAAAATATTTAGGGAATGACAGTTTATGTTAAACCCGGATGTCTTAAGAAGGAATCCCCTTGGGAATGATAATGAGAAAGAAGGTGATCTTACTTTATCAAGAGGCATGTCTTTTGCACTTTGTACAGTCAAGTCTGCAGAAAAGCTGCTCAAATCTCCTAGCAGACCATTGGCTTTGACATTATCAGGGAACTTTCCTCGGTATCTCCCATATATCATCAATGGACTTGCAGACGTCAGATCCGGAATATTTGAAGGGTATACCTCAAAGTAGTCACAGGTAACACTTTCAGTTTGCCGGTATCAACTTAGTCAAAACAAAAAAGATTTGATAAGCAATCAATCTTAGCATAGAGGCACACCTCAACTTCATCAAGATTCTGCAGGGGCTCGATTGTTATATTCACAAGAACAGTGGATAAAGCCCTTGTAAACAATTTGTCCATTCGTTCCTCAATGTGATCTGTACATCAGATAAATGAAAAATGTTTAAGAAACTATATCACATATTGTGTAACTTTTTTCCTTTAATTCACCAAAAGGAGTCAAAGTTTTACCTGTATTATAAACCGATTCGTGCTGGCCCCTGGATAGATTTGCAAGCATTTGCAGGAAGTAGTGATTACAGAATATACCTGAAATATTGCAAAGAGTCCACATATGAAAAGGTAAATAAATAAAAAGAAGATAATCCTGGTCATTTCACATCAAAGCCTTGGAGAAAAGTTTACCTAACCCAAAAGTGTGTATCCGTGGACACACTGATCCAGCACTAGCAAGACATTTCTTCATTACATCACAAATGTGTCTCTCATCTTCAACAGACCCATCTGTTACGAAGAAGATCATAGGAATTGAGCCACGGGTATTCGAAAGCATTTCCACAGCCTGAAAGTATTGAAAGAATTTGGCCAAATTAATGCCAAGACTCGATCTGAGGGGCCAAAATCACCAAAATGTTAAGCTTTTTAAGCTACAAGTGAGTGGCGGAAAGACCTTCTCTAGGGGAGGGAGCATGTTTGTACCATCTGCGACAACAAAGTTCTTGTTCATCCACTCAATGCCTCTTTCAACAGCATCTGGGGTAACCAACTCCATTGATGTCGAAAACAGAGAAGTATCATCACCGAAAGTGATAATGTTGAAGGAATCTCCAGAATTAAGCTTAGATAGAGCTGTCGATATCGCATTGTTTACATCCTCGAGAGGTTTTCCGATCATGCTTTTACTTATATCAACAACAAATATTACCTCCCGCTTGAATGCCTGAAGTAGACAAAAAAAAGCGTAAGTTTGTACTGCAATTGGCATTATTGCGCCGGAAAAAAAAAGGGTACGAAATGAAACCTTAGTTCTTTGCTGCTTTCCTGGAAAAAGATAGAAAGAAAATATCTCTCTCTGATCGACATCGTGAACAGGCGCAGATTGAAGGAAAAGTCCACCAACTATATTACTTGAAGAGGCCTACGAAAAAATAAACAAATAGATAAGCAATCTTTACTACTAAGTGAAGAAGTCTAGGGCCTATGCGGCATTGAAGCACAAACTGAGATTCAAGGCACCAGCGAGAGTTCATACCGTATAAGAAAAGCTAAAATCAGTGTTCGACCACTTCAAAACATCTGCTTCATATGAAAACCTCAACTTCCCGGCATTCCGCATTTTTTCCTGTAATACATGAACAGAATAAGAAAGTTATAGGATAGAAAGAAAAAACAAAAACCGTCAAATTTCATGGAGCGTGACCACACCTTTAGTTGATGACTGCATCCTTTGCAGAGAACTTCTGTTCCAGTACCGGCATTAACACTCAAGTAAATCTTTTCTCTCTTGGAGATTTTCTTTACAGCAGGAGTCACATACTCAGGAAAGTTGAAAGGAATATCGAGGAAAAACTGCCCTTCGTTGTAAGTCAACTTCTGAGACCAAGACATCTTGATAGAGAGGTTGGTACCTCCATCAACCTGGAAACAAGAAAAGAAATGATAGGCCTAATCAGAAAGAGGAATAAACAAACAAACAAAAACCACAAGAGGAAAGAGCATTTAAATGGAAACTCGGACATCACCTGTGGTATTGTAAGCGTGAATATGTTTGGTTTCAAGAAGCCTCCGTTTTGAGGTTGTGCCGTTTTCTCCAATTCGCTCCCATCTTCGGCTGTGATCAATTGGGTTGTGTAAGATTTTCTAGGAATCTCAACCTCAACACCTAGAATTGAACCCTGTTAGCCATATAGTATTAGTTTGAGATCCATCAGAGAAACAAAATAAGATCAATGCTCAGAAATTGAGCCAAATATTAGTGAAAACCAAATATACGAGATCAAGCATTCGAGCTAGTGTAAAACCATCAAAGACTTGACAGATTCACTAAAACAATTCTGAATTCTATGAAATTCCTCGAGAGTGAACGATTTTATCCTGTGCAAAGTCTAGGGTTTATCGCATCCTTCACAATTAGAAAAGAAGAAAAAAAAGATTCAACATAGAAAATGATAAGCGAATCCTTCACCAAAACCCCCAATTCCACATCGTTTTCTTCATATTGAGAGACGAAACCCTAACAGTGAACTAATTTCATAACGAGAAATCTCAATTTTCCCGGGGGAAAAAAAAGAAACCGAACCTCTTCTCCCATAGGAATAGCGATTCGGCAATCACATCTCTTGCTTCCCATAACGCAGTGGACACGCCACGATCCGGTGACGGTGACGAGAGCCGTGTCGAGATAACAATCGACGTCGAGCTCAATCGCGTTCATCTGCAAAGGAATGAGAGCCGGTGGGTCGCACCTGCCGTGCACGTGAGGCTGATAGCTAGGCAAATCAGGGTTATCCACAATTCCCGGGTCGGGTATAACGGCGTAAACCATGGGTGCCGAAGGAAGGTAAGCCTGCGTCGTTGACGATCTCTCCATCGGCGCCGCTAGCCTCGGCGCCGCAACGGCTCGGTCGTTTCCGAAATAAATCCGTTTGGCGAGTTTAAGCCCATCGTCCACCGCCCTTGCGAAATCCTCCGCCATCTTTCCCACAGAGACGGCGAAGAAATTTGTCTCGGGTTGCTTCTCTTTCTTTCCTCTATTTTCTCGGAAAATACAAATCCGGAAGACGAATCGTTGAATTGAATCAAATTCGTTTCTTTCTTCAGACAACAACGAGGGGAAAATAAAGAAATCACTTGGGAGTCTGAGTTTTTTCCAGCGCATTTTTCACTCAATTATTTTTATTTTTATTTTTATATATTTTTTTTGTGTATTATACCACTTTCCTTTTTTGGCGCGATCAGGATCCAACGGTCAGGAGCCACCTCAAGTATACCGACAATGTGGGCTAATCAGCTACAGTCGCATTCATTGTTGTGAACGGATATATATGAATACGCGCGAACGAATCGTGTCTGTCCACGTGGCAAGAGAACATGGTGGACTTACCGGATTCGATTCTAGACTTTAACGTTCTTCAACGGTAAAATCTGATGGATGCTTGTGCGCACTCACGTGAGTAGCCGTTGGGTCATGGGCTTTCCATGCGCTTATTGGGTTGGTGGGATCAGGTGACGTATACATTAGGCTGGATTATTATTTTCTTTGCTTTCTAATTTTAATTGGTTGGATTATTTCCTGATTTTGTCTTTTGGTAATTTGGTCTGAACAAATCAAAGACTTTATAGCCCGATTACGTAGGTCGAGAGTTATGACTTATGATTAATTATAGAAATAGTCAGTGTGGAGTTATGATTAATCAATGCTCGGGTTACAAATTTGCAATCTAATTAAAGAAATGATAATGTCCATCTATTAGAGATGATTCTTTATATTGTAACCGCTGGAAGTTTAATACTGAAACTAAAAATTTGAAGGACAAACCGCCTCGTTTGATAGCTCTATCCATGGAACTGAAATTACATTTTTCCAAACTCTGATTTAAAATTCAAGTAAATGTCAATTGAGAGTAACGTTAGATTTTTTTATAAAAAAAAATGCAATAACCTTTCTGACTTTTTTTCAGACAAAAGGATCTTTTAATTTCATGAACATGAATCCTGTTTTTTTTTTTTTTTTTTTTTCACATTTTGTTTTGTCTTTAACCCTAGGCTGCCCTTTGCGTAGTAGGGAGATAAACTAAGGATTTTTAGTTTCCAAGTAGAAGATGGATATTATGAGCAGGCCAAAAAGTGCAAACTTTCTACGTATTTACATTTCTCCTGCGCTCCTCTTTCACCATACCCAAAGCTTGTAGCTCTTCCATTAACCTTTCATACTCAGTTTTAACGTTCTCGAGCTCACTCCTCAGATTTAGGGCCTGCGCAGACAAAAACCCAAAATTGTATCACGACTAAATCTATACTGCTTTTGCAATCATTTTGACTCAAACTCATTGTCGAATCTCCTATTCAGCAGTTGGGATTTGGCAGGAACAAATGTAAGTCAAAACCACCGAAGCAAACGAAAGAGACAAGTATTCAAAAAGGGTTGTTAATGTTTTAACTTTTAAGGACGTACCTTGAGTTCAAGGTTTTGACTTCGCACCTTGTGGTCCAACCATCTGAGTGTAAGAGATATAATAAATTTCTGGCAGATATCACAACTTAACGCATAAATTGACAATATAAGTTACATAATTTTACTTACTTTGTTCGGAGCTTCTTGTTTTCTTCCATCAACTTGACAGTTTCACTATCTTGTGACCGTATTGCAGATCCTTGAATAAACTTCAGAGCATGTGCAAGACCAATGAAGTTAGAGAAATGGAATGGGCAGAAGTGGTTACAAACTAAAGTTACTATCATGTTTCTAGGTGGGCACATGTGCATGGGTATTACACAAGGGAAATGTCATATTTACAGTAAATAGTGATCAGATGAAACTCAAGTTAGCAATATCCACAGTTTTGTATGCAGCGTCTAGGTATTGGAGAGGTTAAACATGTTCAACAGGGAATCAAAGAGAAGAAAACATATTTTGAGGTACCTGTTCAACCCGATTCTGCCCCGCGACAGTAAATCCATCACTTCCCACCTTTCTTTTTGACGCTGCATTTGCAACAAAATCAGGATGTTCTTTCCTCTTCTCCAATACCACTGCAACAATAATGCAACCATCATGTGTCAGCGTCAGAGAGAGTTTGTGAATGCTGAAACAGAAATTAACAGTACAAAACGACGACCAACAAAATGAATGTGTGAAATTAACTCTTCCTTCCACACATCACAATAATAGCAGAAGCACTTGAATGTCAATACAGAGCCTTTTGCAGCACTATTATTTTCATATTTCTTAAAATCGGCATAATCCTGGACCAATCCAGGGGCTACGACCGGGCAGTCGAATATTTAGAACTCCCACTTTCTTCATGGTTTAACTCATAGTAGCATTTTACCTGGCTGGGCTGAAACTCTAGGGAGAGACACCAAATTTGCATTAGGAAAAACTGCTTGGAAGCCTGGAGGAGGACTTATTGCTTGTCTGCCACTATCTCCAGCAGAATTCTTCTGGAACATGTTGCCATTTGTCCTACCGCCAGGTTGAACATTTTGAGGTACCTTAAGACGAGGCTTCTTAGTATCTTGATACCCAATCAACACACAATGGCAGTTCCTATTAAAGATTTTCAATCATTTGAAATAGTAAGAAACACTGGAAATACAAGCCAACCCAAAGGTAATGAGGAAACTTTTGGAGGCAAAACAGAGGACTAAATCCCATGCTCAGCAAGAGAACAAGATATCTTATATGGTCTTCTCCGATACACTACGAAAATTCTGTAATATTATCTATTTTGGCGACGGAATAGATAAAAGTAGCAACATAACAGCCACCAAAAAGACAAGACTTAGGAAATTACCAATACTCTATTGTCATTTCCTTTAAACGGTTTTCAAGTTTCTGAAGAAGGACAGTTTTCTCAAAATCCTGCTTGTTATGGGTTGGCTCAACAAAATTAGCTTCTAGAGCACCTGCAAACACATAAAACTTAACATAATAAATTCACCCATCAGAGAGAACTGTGCTGAAAACAACCAAATCAGTAGGAAAGTTATTATGGATTGATCCTTTTTGCAGCTTCTTACCAACAATTCCTCTTCCTCTACTGTTTGAGGAGCTCACGACCTGCCAAAATGGCTGAAAGGAGCAAAAAAATCACAGGTCACAGTAACATATTGGTGATAGAAACTTGACAAGATACTTTGTGTAGTCTTTAACTGGGGGAAAAAAACTATTCTGTGGCAAATTTTGAATTTAAGTATGTTAAATAGATTTAAAAAACCCCCTCTATATCTGCATTAGTATCAGTGTAGAGAAGTCCAACAACATTTAGACACTTTTTCTTTGAGTTATATACAGTACAACCATACAAACAAGGATGCAACAAAATGTAAAATAATCCCTTTTTCTAGTGAATGTGAACTAACATATTTAATATTTCAAAACTCACCATTATCAGACGGTTTTTATGATAAACACAGAATCCATTAAGATTTACTTTGGGAGCTTCTTTCAGAAATCCAATCGTCGTTACAACTTCAGCCTGCTCATTGAACCCCGAGATTCGAATCATAATAAAGGAGAAAAATGACTAAGAATTTCTAAAAGTAGAAAAAACAAAAAAACCTCCTGATATTTAGCATACCTCGTCATGTCCAGCAACTTGAGGCTTATACAAGATGTACTGCGGATGCTTGAGATCATCAGCAACGTTATGATGCTCGACAACCTTACCACGCAACACTATCTTGAAAGTCTCAGGAATCCGCAAGTATAATATGGATAGGTAAACCTGAACAAAGGTATCAGCAGCGGAAAGTATCTCATTTTGGATGCATGCCAGTCGTCTAGCATCTAAATAAACACAGTTGCACAAGTATTTTCGAATATACAGCTGTCTGCAGCCCTTTATATATGTCTATGTGTACTACGGTCTACGTATTTCCCATGAGTATTCATGATTCTCGCATACATGTATAATTCAATATTGCCGTGTATGCCACTTACAAATAAAAATAAGCATAAACAATTCCCCAAACACAATTGACCAAAAGAAATAGAAACTTACACGAAGAGAGTAAGAAAACCGGTTTGCAATATGATCATTCGCAATCTTACATCCAGTTTTTTTTACGTTTCCTTCAATAAGTATATCCTGTACAAAACAAGATCTCAATTAATGATAATACTTTGGCAATGAAAAGAATATCAGAAACATGAAAGATAAATCATATCAACCTCTGCAACCGAGTCAAAGTCTAATTCCAATTTAGCATCGCTGTTGAGCCACATATTATAGATGATAACCTTTGTCCCATGTGATCCAACGTCGTCAAACTGCCACGAGGAAAAAAAGGAAGAAGCAAATTGTCACCGAAGAGAGGAACTTGGTAACATATCAGATCAAAGAAACGTTTTTATTTGATGCAGGGGCAAACACAACCACAAACACAAACAGCTAAATTTGAGCGCACACTTAAATCCCCATTGACTAGCTTAATTGTCTTACGTGGGCATTCATTCATCCATATTTTCAAGGAGTGGGAGGAGATATAAATACTACTTTAGGCAACAACCTCCAAGAAATATGGAATTATGGAAATGGAGAGCAATCGTTGATGGCTTCAAAGTTAAGATCAAGAAATTATATATGGAACTTAAAGCTCATCAAAAGCTTTTATCACTAGTATCATAGCAGAAAAATATCCCACTCATGGAACCCCAAATTTTAGTCAAGTAACCAATAAATATACAGATTGTAAAAAGCATGGGTTGCATGGAGAAAATTTTATCAAGAAAATTGGCCTTGCCTGCTGCAAAAGTTCTGCCTCTGTTGAAAATGGAGACCATTCTAGTAGAATGGAGAGACTGGATATATAATGTTCTCGGTCTTGCAATGTCACAAATTCGCTAGTTGATGCCTTAAACTCGTAATCCAACTGAATATTCATAAGGCTACACGGTTAGATTACAGAAAAACAAGGTAAATTTATACGTGTGAAAGAAGGAGACTTACAATGGGAACAACTATTCTGTCATGGCCAGTACGTGTCAGGTATGTATAAGAAAGGAGCCCTATACTTTGTGTCAATGTTCTAGTTAGATGGAAAAGAAAACAATCAGTACCTTCTTTTGTTTAGAAAGCAAACTGAAAAATGAAATGATTAATGGAGGGAACCAGAAAGGTAAAAACGATCAAACGTACACTCATATTTACTATTTCAAAATCCCCCAAAAGATTAGGATTGATAAAAGATAAATCATTGGATGGAAAAATGTTAGAACATCAGCACATAGGTTAACCAACAATGGCCACTCACTGGTTCTTAAAATGGCGGCTGAAAACAATGACATCTGCCCCAAGTCTCATTGTGCTGGTCTTGAAACCATTTCCATCTAAAGAATCATAACGAAGAATGAAATACAGAAGAATTTATCTCAAAACATCTGCTGCAAAATCATAATTAGAGATGTGTTGCAGAATCATAACTAAAGACACAAGTTTAATGAATGAAGAGAAATTCATACATCTTCCAATGGCTGAATCTGATTTCTTATCTGAGAATCCAAAACCCATGCAATGCCGCATTGCTTGAGGATCCATCCCACCACCATCATCTGAAAGTAATGCAAAGGTGATTAGAAAATTCTTCCTTTTGCATGCCCGCTTCGTGAAATGGCGCAGAACTAAACCCAAGAAAAGATGCCATGCAAGAATACCTTGAACTAGTAATGCTGTTGTACCATTCCTTGGGTTTGTGGTTTTATCTACAATGACAAAAGTGGCCCCATTGTGGATCTATAGGGTGACGAAGATACAGAGCACAAAACATATTAATAAATCATCATTCAGAACTTTTAAGATCACTCTACTAATATATAGGGCACACTTCCACCTTAATGAAACAAACGACAAAATGGAGTCAGAAAGTGAAGCGCCTGGGTTTCGGAATAACAAGTTCTCTATCAAGAATATTTTTATACAAGTATATCAACTATTTTGAGATTCAAAACATTTTCAGTTTTGCCAAGAAAGTAAGATGTGTAGAAACAAACGTTCTAAAGAATCTTTTTCATATATTTGCAGTAATTAACAAGCAGGTAGTCAGATTAAAACATTAAGCACATCAAAAGAAAGGACGTACCTCATCAACAGCATTGTCAAGCAGTTCTGCAACAGCTGCAGGTAGAAAGAACCAGACAAGTCTTGTTAAAACACTTGAATAATATTTGCTAGACAAATATAAAAAAAGGGAAAATTGTGATTGCATACCACCAAAAGCCCATTTATGTGAAGTAGCATTGGAGTGAAGGAACATAGGGTGCACATGAAGATAATTTTTTCCAGCTGTGAAACATATGTCAAGAACCATAAGCAAAACGCTTCGACATATATAGAGAAAAACCCTGGAATCAAGGTAAAGGAAACGATGTTCTCTGGCGTGTATTACTCAAAACATTATAACTTCCAGAGATAAAGACCAACTCATTCAAGCAAAGAGTAAGAAAAAGTAAATGACAACTGATAATTGGCAATATTGCATACTTGGCTGCTGAGACTTTGAACTCAGTTCATCAGTGTAGTTTCCAGCTTTCCAGAATTGCCTACAAACAGGGGCTGGGCATATGGTGGATGAAGAAGTGACACCGGCATCTTCAGGTGGCGTCCGGACCTGATCAACCACACTTGTGCTACTTTGCCCACCGATTGATCCTCTATTTTCTTCTGAATCTTGAGGTAGAGCATGTCCTTTGGAAACATGGCTTCTAGGTGAGTTGTTCTGAAGCATAGAGCGGTGCTCGGGTTTGATAACCAAAGCATCATGAGAAACGTTTACACTTCTGTTGTAGCTCATCTTGTTTATCTGGAAGGGGAAAAAAAATATAACAAACGAATTTCAGAGATATCACAATCACAGATCATAAATTCCAGAATTCGTATATTCTTGTGTGTAAGTGTGCCCTAAGAAAGCCCTCAAGGCTCACTATTATGAAGAAGAAGTGTCCTACAAAATTTATGGAGCAATCCTAGTAATGGAACTCAGATAAAATGACCTAGAAAATAAAAATCAAGGGAATAACAAAATCACAAGGCCGAGAGAGAGAGAGAGAGAAGATCTTCGCTGCGAAGGATCTGGGTTTACCTGAAAATTATTCTCATGCAAATCGACTGCTACTTTCCATTGTGTCCACAATGTGCGACGATATAAATAGAGCAGAAGAAGATATGGAAGTTGACAGTAATCTTAGGGCTTCTCTCGGTATACCGATTACCACTCCGGCGGCACTTCGACTTAGCACTCCTCGTGGAATTTTTTACGGCGTTGAGAGAACGACGGCGATGAAACCAGAGAGAGTCGAGGAGTGAGGTATCGGGTAGCTGCCGGAAAAATGTTCCGGTCAAAACAAAGACACGACACGGAAAGAGAAATAAGTAAATAAAAATCTGAGACTGAAGAGAGAGAGATTCGAATCAGACGCGGCGGAGGGAAATCTGCGGAGGAGAGCTTGAGAAAGGAGAGGGAGTGAATTTGGAGAGGAAAGGGTTTGTGCCCTTCTAGGGGAAGAAGTTGGGGAAGATGGTGAACGAAACAATGTGGGCCCCAGCTTAAATTTATTTAAATAAACTAACAATTTTATAGGGAGAATTAGAAATAAATGATATTTTTTTTTATACTCTCGTGTCTTGTCTATCTACATTTTTAATTTTTTATGCACAATTTTGACAAAACTATCCTTAAAATCATATATTTTCATATTTTATTTATTTTTAAAAATTGTTTTTAGTACCAATTTAATTTTTAAAAAGGAAAATAGATATATTTAAGGAAATAGAAGGAACAGAGAGAAAAAAATAAGGTCATAGAGAAAGAGAAATCTCGTGAAGAGATGATTTTGCACCTGAATTTAATTGAAGATCTCAAAATAGACGACGGCGATTTGCAGCACTCGACGGACTAACCAGAGGAGAGAAGAAGTAGAAGAAGAACGTCTTTGGAAATCTCTGGCAATTTGTAATCGATGTTCAGGATTTCTTCGTAGCCGACGGAGAAAATGAGAGAAAAAGAGATTAGAAAACGAGAAGGAAAAAACGAGACGGAGAAAAGAAGAAACAGAGAGAAAAAGTAAGGTCATAAAGAAAGAGAAATCTCGTGAAGAGATGATTTTGCACCTGAATTTAATTGAAGATCTCAAAATAGACGACGACGATTTGCAGCACTCGACGGACTAACCAGAGGAGAGAAGAAGTAGAAGAAGAACGTCTTTGGAAATCTCTGGCAATTTGTAATTGATGTTTAGGGTTTCTTCGTAGCCGACGGAGAAAATGAGAGAAAACGAGACGGAGAAAACAAGAATTTCTGTCGTAGGCTTAAAATTAGTTTAGGGGTTTGAGAATTATTTATGATACAAATTATATTAAAAAAATTAAAATGGTATATTTAGATTTTTATTAATATAAAGATTAAGTCACCAAAAATAATTTGGAAAAGTGTAGATGGAGAAGACTATATAAAAAGTATCATTTATTTCCAATTCTCCCATTTTTATATGCTACTTCCAGAAAATGCGGAGAAGTAAACAAAATTGAGGTTTTGATGCATAAAAAAAAGAGAGAAGTTTTGATGCATGCTTATCAATGTCTCAATTGATTCAGATGCATACACTTGTCTTTCACTCTTTACGTTTGTGACAACACACACATATATGTGTCAAAAAAATGTGCGCATAACACTTATAAAATGGAGTATGAGAATGAGTTATACGATGGATTTGATTGGTAACCATATACTATTGTGTGATGTACAAAATAAACGATATATTTTGTGCATAAAACTTTCTTTTTCGACTAGCTAGGGAAGAACTCAAGGCTCTGCTATATCTTGGCATTTTCGAAGGCTATTGAAGAAGAGAAGGTTATCGAGATGGCTTCTCCTTCATTTGCTCAGATTATATTCAACCATTCTTCGGCGATGGGATTTTCTATATCCGTTGTTTCGTTTTGTGTCTTTTATTTCACACACTATTTGTTTTATAGTTTGCTAGAAGATTAGGATTATTACGACTTTTAAGATTCGTGTTGTGTTTTGTTTTTGCTTCTTTGTAGTTGTTTTCTTATTTTCTATGTTTATTTGTCTCTGTATGTTTATGTAATCTTCTATCAAAAATCGAAAAATAATATAAAGCTTAACATTCATACAAAAAAAATAAATATATATATATATAACATGGTTAAGATGGTCACAAACACAAATAGATATGAAAGCTCTCCAACACTATACAAACAAAAAAAAAGAGATTTCTGTAAAAACTAAATATCTATATATATAAAGGAGAATTATTCAAAGTTAATAACTCGTAAGATCGCGACACGTGTCGAGTTAATTCATAAGATTTTGATACGTATAAAAAATTACTAATTAGATTTTGACACATAATATTTAACAATAAAAGAAAAAAATATAATCTCTAGACTTAATCCTAAAAGTAAAGTTAGCACAAAAAAAAGAAAATAAATGATGTTTTTAGATTAAGCAAATTTATTTTAAAGTTTTTTTGTTAAATATCTATATTATTATTATTATTATATATATAAAGGAGAATGATTCAAAGTTAGTAACTCGCCAGATCGCGACACGTGTCGAGTTTTTATATAAAAGAGAATGATTCAAAGTTAGTAACTCGTAAGATTGCGACATGTGTCAAGTTAATTAATTAGATTTTGACACGTGTAAAAAAATTATCAATTATATTTTGACACATAATATTAAAAATAAAGGAAAAAATATAATTTAGACTTAATCATAAAAGTAAAGTTAGCACAAAAAATGAAAATAAAAGTTGCTTTTAGATTAAAGAAATTTATCTTAAGTTTTTTTGTAATTTAACAATAAATGAAAAAATATAATCTAGACTTAATCCTAAGAGTAAAGTTAGTAAAAAAAAATTTTACATTAAAGAAATTAAACAGTAGATTGACATCCTAAAAAAGAAAGTAAACAAAGAAAAATCAAACCAACAAATATAATAAAAGCTAAAGTTAAAAAAAAAAACTAAAAACTAAAGTTTTAAAAAAGGAGATACAAATTTTTTTATATTGATTAAAAAAAGGAATACAATTCTATAAAGAAAATGAATTTTAATTTTTCACCTCTATATAACCAATTTGATAGCCTCTTAATTTTACAACAAAAAACTTCGTTATATACACCGCTACACATAAACTACACCCAAGGTAATCTTATGTGTAATTGAAATTATGATGTACGTTATGAAATATTTTCGTTATATACGACCGTTTCATATATCTTCGTTATCTATATATGAAATTATGTCGTACGTTATCTAAAATAAAAGATAAATTATGATGTACGATCTCGCAATTATGTTAGAAGAAAATATGTTTCTTTATGTACATAAGCAAGACTAATATAAATCATATAGATTATTACGTATTAATCGCTTCATTAAGGCTGTGATATATGTTCATGCATAGAGGCGTCGGTTAAAGTAAATCTGATTTTGATCATTTTCCAAATTTTGACAATGTTCCTTGGTTTGTTGAGATTAAATTGGAAGTCAACGACGCTTTAAGTAAATCGGGTCAAGTCAGCGATGTTGACTTCAAATTATAAATAGAAACAAAAGTTTAAAAAAAAGAAAAACCATATTTCAAATTATAATAATTAAATTAAACAATATATAACATTCATAAAAAGAAAATGAATAAAAGCAAAAATTTTATAAAAAAGGACCATATTTATGTTTAGAATAAAAAAACGGAATGTTTCAAAGTTGCTAATTAACCTGAACGCGACACATGTCAAGCAAAGTTAAAATTTTTTAAAATTGATTAATAAAAAAACTTAAAAATTATGAAAATTTAATAACTGATTCATAATCTTAAAAGATAAAGTTACAAAAAAATAAAATTTAAAGGTTAAAAATTAAATTTATTCTAAAATGTAAAATAAATGTAAAAAAAGGAAAAAAATATTCCAAAGTTTTTCCACTTAGATTAAGAAATTAAATCATAAAAAGAATAATAATGCTAAATTATTACCTTTATATAAACCATAATTTGGTATTATGTCAATTACAAACCAAAAAATTAAAAATCCAATAATCGTATCCAACGCTATTTAATGCATCTTTTCACCAAATTTTTCTTTCAAGTTATATATTTATTTCATTGTAAACTCTGTTTCTAAATTTATGTATTATATATTTTAACGTGTGATCTAATTTTGTTTTCCATTTTTTAGTCTTTAATTTTTGTTTCACGGATTATAAAATATTAAATTCTAAATCTGCATATATGCGGGTACTTATCTAGATTTTGACATGTGTTTAATAAATTTTTAATTATATTTTGACACATGATTAAAAAAATTGTAATTATATTTTAATAAATAATATTAAAAATAAAAAAATTTATAATCAATTCCTAAATCTAAAAGTTAAAAAGAAAAAATAGTAGTTATGTTTATATTAAAGAAATTAAACAAAAAAGGAAAAATCATAATTCAGATTATAATAAAAAAATAAAAAATAGATAATAATCATAAAAAAAGGAATTAAAACCAATTTGTTTTTAAAAAACCACATATTTCAGTTTATAATATGGAAATCTTATTATATAAAACTGAATGTTTCAATGTTGATAATTCAGTTGATCGCGACACGTGTCACGTCAAAGTTGAGAAAATTTAAAATTGATTAATAAAAAAAAATTAAAAAATCTGAAAATCTAATAACCGATTCTTAATTTTAAAAGATAAAGTTACTAAAAAAATAAAATTAAAAAGTTACAAAATTAAATTTATCCTAAAAAACCAAAATGAATATTTAAAAGAAAAAAATATTTCTTAGTTTTTCCATTTAGATTAAAGAAATTAATTATAAAAAGAAATTTTTTTAATTTATCACCTCTATATAAACCACAATTTGGTATTATGTCAATTATACACCAAAAAATTAAAGTCCAATAATCGTATTCAAAACTATTTACTGCATATTTTCACTATATTTTTCTATCAATGTATATATTTTCACGGGTGATTTGATTTTGTTTTCCATTTTTTCGTATTTAGTTTTTTCACGGGTTATAAAATATTAAATTACAAACCCGCTTATATGCGGGTACTTATCTAGTATATATATTAAAGAAGAATAATTCAAAGTTAATAACTCGCAAGATCGCGACACGAGTCGAGTTAATCCATTAGATTTTGACACGTGTAAAAAATTACCAATTAGATTTTTACACATAATATTTAACAATAAATGAAAAAAATATAATCTAAACTTAATCTTAAAAGTAAAGTTAGCACAAAAAAAGAAAATAAATGTTGCTTTTAGAATAAGAAAATTTGTCCTAAAGATTTTTTTTATTTAACAATAAAGGAAAAAATATAATCTAGACTTAATCATAAAAGTAAAGTTAGCAACAAAAAAAAAAGTTCCTTTTAGATTAAGAAAATTTATCTTAGAGTTTTTTTTTTAAATGAAAAAAGCATGTTTATAATAAAGCAATTAAACAATAGATTAACATCCTAAAAAGGAAAGTAAACAAAGAAAAATTAAACAAAAAAATATCCTAAAAGCTAAAATTTTAAAAAAGGAGATACAAAATTTTCTATTTCGATTAAGGAAATTAAAAAAATGAATACAATCCTATAAAAAAAGGAATTCTAATTCCTCAGCTCTATATAACCAATTTGATCGTTTCTCAATTTTACAACAAAAAAACTTCTTTATATACACCCGCTACACCCGAGGTAATCTTCTATATAATCGAAATTATGATATATGTTATGAAATATCTTCGTTATATACACCCGCTTCACATATCTTCGTTATCTACACCCAAAATTATGTTGTACGTTATCTAAAATAAAAGGTAAATTATGTTATACGTTATCAAAATTATGTTAGAAGAAATTATGTTTCGTTATGTTAGAAAATTATGTGTCGTTATATACATAAGCAAGACTAATAGAAATCAAACAGATTAGTACGTATTAATCGCTTGATAACTAAAAATTAAAATTAAAAAAATTAAAATTGATTAATAAAAAAACTTAAAAATTCTGAAAAGTCAAAGTTAAAAATTTAATATTAAAATACAAAGGTACTAAAAAAAGTAAAAATTTAAATTTATCCTAAAAAGCAAAATTAATATAAAAAAAAAACATTCCTTAATTTTTCCATTTAGATTTAGGAAATTAATCATAAAAGAAAAAGAATTATAATTTCTCACCTCTATATAAACCACAATTTGGTAGTGTGTCATTTACACACCAAATAATTAAAAGTCTAAAAATCGTATCCAAAGCTATTTACTGCATCTTTTCTCCAAATTTTTCTTTTAAGGTATATATTTATTTCATCGTAAACTTTGTTTCTAAATTTATATATGTTTTATATATTTTCACGGGTGATCTAATTTTGATTTCCATTTTTTCGTCTTTAATTTTTGTTTAAACGGATTATAAAATATTAAATTACAAATCTGCATATATGCGGATACTTATCTAGTAATAAATTTTAAAAATATATGGGAATAGTGTTATATAATTGTAATTTACATATTTGTCCTAATTTTTTTTTCATATGTGACTTTCATCTTGTTAAATACAACACTACCCCCACATATTTTTTATTTATTATATTTAGCACACAAAAATATAAGTCTCTCTCAAATCACTATCACCTATATTTTTCATCCATAAATCAATATTACTTTTAAAATTACTTTCTTGTTCATATGTCACTTTCAACTAGTTAAATACAACACTACCCCACATATTTTTTTTCTTTCAATATAAATTTTTCTCAAATCACTATCATCCACAAATCACTATCACTTTTAAAGTTACTTTTTTTTTTTCATAGAACACTTTTAACTAGTTAAATACAATTGTACCCTACATATTTATTTATTTATTATATTTAGTACATACAAATTTAAGTCTCTCTCAAATCAATATCACCTATAATTTTCATCCATAAATCACTATTACTTTTAAAGTTACTTTTTGTTTATATGTCACTTTCATCTGGTTAAATACAACACTATCCCTACACACTTTTTTATTTATTATAATTAGCACATAAAAATATAAGTCTCTCTCAAATCACTATCACCTATATTTTTCATTCATAAATCATTATTACTTTTAAAGTTACTTTTTTCATATGTCACTTTCAACTAATTAAATACAACACTACCCCACATATTTTTTTCTTTATAATATTTAACACACAAATATATAAATATCTGTCAAATCATTATCACCTATTTTTATTTTCTTTTTCATCCACAAATCACTATCACTGTTGGGAATAAATAATTTCCGTTTGGATTAGCAAATTAAAGAGTGACACGTGTCATATTAAACTAGATGGTTATTTAACATAAATGTGTGCAACCTCGAGAGGGTGCGGCTACGAGGCTAAGTGAACGAACCCTAGGGCAGGCTATGACAGATTGTATGACGTGTCTCTATAGATTAGACGACCATTTAACCTAAAAGCGTACCACTTAGTGGGATGCGGTTACAAGGCTAGATGGTCAAACCATAAGATAAGTTAGGACAGGGGAACGAACCACCACATTCTCCTAAAATCGTTCTCGACTAGCGGGAGCGGGAATTAAGGAGATGAGTGGTCCCAAAGTGATAAGGGGTTGCATTCTCCTGGACCCGCTAACTCGTGCCATGTTACTTGGAGAGTGCGATAATAGGGAGATGAATAATCCAGACAGGTACATGCCTATTTCCCCGACATCGCCAACATAAACATGATAGCAATATCCGGAAAGGTAAGACTCTCACACAACCGGGTACAGATACTCGAAAAGGTAAGAGGAACCCGATATCCCTTACAAAGGATATCAAGAAAGGTAAAACCTATTCAATTATACGGGGGGTCAAATATATTTTTCCTCCAATACACCTTTGAACTAACTTAGGCTCCCGCATTAATCCCACAACTAGCCTATATGACAAGAAATGACAACCAATCGTTGTTCATGGAAAAGATAAAGGCGTGGGTGCTCAGAACACGTGGCACCGCATAAACCGCCAAAACAACACGGATTCGTCGAGGGCGCAGACATAAGCGACAAATGAAATATGCAGAAAAGCACTCGAGTACCTCAAACCTGATCCAACAAAGGATCCATCGTCTGACTCACACAAATCAACGCAATCCGATATACAAGCCATGGTCATGTATTCATATAAATATAACCCAACTCCTCGAGGAAAGGGATCCGATTGTTGCCTCTCGTTTAGAGAACTCTCTCAAAACACTTAATTTTCCTAATTTCTGAGACCAAGACTCACCTCGTTTAGGAAAGGCACGAATATTCCGACTAAATTTCCGATCACCATTCACCTAAATCTGTTCAGATTCTTTGCGGATACATCCTTTCTCAGGACCCGAAGTCACCATATTCTTCTCTCTTCCACGTTTTCCGATTCTTTCCCGTTTCTGACGCAAATCTTTGTGATTTTCCTTCCCTGTTACTGACTTGAGCGTCGGAGAATCATCGAAAAACTCATCCACATCGTGTTTTCCAACCTTTAACCTCATTTACTTTGTGATACATGATATTTATCCCCGAAAAACAAAGAAAAAAGTTGAAACAATCACTTTTAAAATTACTTTCTTGTTCATATATCACTTTCACCTAGTTAAATACAAAATTACCCTACATATTTTTTCTTTATTATATTTAGCACAAAAAAATATAGATCTCTCTCAAATCACTATCACCTATTTTTTTGATTTTTTTCTTCCACAACTTTTATATTATAACCATTTTCCCTATCAGTTCTATATTTTTCTTTTGACTTCTTACAACAGAAATTACTTTACAATATTAATTTTGTTTTTCTCAATATTTGTATCTTCATAATATGTGTATGTTGTTTCTTTTCACATACAATAATTTCTTTTATATTTTTTGGCAAAGTCAGTCATGCATAAAATATTTATGTATCGCAACCATGTTAATTTTCAAAGTTTATATAAACATTAGTTTTAGTTGGTGACATAAAAAGTAGTGATGAACAAACAGATTTTGAAATAGTAAAAAAGATGACAATACAATTAAAAACGGTAAAAAAAGAACATGGTACAAAATAATACCGTCCCAATTTCACTAGCCATACTTATAAAGTTATACTACCATGGTACTACAAATTATACCATCAATTTTACTAGAAGAAAAAATGGCATTGCTGATGTTTCTTGTAAAATGTAAAAAGGCATCTTTTCGGTGAGTTATTCAACTTAAATATCATTTTTGTTGACCTTCATATCAAAAAGATATAAGAAAAAGAAAAAGAGAAAAGAATGGCGTAAAATTCTTCGTTGAGCATTTTATAAACACGACACAAGAACATTTAAAATCCTAAGAAACTGATACTATCAGACTCTAGTCTCCTCATCTGTCATTAGAACACTGGCACTCAAAAACGGAGGCTGTTTTGGACAATCAAATTTACAATCTTTGTTCTTTAACATGAAGACTATCTCAGACATCGACGGTCTCAATTCTACTGAAGACTGAACACACAACAATCCGATCTCAAGAACCTTCAAGGCCTCTTCCTCTGTGAACTTCCCTTTTAATCGAGGATCGATCGATCGATTCAGAGTGTTTGCTTTAAAATGTTCCCATACCTATCCCAACAACATCCAAGACGAACCCATCACCGAGCTGGAATATGATTGTGTGTGTGTGTTTTATATCCTGACTTAAACATGGAAACAAAGCTTACTTACAGAGTATAAAACCGAGCTAGTTCCTTGCGTGAATGCATTGTTTTTCTTCCCAGTTGCTATCTCGATGATAAGAACTCCGAATGCGTAAACGTCAGCTTTCTCTGTTAATTGGCCCTTGATAAGATATTCTGGAGCCAAATAACCACTACAGTTCCAAAAACCACATCAATTTCCAAAACTTTTTACACTGAGTTTCTGAAACGCGAAGAAGAATCGGTGGAGAGGTACTCACAGTGTTCCAGCAATTCCAGTGTTGGTTTGCGTTTTGTCAGTGCCCATGGAACGTGCGAGTCCAAAATCCGCTATTTTGGGACTCAGGTTTTGATCAAGGAGAATGTTGCTGGTTTTGATGTCTCTATGGATGATTTTTACTTCAGATCCTCTGTGAAGGTATTCTAGACCTTCTGATATTCCTAAAATGATGTTAAACCGTTGCTTCCAGCTCAATATGTGGACTGTATTCTTCACTGCAAGATAAAATCAATCGAGATAACAAAGTTAGTTAACAGGATGGATTCGATAAATCGGTTTCTTTAGAGATGATTTTGCAACTCACTGAAAAGTATTTGATCGAGGCTTCTATTATGAACATATTCATAGACAAGAAGACTTTTGGGACCTTCGATGCTGCAACCAAGCAGTCTCACAAGGTTCTTGTGTTGAACTCCGCTAATCAGATTCACTTCGTTGAAGAATTGATCCGCCCATTCCCGGGTGTTGAAGAAGAGCTTTTTGACTGCAACGATTCTGCCATCTGGAAGAATCCCTTTGTATACAGAACCTGCCCCTCCTTGGCCTAGTTTCATCGAGTCATGGAAAGACTCGGTCGCCTTCTCAAGCATCTCGTATTTAAAATTTGAACACGACGGGATTTGAGCTAAACAAAAGAAGAAGATCATGAATCAGAAACGGTTCCACAAAACAAGAAACCTCATACATAGCTCAAATACCTTTTCTTTTCCTTGAAAACCGCCTGTAACTGATAAAGGCACCAAGAGAGGTAAGAATGGACAAAGAAACCACAGCAATTGCTAATTTCATAACATCCTGATTACTCAAATCTGGAAAAAACGATGACTGTATAAAGCCTTTTTGATCTGCACAAGAAAGAAAACACAAGTTAGTTTGATGAGTGAAGAAACTCTGTAGACCAGACTCTAATGATCTCAACATTCGTAGTGTTCAATACCATCATCGGGTTTACGTTCTGCAGCATCATCGAAAAACTTGTGTGTAGAATACTTCAAGTAGCATCCTGTAAAGAAAGCTCGAGCTTCAGGGCCGTCACAAGCTCTCAAGCTCGATCTAGCATTAACCAAACAGTCCCGACACAAATTCTCATCAAGTGTTTGCCAACACTGAGCCAGAGCGTAAACCGCAGGGCTTCCACCGGCTCTAGTCACCGACGCTGCGCCAAAGCCTCCATTTTTCACAGCCTTTAGGGTTACATTCACAAAAGCCTCGTCAAGATCTTTCCAGAATTCTCCAACCCCTGGACCTGTTCCCTCGCATTTGGCTCGATCGAATCTGGGATCGACGGATTCGTCTGAGAAATCTCGGTTGTCGAACCGTAAGAAGCAGCCGTCACTGTGGATTCGACCGAAGTTGGAGTTCGATCCCGAACTCAAGCATGTTCTCTCGAGCTCCATTTTGCTCTCGTTGAAACAATGGCGACAATCGGAGACGGAGAGATCTTCGCGGCACTGTAAAAACACATAGATGGGTGGAGATACATCGGTGAAGAAAGAATCGACCCAGAGCTTGTGTTCGGTTATGAGTTCGTCGACGGAAGACATTGCTCGGAGGAAATCAACGTGACGTCTAGGGTTTACAAGTTGTTGATCTTTTGGTTGACAGATTAGGAGAGATTTCGAAGCAAAGGAAGAAGAAGAAGATCTCGCCGTCGCTAATAGTACAATGAAAGAAACCCACGCGAGGAATTGAGCGATCGAAGCACAAAATTGCATCAGAAAACGGGGAATGTCCAACACGGCGGCGCGTGATCATGAATCGTTCAGAAGAAGAAGTATTTCCATATGCAATTGCGCAGTTTCTGGGTAATATGATCGAGAATAACATCGATGAATTTCTTTCAAATCCTCAGTTTTTTCTTGTTCTTCGTCTTCTTCCCCCCCCCACCCACTCCAACTCCGCCGTCTCTCTCTCTTCCCCAACGGCGGGTGGAAAGGGTGTCGAGATAAGAGAAAACGAAGAAGAAGAAGAAGAAGAAGAATCAATCTTTCTGTAGTTCTGGTTCATCTTGAGCTTTGACAGATTGAAAATCTCTGTTTTCGTTTTGCTCTCCCTTATTTTGGATTCTGACAAGAGACAGAGAGATATCGCATCTCTTGTGCTTGCGTTTGCCTTAATTTAGATTAGGTTTTTTTTAAAGAGCTCTAATTTTAGTCCCTTAAAATCTTAAAGCAGATATGTTATATACGTCTCTTTAAGTAACATTACATAATAGAAATATTTACAAGTGATACAACCAAACATCTATCAAATTCTACGTTGCAAACATAAGCTGGTTTCACTTCAGAAGAGAAAAGTGAAACTTTTTCCAAGTTTCTAACAAATATTGTATTCATTTTAATTTATCGTGCACCAGAAGTAAGTAATGGGAAAACATGATATAGGAGAAATATAATGGAATATCTACTATATTCTTCATCTTTCATCTCATCTTAGTCCTTTCCTGCTAATCAGGGATATTTATACTATATATATATATGTAAACTGTATATACTGTATACTATATATACAGATTGGTATCAGAGACTTTGGTTTATGTAAGTATGAAAGACGGTTGCAGGTCATTCAAATCACCATCAAACCAGCCAAATCATGGATATTTATACTATATATACAGATTGGTATCAGAGACTTTGGTTTATGTAAGTGGCAAATCACAGGATAATGGCTCAAGGCTTCCATAGCAAGAACCGTGACCAGCCAGCCAAATCATGAGGTAGCTAAAAATTTGTAAGAATTCTAGTACTATGTAAGAAGTGAAAATCGGAAATTTAACGGTTTCACCCATTTGATCTATCATGGGGTGATGGAACCTCCACCATATCTTCAGCCATGTCGACTTCTTTGTCATCGGAGAAAACGTTATCGTAATCCCAAGGTTCTCCTACAAACAAACAACAAAACATCAAGAAAAAACCTTTCTCAATAAACTGTCTCTACTCTCTACCCAAAATGTTTACCCTTCTCAGCTGACGAGTCAGAGGGTTCTGCATTTATTTTAAGACCTTTTCTCCCCCCAATTCTTCTTTTTTGATTGGTTACCTGATGAGAGATCACCCAAGCACTAACAAATCTATTCCTCGAACGGTTCTCCTCCTCACAATCACAAGCAACAAGAGATGGAAGAAAATAATCAACATTAGAAACTTTCCATTGGCGATTGTTTACGAAGTCGGGAGTATCGGCTATAGGGAATGAACCAAGGATGAATTTCTTATCTGCCTCTGAGCAATCGCGAACAGAAAACTCCTGAATTAGCTTAATCTTCAACGCAAATGGCAAAATCAAAAGAAACAAAACGAATTTGCAAGAAAACTGTACCCGAATCAAACTCGTGACCAAGGCTCCACAAACCGCACACGTTTCCTTCCACTCCGCCATAGATTTACCACAAGGAGTACAAACCATCGCGTGTCTGCAGCTGATTAAGTACAAATCGAGATTCGCGTCACACGGGCACCGGCTGCACTTGTTCGCCGCCATAGCTTCTCTCTCGGAAAAGAAATTAGGTTTTCGTTTCGGATTTCAGAGTTTCGTGGATTTTCAGAGGATTCGGTCACTCTTAAGGATTTATAGGAGGGAGGGTTTCTTTCTTCTTCTTGGTGTTTGATATATTCTAATTAAAAAAATAAAAAAATCTACGTGTCAAAGAGAGAGAGCATTTGTTAACAGACTGAGCGAAGTAAGTCGGGTTGGTATAAAAGCGCTTTAATCTACAAATACTATATCTATTAGCCATGGGCGTTCTTGAACCACCTAATTATATGACTTCGCGAAATTTTATAGCGCCCAAACAGTGAAATCTCGGTCGAAAAAACTTGCGTTTCTGTTGGACTAAGATAATTCTTCACATTATGGAACTTGTCTTCGAGCAAGTAAGGTTGACTGGGAGTAGGGAACCATCTCGAAGCTGAAAAAAAAACAAATGATGAGGACACAGATCATGATCATGATCAAGAATAAAGAACGCACATTGAGTTTCTAACTTGGGTAATAAAATATAGAAATGTAAATCACATGCTTGAAATTGATTTTCAAATAAAAATATGTCTAAAACGTCATGTTCAAAACTTGCACGAATGAATAGTGATACTAAAAACGTATACGAATACGATCCGCGCATAATCATTAATGTTTAAAATCTTGTTATATTTTTATGATATAAATAAAAGGTCCATATTTCATATTTTGTCTAAAGTCGTCAATATTATTAAGACGGGCATGTAGTGACGGATTACTCAACTTTCGAATCTTTGAGTAAAAAGAGAGGGATCTTGATCTAAAAAATAGAGGTTTGCAATGAAAAATATTGTGGTTACAACCTAATTCATACCTTTTTTTTTTGTTAAAGCTATTCATCCACCTAAATGACCCTATATAAAAAGGGAGCAAATCGGTAAAGATATATTCTATAATGGATATTGTTCGGATCTTTTTCCATTTTTTATTTAAGGATTTTAATATACGTTTATTTGAATATCCATCAAACCATATCGACATAATCTATATAGTGTTATGCTGTCTCGCAATTGGTTAGAGCATCTTCAACGTGACGGCAAAACATCAAATATGGTGTAATTTTTGCATCAAACCTCTCCAATGAGACTCTAAATTTGGTGTGATACTATTCACAACACCAAACAATATTCACTTATTTTATTAATAAAATGATCAATTAAATAAATATAAAATCAAATAATAAAGATTTTTTTTAAATTTATAGTATAATAATAGAGAATATTCTTTTTGGTGTGAGATTTGATGTTGTGGTTAGAGATGAAAAATAAAGTAAAACACCAAAACATCAAATTTGGTGTTAGCCTTGATGATGCTCTTAGATGATGTTTAAATTGAGCAAAAGGATCCACCCCCAATACTTTGTCAATGTCCCTTTTATTTTCTCTATAGATTAGATTTTGTCCAAAAGCAAATGAGATTCACAAATCACTCAATGGTCCACTCAATGTTCAAAAAATCGCTAGGCGATAGTCGGGCGGCCGGGTTCCGCCTAGCACCTAACCCAAAAATCAGCGATTAATCATTGATTAGTTTTTAATATTATTTTATTTAATTTATATTAAAAATTAATATATAATGTTAAATATGTATTATTATGTGGAGAAATATGTATTAATAATACTAATATTATTTTATTTAATTTATATTGAAAATTAAATATATGATATTAAATATAATTATAAAATTGAAATGGATCCAAATCCAACAAAAACTCAATAATATTTAACATCATATATTAATTTTTAATATAAATTAAATAAAATAATCAGTGATTAATCTAAACTACGTTGCTTACCTTCTTCTTTTCAGATGTTTGAAGAAAGGAGCAGAAGATTTTCTGTTAAAACCGGTGAAACTAGCAGATGTAAAGCGAATAAAACAATTCATAATGAGATATGAAGCAGAGGAATGCAAAACCTTAAGCAATTCTAACAATGAAAACCTTTCTTCTCTACTTTGAAATATATAAATATATATATAGAGCCAAGACCTTAGCTGACATTGTCTGATAATATTCTTCATCTAAGTTTTTGTTGTGTAATACAAAGGCAGTGTTTGAGAGAGTCATCACACTACCACTCATGTTTTTGTTGATTAACTAAAAAAAAAGGAAACACAATTGAAAGGTTGTTTTACTTAAACTACCTCATGTATGTTCTTCAACGCTTGCCACACAAGCTTCGGATGCTCTTTTCCAGGAAGTCTTTGGTCTATAGCACGAACCATTGTTGATGTATGTGAGTCCTTGAGAAGCAGCTCTCATTCAGATTAAAAGAAAATTTGGTTTTTGACCACATAATGGTTATGTGGATATCTATCGGTTACTAGTTTAATTTATGGTATAAGTTTTAGAGTTAGTTCAATCGATTAAAAGATCCACCGATAATGTTGTATATAACTTGAAATGAATGGTTACAATGGAAAAAGAATCAATGTTACCATCATTACAAATTGTTCTCAAACATATATAAATGTATCTGAGACAGAGCTTGAGACTGTAGGAATGTGATCAGGCCGAGATGTGAACCGCAAGTGATATAAACCCTGCGTCATTGTGCGTTTTGAATCACTGTAAACTCAAGTGTTTCCGAGAGCGTTTCCTAGCGTTCATAAGCTCCATCAGTGATGGTAGCGGCCGAGGCACAGGTGCGTTCATTGATCTGTACAGCTTTCTCAAATCCCCACTAAGATCTTTGCAAGTCTCCTTTGAAGAAGAATACAAGTTTCTACAAGATTCCTTCTCCGTTGTTACTCCTTTGGTATCACCTTGTAAAGACTCAACTACTTCCTCCAGATTCAACTTTTCTAATTCCGGTGAGGTTTTGGTGTACACAAATTGAGTGTGTATGGCTTTTCTCTCATGTAGTTGATCAGATTCCTGAGAACATAGCCTTGCTCTCCCAAAAAGAGTGACAGGAAGGATATTTTCAGGGGATAAACTCAGAAGCTTCTTCTTCGTGCTAGAGGATTCGATTATGGGTTCCATCTTGGATTTTGCAGAATCCAGAGTAAGTTCTTCACTCATGAGACAGCAACTAAGAGTTACTGTGTGAGTATCAGTTGAAGCAACTGAAGAAACTTCCATGTCGATGTCTAGTAGCTTCCAGAAAAGATCATCAGAAGAAAACCGACTGATGAAACAGTTTTTCTTCACATAGTCCAATTCCATTGCTCTACAAGAAGGAACTGTTGATACAACCCATTTCGGAGAAAGAAGTTGCATGGCCAATTCCAATTCTTCTCGGGATGAATGCATTGAGTAACACACATGCCAAATACCAAGCTCATCCTTCACAGCTTCACTAAACCTAACTTTTCTCTGCTTTTGAATTTGGCTTCCACTTTGGGAATAATCTTCATCCTCACAAACATACCACTGAGCTGAAGGGCGGATGATAAGAGGTTCACTCTGAAGTTTCGATCTGGCCTCAGCAAGTTTTGCACTTGCTCTTTCATACAGTTTAGGGAACCCACTGAAAATGTGAAACCGGGAAGAAGGATCTTCAGAGACAATTTCAGGAACTATAACCATTAACGATCTGTAACACTCGAAGTTTGTAGCTTTGTCGACATAAATCTTGGAGCCAAACGTTCTGGAAACTTCTAACAGTATATCCTCTTGGCCCAACATATCACAAGCAAGATAGACAACTGGTGCATCTGGGTGGTTCCATATACAATTGATGATCTGATTCATGAGCAAGAAATTGCAATGAAAATGAAGAAACTGTACACAGGATCGATGGCAAACAATGCATAAAGAAACCTGCAATGATTCAGCCAAATCACCTGTCTTATTGCTGAATGCTTAGTCGGAAACCTCTGAGAGGATTTCCCGAATGTGCAATCCAAGAAAATGTAATCGAGACAGCATTCTGTTGCATTGCCATGTCTCGCCAGATATTTCTCAGGCAGGCTCTGTAGGCAATCCCGTGTAAGCCTACAATCACCAGTGTGAAGTATGTTACCGAAACTTCCTTCAAACAAGAACATGACGGCTCCTGAATGTGATGAAATTTGTCAAATAGAGATCTCAATTAGGACCATATTTTCTCGACAGCTAAGACTAACAGAAAATGGACATGGAACATTCTCACAAATAAAAAAAAAACAATCGAAAGCTACACAGTTTAACAAAAGGAAGTTACCAGGACAATGATTCGCATCAAAAGCAGTAACCTTAAATACGCCATCTGGATCATCAACGATCACTGATTGCCCAATTTCAATCTTCACGAAGAAAGACTCATCAAGCTGCACAATTGTGACAATTTTGAGGCAACAGAGAACGAAAAGAGATACAGAAAGGGGAAAACAAAACCTGAGGGTGACGTTGAAGAAGAAGAGAAACCGTGAGTGAAGTAGAGTAAATGGGGAAGACGATGTTGGAAGGAGAAATCCCGACGGTGTGGTCTTTGTGAGCATGCGTCAAGAAATGATGTCTCTTCATTCTCTTCGTCGTCGTGTACGGTCCAAATGTGTCGACGGAAAAGGGTAAACCTCTTGGCATCTCTATCGCCATCTTCTTCTCCTCTCTCGTCGACGGAGGTAGCCGATAATTAGGGGTTTCGGCTTCGCCGATGATTAGAGTGATGGCGGATTAGGTTGATTCTTAGGGTTGATTTACAGTATATTTTTTGTCCGAAATAATACGTTACTAGTTTTTTTTTTTTTTTATCGAAACTGTTAAATCATAAATATGGTTTGAAATAACAAAAGAAAATTTTTAGAAAATTATTGAAAACATGGTCAATAAATAAATAGACCATGTTTTGATAGAAAAAAATAATCTAAAAGACAATTCGTATTATTATAGTTCTATTTGAAAAATGGAATTTAAAATTAACGAAAAAATCAATATAATCACATGAATACAAAACTAATACAATCTGAATCTACAACAGTACACAAAACAATCCAATTAAAAAAAAAAAAACATGAGACATAATATTGCCAAGTCACAATTATACAAGAAATGTTTTTAATGTTTGTTTGTGGTTTTGTGATACTTGTCCTTGACCCAACGAAAACCCATGGCAGAGCCAGTCTTGAGCTTCTTAAAACCAGAAGAAGCTACAGCTTTGGTCTTGTCTAACCCTTGTCCCAATTTCTCCTTGTACTTAGCCGTGTTCGAGTTGGACGCAGCTCCACCTCCGCCGCTTCTGATGACGGCGCCACCGCCGATTCGGCCTCCTTTGGTAGAGTCGCCGCTGTTGTCCCACTGGTCAGCCCACGATGCTCCGTTCATTATATTCTCTTAAAGAAGGAGACGAATTAGTTTTTTATCAGGCTTATGAAGATTTAACTGAGAGCTTTTTGGGTGATTGTCTCTCGTTCTCTCTGTTGTGTCCCTTATTTATATACACATTTCATTTACTTTAAAAGACCGTGTTTCTCTGGTCAAATCTTGTGTTCGTGAACAAATATGACTTGTATTTGATTTCCAATTTTTCTAATCGTCAATAATCTTCTGGAGCCTTCCCAGGAAAAACACACAGATTAAACATTATTCTAATATATAGAATCTCTCGTGGAAGAATACTTCGTATATTATATAGTAGAATCAAGTCCCCATTGTGGAAACTTCTTCAAATTCAAGACCTTCAATAGTTTTGACTTGTAGACCCTGACGTTGATACAATTCACCCTATTTTCATCAGTAGAGGAAGAAATTAGAATCTGTTTTCTCTTCTCATTGCGACGACTGTGTTTATACGAGCCTGGATTAGCCAAGCCAAGGTAGTTTAAAAACGACGTCGTATAACGCTCTAAATAAATAGGTGTGCAAGTACGTCATTTGGGAGTATAGCTCTACCTTAAGCTGCAAGGCAATTACTCTGGTCTCGGCTATCGCTTTCCCAACAAATGTGGCAACTCCACATTTTTATAACTTGAGAAAAACAAAGACTACCGAATGCGAGAAGGAAACTAAATTAGGGATCAAAATTAGCTTCTTTTTTTTCCATTAGTTTATAAGCTGACAATGTGTATATGTTGTTACCAATCTTTTACTACTTCAGCTAATTTCTCTAATCAACCATTTTTCTTCCAGATGGATCAAATGCAACTGATACCTTCGAATATTACATGTGAATCAAGGAACCTCATCACACTGGCTCTGCTGCAAAACATTCTTCTCTGCGAATGGTAAAAGCTGTGCCAACAAAGAAACAAAAATAAATTATAAAAAAACAAAAAAAAAAAGAGGTCAAGACTTATACAGAATGGTAATGATAACACATGGACAGTGACCAGAAACAGTCAGAGCAAGCAGAAACCAGAACTTCTCCAGAATCAAACAATAGGTTTACTAACCTGGCGAGCGACCTGTGCAACACGACGACTATCACGACATGATTCATTGTTGAAGGAATCCAAGTAACTGTTGTCTTTCTCTCCAGTCTTTTGTCTCCTGTTTCTGCTCTCATCGTCTTGCGAAGAGGAACTTCCTCCTTCAGGGCTGCTGTTGCTGCTTGCATCCTTCTTACGCTTCCTCTTGAATGTGACACACTGTTTCTCAGAAGGCGACACAGATGTAGCAGTAGTAGAAAACTCCATATCATTCACTTTCTCTTCCTCCTTCGTGGCTTCTGTTTTGGAAGGTGTCAATGATTCCACGTCATGACAATCTCCAACTTTCCTTTCTAACGCTTCGGCTTCTCTGCGTCTACTTAGTATGGACGGAAGAGTATGGTGACAAGGATCTTTATTCTCTTTATAAGAACACCGGTTAATACTAAAATCTCTGTCACTCAAATGTGGTTTGATCCCATTAGCCACCACTGATCTTTCGAGGTTACTAGAGTCCTCACGCACTAGCGAAACTGCTTCATTGGGGCTTTTCTCCTCGTTGCTAAGATCCATTTGACGACCATTTGTCAATATCTCGAGGTGATACCGACACTCTCGCAACTCCATCCTTAGCTCTCCTACTATATCTTCAGCTTCTCCAAGTTGAGCTTCCAGTTCCTCAATATTTTGCTGCTTCTTCAAAGATATCATCTCTGCCTCCTTGACCTATAACCACAGAATTTTTTTTGAGAAATAGAGTTAAAGAGAATGCAACAGAATATAAAGATACAGCACAAGTGATTGTGAAGTCCATCCTGAAGAAAATGTGCTACAATCTCAAGTTAAACAGTTTTGATCAAACCGCGAGTTACTGTAATAAGTGGAAATTAGTATCAACGACAGCAATACTTTAGAACATTAAAAAAAAAAAAGTGTAAACCAAAGAACAGTTTCTCACACTAGCTGGGTTTCCCCTCAACAATAGAAACTCCTCAATTGTTAGTAGATTCAGAAATTTACTGCTAAACTACACTATTTGACACGTGTTTTTGCACATAGTGTTTCTCACTACTAGGACCATTACGTTTCATGGACGGGTGAGCAATGAATTAACAGGAATGGCATCTTCAACTACTAGAGATTTTAGGGAATGTAAATCCTTGCAAAGCTATAAAATCATGGGTAAAAATAAAAAAATCAATACATAAATCTCGAGGTCAGACACCTGACTTTCAGAGAAATCATTCCACAATAACCTTTCTCAATGGCGCTTTCAATGCAGCAAAAAAAAAAAAAAAAAATACACTACCAAGGATGTAAATAAAGCTCACACAAAACACAGAAATGTCAAAAGCTTGACCCTCAAATCCATCTCATAACAAGCAAGAAACAAAACAATTGTACAAGCATGGAAACAACTTGGATGATGCAAAGTTTCTCAAGTTTAAGAATCCACAGAAACAAATCTACATTGTTACCTTGGAATCATACATCTGTTTAAGCCTAAGACATGTACGGAGAGCCTCATCTCTAACCGCCACAAGCTCTTGCTGGTACCCACGCGCTTTCTTCTCCGAAATCATCACACGCGCCGCCGCTTCCTTCGCCGTGTTCAGTATTGTATCGGCGTAGGCCTTCTTCAAGGCGGTTAATTTTTGCTACCCGAGAATTAAAAAACGAACAATTTCATCGCAAACCCAGAAAAAAAGACAAAACCCTCATCCGAAACACTAATTCAGATCAACATATGAATCGATAAACGAAATCAGAGACAATAATCCTTCGTAAAGAGAAACGGAACCTAAGAGAAACAGAGAAGAAACTAATTTTTGTTTTTTCAATTCGGAATGTGAAGTCGAAAACAGCAGAGATTTAGGGATAAAAAGTGGAACTTTTACCTCTGGGTCGGTCATTAGGGCTGAGAATGCGGTTACGGAGAGGCGAATTTTTTTCCGACCGAAGTCGCGAAGAAGAAAAGAACGAAGTAGGAAAAAAAAAGGTGGTTTGGTTTTTATTTTCCCCAAATGTTTTGCCTTTTGCCTTGCAGAATCTGTCTGTTAGGAACTGAAAGGGATTGTAGTTACCTTCTTACCCCTGACTTTTCCACTATATCACGAAAACACCACATCTGTCATCCTTCGCTTCACAAAATGTAAAACGACGGTGGGGTTTCCCGGTTTCCCCGTCGCTATTTTTGTGGAAAAACAAAATTTGGTATAATATTTTTTTTTTTTTGTAAAAAAAAAAAGTATAAATTATTTATTGAAAAAACATAACATGAAACATATATGATTGGATGTTTGAGGTAAATTTGTCATTCATGCTTGGATACATATATATATAAATTACTTTAGACAAATTCACGTATTGCCGCCATCTGTTTTATAGTTTGGACGAATTGTCACGTACTTATGTTATTGTTTAGCGGTTTTTTTAGATCGCGTTAAACTTCAGCCTTTGGATCGGTTCTAAAAATGTTCAACGCGATCTTACAAAGACAACTGGTGCATGGTCACTGGTCACATGGGGCTTAATAGGTTAAAGCTCATAGCCTCATCCGCACCAACGACTGCCCAATCCATTATCATGATTCTGGCCTAGTAAGTTACTAGTAGTAACTCAGTCTTACCTTTAGATACTTTATTCATGTTTGAAATCTTCATTTAATCGAATAAAATCAACTCAACTAATTTCTCGTCTTTGAAACAAAATACATAAATGCATATACGAGTAACCGTTTTTCGTTTATGTATGTTTAATTTGAGATTCACTTGTGGACCAGCTAATAGGTTTACTACAAGATGTCCATGAGACCATGACCCTTCTGACCTGACTTGATTCAATAAGGGCTATCTATTTTTTCACACATGTTTTCTCTCTCGAATAAAGACTATATATGTTTCTCTATATATATTACTGTACGTAAAAGCTCAGAGATAACCAAATACACCGACTTCGTTTTCTTTCCTCCGTTTTACAGTTTATTAAGTAAACGATTTCACAATCTTCTAACAACTGTGACGATTAGTGTAATGGGTTAAACAAAAATCCTAAAATTTGGTAGGAGTCATTATTGTCTTGTTGTTGCTGTGTGAGTGTGGAACAGCCTATTTTTCTTATAATGCTCTCTGAAACTCAAGGTTTCAAATACCATAAAGGNGTAGAACAAGCCTTATTAGCCCTAATTAGCCAATGCTTTAACAGCTTTCTCTGCTGCATCATCCAAATCATCAGCTGTTATGAGCTTCATTCCACTTTCCTTGAGGATTCTCTTTCCCTGTTCAACATTTGTACCTTCTAGACGAACCACCACTGGTACTTTCAGTGCCACCTCTTTTGCAGCGTTCACAATTCCACTAGCAATCACATCACATTTCATTATCCCTCCGAATATGTTCACCAAGATTGCTTTCACTTTATCGTCCGATGTCAGAATCTTAAACGCCTCCACCACCTATTATTTTATTTTCAGTTAAAACCGATTTCAATCTTCACAAACTTTGAAGAAAATACTTGTACCTGGTGTTCAGAAGCGTTTCCACCAACGTCAAGGAAATTGGCAGGAGTCCCACCATGCAATTTAATTATGTCCATGGTTGCCATGGCCAATCCAGCACCATTAACCATGCAACCAATCTCTCCATCCAAACCGATATAGTTCAGGTCAACTTTTGCAGCAGCCACCTACGAGATGCAATCACACTTTCCTTTATCAAGCTTGATACTAGAATTAAAAGTGTAACAGAAAGCTAGAGGTTGAAGAAGAAGAAAACTGTAACCTTTCTGCTTTCATTAACCTTAACTAAATGTTACCTTATGTACACAAGACTATTATTTATTAACCAAGTACCTGACCAAAAACCACATAAATAACTATAAACTAGTTATTCTATCCTTTTAACATTTTCTTGAGCCAAACATCCATGAGTTCGACATAACATAGATTTCTTGATGGAAAATATGATGCAAGAGAGAGAGAATGGACCAGACCTCTCGTGGATCCTCCTGTGTTGGATCACGAAAAAGGCCCATCACTTTTTGCAGCAACAAAAAAAAGGAAAGGAATTTGTACGTAAACAAAACGACGAGGGAAAGTAAATGAATGCATCTCCCTCCAGCTAAGAGATTACCTTTTTTTCCCATCAACTCTTCACCTAACTCTCTATTCCATTCTTGTTCTTTTCTTTTTATCTTCTTCTTTTTCCCCCCAGCTAAGAGATTAGACAAATTGATACAAATCCAATTATGGATTGGCGTTTATATATGTCACATAAATAGGAGGAGAAGAGAAGAGATGGTACACTTGATTTGATATCCAAGAGAAGAGAGCTGATGATGTTCAACCTCATTACTTTCCTCCGCCGCCGTCTCCGCCGTTCCCGGAATGCTAGATTCCCCATCGACTACCGCCTCTCCGTTGATGACCCCACTAACGGGTTTTCCTCCGCAGCCGCCATTCACCCGAACCCGGAGAAAGCCATCAGAGTTGCCACCTTCAACGCTGCTATGTTCTCCATGGCTCCCGCCGTCCCCAGCAACAGACTAATCACCGGTTTGCCACTCCGCTCGAACTCAACCGTTGACCGTCCCAGGAGCATACTGAAGCACTCTCCGCTTCACCCCATTAACGCCGCCGCTCCTGGAAAACATTCGAAATCGAGGTTCAGGGTCTCCATCAATCTCCCCGACAACGAGATTAGCCGCCAGCTCAGTTTCCGGGAGGATCCACACCACTCGCCTCTCTCTTTCTCCCGCGATCTCCGGACCACGAGAACGGTATTAGAAGTGTTTTGTGATTTGTTTAATTAAAAATATAATCAGTTTTGTTTAATTAAAAAACAAATGCTATGTTTGTGATTTTCTTTTAATGAATGCTATGTTTGTGATTTTTACCCTTGGGTGCTAAATTATTGAACTTTAAGTTTTTTTTTGCTATTTTGTAGAATTGCCCTAAATAGTTTCATGCGGGCATAAGTCCTTTACCAATATTGAAATGTTTTATTATAAAAAGAAGTTTTTTTCACTAGAAATGTGAGAGGGACGTCGAGACACATTCAACTTGATTAAACAAATCCAAAAGGGAAGAAGATAAATATAGAGAGACACGCAGGTTACCGAGGAAGCGAGTGACATACAAATAATAAGTAGACACGTGTTATATTACAGTATCTACACACAACAGCAGTGTAAATTGTTGCGAAATGAGCCACGTGGCTGATGTCGTGTTTATAAAAGAAGATTAAGAAGAAGAAGCTCAGATCCACTCTCACACCTCGTCTCCTTATTCGTACGGGATTTGAAAGGGTAAAAACCAAAACAGACGCAAAGGGCAATATTGGAAAAAGGTATTTTATGGCCGCCGTTAGTAGTTCGTCGGAGACCGGAGGCGGTGGAGCTGGAAAGAGAGAGATCATGTTGTTCGGAGTCAGGGTTGTGGTTGACCCGATGAGGAAGTGTGTGAGTTTGAACAATCTGTCTGATTATGACAAGTCTTCGCCGGAGGAGGAGATCCCTAAGATCGGAGATGGAGAAGATAAGAACGAAGCGGATTTGATAGCCGCCGCCTCCGGTTACGCCTCCGCCAATGACGCTGTCCAGATTTCGTCGTCTTCCGGCGGAAATCGCGAGAGGAAACGAGGTATACTTTGCTCACATAGATTCTGAGGATAGCCTGAGTTTCGGATGATTGTATTAGCAATCTTGCCGTAGAACCCCTCCATTTTTTCCAATTTGTGATTGAATCTATTATGCATGTTGGGATTTGCTTCGAGAAACTTGGATGATTGATTGTTTTGGCTATGGATTCGTCTCTGTGGCTGATTATTGTTTGTGAATAAAACAGGAATACCATGGACTGAGAACGAGCACAAGAGGTTCTTGCTTGGGCTGCAGAAAGTAGGGAAAGGAGATTGGAAAGGAATATCAAGAAACTTTGTCAAGAGCAGGACGCCTACTCAAGTAGCTAGTCACGCTCAGAAATACTTCCTCCGACGAACCAACCTCAACCGTCGCCGGCGAAGATCTAGCCTTTTCGACATCACAACTGAGACGGTAAGTCTCTTATCTAATCATAAATCATTTTATTGTAAGCTAAAGATAAAGATGATTCCTCCTCACCTTATTGATTTCTGAAATGTGAGTGAATAGGCCTACTAGACTTTAGTTTAGTGAATAGCTTAGATTGTAGATTATACTTTTCTTACTTTCTTTCTGAAAGTTCTTTCCTTTCTTACACTTTTCAGGTTTACTCATATTTATTACCAAAGTTTCCATTTTTAACCATTGGTACTCTAGAGCCTATTTGAGAAAGAAATATGTAGTTGTTTTTAGTATTTCCTCTTTAGAACCTTAAAAAAAAAGTAATATGGAGAAGTTTCATAATGATTTTGGTCAAAATGGGAATATATCTTTCAAGCTGTGCTAGAAAGTGGATAGATTGAAGAAATGAGTCTTACAAATATTATGTATAAAGGGATACCAAACAATAATAACAGTAAGTGTGTGACAGTTAGGTCTGATTGGTTTTATCAGGTCACAGGAATGCCCATGGAGCAAGCTCAGGTGCATCATGCTCAAGACAACTCATCACTACCTGAAACTAACATCAGCTCTGGACATCAAGTTATGCAAGTTTTTCCTGAAGTTGCAGTGCCGACAATAACTGAGAAGGCACCACAGACATTTCATCCCAACGATTCATCCTCAAATCTTGTCCATCCGGTCCCAGTAACCTTCCAATCAAATCCTGCTTTCAATCTAAACACAGATGCTGCAATTCCTGCTCCGCTTTCTCTCAACCTTTCTCTGTCCTTTAATCTTAACGAACAATCCAACTCAAGACATTCGGCTTTCACGATGATGCCAAGCTTCAGTGATGGAGATAGCAATAGCAGCATCATCAGAGTTGCTTAGACATAAAAGCCAAGGTGAATCTACAAGACCTTGCTTCTTTCTATGTTTCTCTGTTGTAGTAGTAGTACATAATAGGTTCAAACAGATAACTAAAACAAAAAAACACTAGAACCGTGTTTCAAAGTCTCAGTATTGTTTTTTATCTTTCTTTAGGCCTTACTTTATCAAACTTGGTCTGAAAAAAAAAATCAGGGGAAAAAAGAACAATAACAGAGGAAGGGCTTTAGAGATGGACGAACTGTGTTTAGGGTTCTTCATCGTCTTTGTTTGATTGTTTGTTTGTTTGTTTGTAAAACTCTGCCCTGTCACTGTGTGTTTTGTTTTGTGGTATGTAAGTTAAAAGAAGTCGTAATTCTCATGTGGCCCATCTCAATCAATGGTTGGTGATTTGTGGGGCTTTTCTATATCTTATCTTTTGGGGATAAGCTAAAATGTATGTATGTGGTTCGTCGAATATTTAATCATGACCTTTAATGCCATAATAATGTTGCCAATTTCATTAGCCACTTTGACTTTTGTGGATTTTTTTTTTCTTTCCCTAGCAAATTCCCTTTTTCTTAATGATGAACATAAAGTTTAAAAAACAACTCTAAATTTGCCAATTTTCCTCATCTGCGATTAACCGTTATTTCAGGTATTTTTGGCTATAACCTCAATTCAAATCTTTTCCATTCCAAAGATAGAAGACTAAAGTAATAACCTCTGTTTTTCTTTTCTTCTTCTTCTTCTTCACCATTTCAATCAAATCTTCATGTGAACTTTTTAGATCATTTCTCAATTCTTGCTCCAGTTAATTTTATCTGTGCTGTGCTTTTATCTTCGTGATCGCTTTTTTTTGCTATCACAATAATGTCTAACCGTTCCTTTAAGAATTTCATAGAAGAAGAACTTGGAAGTTTCCCACAGTTCTTAATCTACGCGATTCTTGAATGGATTATCATCATTATCCTCTTCATCGACGGTTTCCTCGCTTTCTTCTCTAACCAACTTGCTAAATTCTTCGACCTTAAAATCCCTTGTCTTCTCTGCACCAGACTCGATCATGTTCTTGTAAGAAGAAACCCTGATTTCTATTACAACGACTCGATCTGCGATTCCCACAAGAAGAACGTCTCTTCTCTCGCTTACTGTCATGTCCACAAGAAGCTCTCTGAGATCAAACGAATGTGCGAAGGATGCCTCCTCTCTTTCGCTACCGAGAAAGAATCAGATGTTGATACTTACAAGTCTCTTATTGGAATCTTACACAAGGATCTTGAGCTTCTTATTGACGATGAACGTGAGCTTCAATTGGCGTTTCCGGTTACGATTACGGGTTCGAAGAAAGATGAAAACTTTCATCAGATTGATCACAGAACTAACAATAGCAACGACAGGTTTCAGCAGCAGCAACGTTGTTCTTGTTGCGGAGAGTTATTGAAGATAAAATCCGAGAAACCGAAGAATAGTAATCAATCTTTCTTTGCTGCTCCTAGTCCTTCTCCTAGAGTTTCATTTAATCAAAGAACTCTGGATTTGTCTCACATCAAATACTCCGAGGATGAAAATTCTGTTAACACGAAAGGCGCATTGGGGGATGATAGAACGCCGAGCTCTGTAAAAGGAGGAAACAATAGATTCTTTGGGATTCCTCTGTCTGATTCGGCTCAGAATAGTCCGCGATGGTCTGTTCGATCTATGAAGAAATCTCTGACTGATCAGAATGGTCCGGAGAGCGAAGTGTTGGATGGAGATTCCATACTTCATCATTTAAAGAGACAGGTTAGATTGGATCGGAAGTCGTTGATTGATTTGTATATGGAGTTAGACGAAGAGAGGAGTGCTTCAGCTGTTGCAGCAAACAACGCGATGGCTATGATCACGAGGCTTCAAGCCGAGAAAGCTGCGGTTCAAATGGAGGCATTGCAGTATCAGAGAATGATGGATGAGCAAGCGGAATATGATCAAGAAGCTTTGCAGTCTATGAATGGTTTGTTGGTTAAGAGAGAAGAGGAAATGAAAGAGCTTGAAGCTGAAATTGAGGCTTATAGATTGAGATATGGATTGTTGAGAGAAGAAGAAGGAGAAGCAGAAGAGTTTCTTGATGAAGAAGGCGATGAAACTAAACCAGTCTCGGATTTGCCTGTTTGTTCTTCAAATCATGAAGAAGATTTGGAACAAATGAAATATTCAGCTGAGGAGCCTAAAGCCAACAATGGTGGGATCCCAGAGGAAGAAAAAGGTAAGGGATTCATCGGTTATATGTTTCTTTAAGAATCTTGAGGTTGATTTCAAACTGTCTAAATCTTTTTTTGCTTTTGTTACAGAGAATGGAAGCAGAAAAGCTGTATTACTGAAGGAGATTTCAGAAATTACAGAGAGACTAAATGCAATTGAATCAAAAGGTGAATTGTTGCAACAAATCTCAGAGGTTTTAGATGTTAGTGAAGGTGAAGCAATTCTATTACAGATATCTCAGAATCTGCATATGCTTCGTAGTTTCATCGAAATGCCGTCGGAATCATGAATGTTTTTACTTACTTCTTCTATCAAATCTGTATGTAACTGATACTGAATTTTTTTATTACAGAAGAAGCAAAGCTTTTTTCTGCCTTGTCTCTTACTTGAAATTCAATCTTGACTCTTTTTTCTCAGAACTTGGTTGAATCTTATGATTCAGTTGAAACTAAAACCCTCACGCCAAAAATTGTTTTTCCTAATTTAAAAAATTATTTATGAAAATGCCACTTTAACAAACCCCAATTTTTTTTTATTAAATATATCCTATTTAGATTCTTATCCACTAATTCAATAATGAAAAAAATCGTGCATTTTCGACCAATGATTTCAAATTGAGTACCAAACAATTCTCTGAACTTTTCCTTTGTTTCTTAAAGACATTAGCTTAAGTCTTGAAATCATTATGTATTTTATGACTAAGCCAGCAATCTTCTCTGATTAACAAAAGACAGAGACAGATTAACCATTAACTTTGAAATGTTATTCACATTTCTCGTCTTTTCGATTGCTTCTTACGCACAAAATCAATTAAAAAGCTTTAGAAAACAGACTAAATCAGCGCATCTTAAACTTGAAGCATTGCTAATAAAGAAACATTTTTTCATGTTTCTTTCTCTTATCTCAACTAATTTACAAGTTTTTTTTTCTAGACTAAAATAGAGAACAAGACAAAAAAAGATTTTGCCAAAGATTTTATAGACGTAGAAAGCAAATTTCAATTTCCATCCAATAAACGTTCCCTCCTCATCAAATTTAAATATTTAAATTTTTCGATGAAGTACAAATCAAAGTATCAAACTTATATGTCTATTGGACAATACGTATCACAAATAAAGTTCTACTTCACTGCACAATACGTATTCATATTAAAAAAATTATTCAAGATAATAGGTACAAATTTTCTTAGTTTTGTACAACATGACATGATTCCCATTAGACATACATTAGAGAAATGGATGTTTCTTGTAAGTGTAAGTAACACTAACGAGCTAATACATCAAGTTAACCAGTTCTATATGAATTGAGAGCTAATAACCATTGTTCAATATCTCCACATATTACATCGGTTAGTTTTCTAACTATTTTATTCGAAAATTAACTACAACGATAAAAAATATATTAAGAAAAAATGAACTATATGTTTGGGGTCCAAAACTTTTGGAAAACTTATAACAAATACATGATGGTCTGAGTTTGGTCAAAACGTCTCACCAGTGACAATGACTATTGGAATATCAATACATGCATAGGAACCAAAGACAATATGGAATATACCAATTGTCTCACCCACGCAAAATCCTCATAACGCTCACCAAATCTAATGAGGCAAATGCCCAACACATGAGATAACTGAACTGGTTTCTTATGTACCATGTCATGTGGTCACATGTTAACTATTATAGAGATAAGAGTGAAGGATTGTTTAGTTAAAGAGAGAGCAATTAAGGTAAGGAATCAATACTATAAATCCCCTCAGGAGAGGACACATCAGCTTTTTTACTGATTCTGGGAGTGACACCTCATTTAAAATAACAACCAATCAAAATATTTTATTTAATACAGCTCATCAGTTTTTTTTTTTTTTTTTTATCTCTGTCGCCCTAAACTTCCTCTCTCCTTGCGATTTCTTTTCTTCTATGTCACAAACCTTGATTTCCTTGCTTCTTTTCGTCGCTGCCGAGGCTGTTCATGCCCTTCGCATTTCCGTTCTCATCTACAAAATCACCAAGGAGAAGTCTTGCGCATGTAATCTCTCTTCTCTTTGCTAAATCTTCGAAATCTCTTGATTTTAAAATTCTGGGTCTTTAGGTTTAGTTGTTGATACAAGGAGAAAAACAGCATGTTTTGGTTCACATCTTCTGTTCGCAAAGCTGTGCGCTTGAATCTGTATTGCCGTGTTATTCTGTAAATTTCTTCTCTACCTTGAAAACCCACCTCTAATCTTCTTCTTCTTCTCATTCTTCAGCCCTTTTCTTCTGTTTATATAATATCTTTAATAATGGGATCCCAGCGTTTCTACGTTTTCCATTGAGAGCAATATAGGATCATCTAAACGATTCCTTTTAAACCCTGAAAGCTTTTTCAAGTCTTTGTCCTTTGCTCCCTTGTCTTCTTCTCACGATCAATACTTTCTCCTTTTTCTTCAAGTCATCTCTTTTCTGGTAGCTTGCTCTCTTCTGTGGAGCATCTGTAGTTTTTCACTCACGTGTTTGGAAAAGTTATGGTAAGCCAATCAGCTGGTCAAACAAGATTTCGAACATTGAAGTACGAGAACAACGGAGACTCTAAGAGCACCTCCATTGGAGGCTCTTAACAAAAATAAAGAGGGGTTCTTAACCCAAAAAAAAATAAAAAAAATAAAAAGAAAATATGAACAGTATAAGAACCGGTTCTTAAATAAAAGTTTTAAGAACCGGTTCTTAAGGGGAGTTCTTACACTGTTCACGCCACGTATCAACCCCTAATTCGCCGGATTTTTTTTTTCCCAGATTTTTTTTTTTTTTTTTTTACATTTTTTTAACTTTAACTTAAAAAAAAAAAATTCTTAACTTTAAAAAAAAAAAACTTTTTCATAACTTCAACTTTAAAATTATAAACTTTTTTTACATATTAATTAATGGATTGGAATCTTTACATATTAATTTTTTTTATAAGATTCATTTTACTCATTTTCATTTGAGAGAATAATTTGTATGTTTTATATTTCAGTTAATGAAATAAAAATCTAATATTTTAAGTATAGTATGTTTAAACATTTTTTTAAAAATATATATATCTCAAATAAATATTTTCTAAAATAATATTTTTTATTCTTAAGAACCCCAGAATGGGGTTCACCAATGGAGAAAAAAAATACTAGAGGTTTTTAACTATTCACAAATCAAAAAACAAATATTAAAAAAATCCTAAGAACCCCAACAAAAAATTCACTAATGGAGATGGTCTAATAAACCAACAATTGTAGTGAGAGTTATTGCTTGCTTTCAACCGATGGATAATTGTCAGGTTTGTTGCAGAAAAGTTAAATTTATGCTCTTTTGTCACACTTCACTTCATAGTCTTATTTTTCTAACACTATTGTTTTGTCTTCCACTTTCAGGCTGAATACTTTAGACATATTCTCAAACCAGTGACGTAGTTGGTTTGTATTGTATCTTCGAGCTGGCATTTTTTTCCTTTTTCATTTGGTCCCCACTACGATTGTTTCAAGAAAGAACCAAGAAGTTTTGCGTTCATCACATTTGAGCAACATCTTCCACAATCGGTATGCTAACTGAACATTTCCTATTTTCACTGTTACATAATGTTGGTTCTGTTTGTGGATTAAGGCTTTCTTGAGTTGGGTTTAGTAGTTATCTCATTCATAGCCATGTAAAACAATTCACCCCTTTCTTTTTCCTGCAGTAAAGTTCCCTTGGCTTAAACTGCAAGAACATGCCTCTTGATACCAGGCAGCAGAAATGGTTGCCATTGGGCTTAAATACTCAAGATGATTACAATGCGGTCACGGACGTAACGAACTCTCTCCAATCAACCTGGTCAAGTTTTCAATGCAGCCCACAACCAATTATTGTCCAGCGGCTGATGCTCAGGGTTTTGGAGCCACTTAATGTGCAAGGAAGCAATGCTTATGATAAAACTGAGGCACGTAAAATCTGGATGGTACACTTTGTCTTCCTTACTAATCCACTGCTGGTTAGCTTCAATAGCTTCCTCTGCTCTGTTCTGTTGAACCAGAAAGCTCTCGAATGCATCAGAAAGCTCTCGAATGCAGTCACTTTATAAAAGGTATTTTCCTTACTATATTATTTCTATCATATTTTCTTTTTACTTCATTGTTCCAGAATGCATTTCATGAGTCCTTTTTTTAGTTTCAAAAGAAATGTATTAATATGAATAAAATGGAATGTGTGTCTACGTAATGTGTCTACATAAAAAGAAATGTGTTTACATAAAAAACTCTAAAAAAACTTAGACATAATTCATATAAACTATGAAGCGAAAGATTTCCTTGTAGATGAAACAATTGTCGCATACATCATCAAACTCTCCCACGACGCAATCATCCCCAACTTCAATTTCAGATAGCAACATATCATAATCACGATATTGCCTCACACTCAACTCTAGAACAACAGGACGACAATTAAGCTGACATTGTCTTACTTCTTCCATTCCCTGGTTTTTCCAGAGTTGTTTGATGTAGTTGGACCCTTCAGTCAACTGCCCTTGATTGATTAAAATCATACCATAAAGATACATAGCTTCAGGATGAGTTGCTTGTGCCGCTAACAAAAGTTGACCAGATCCTGAAATAGTTTGTTTTAGATAATAGAAATCTATTAGTCCACATAAGAATACGGCATGAACATTTTCATATTTCGCAAACTCATATAGTAACTCAAATTTCTCCGGTATTTTATCCCAGGACGGTGGAAAGACACCATCAAGTTTGACTTTCTTCAAAACATCAGGAAATTTGGAGACTCTTTGCAGTGTCTTGCATGAAATGATGCAAGCTTGCAAATCCGAATAAGATTCTTCACCTACTTTTCCAAGAATGACAGCTAACATGTCATCAGGTAGATCAGTAAGCACTTGTTTAGACCTGTATTTTTTCATGTTGTAGTTTTTGGTATTGAGTGATTGAAATAGAATTGGCATAATCCACTTATTTATAGTAAATTTAGTGAACGTAAGAGTTTTCTTATTCATTTAACAAAAATGTATGTGTGCATGTTTTTCTCCTTCCATTTATTTCTAATTCTGATTTTGTTAAGGTTCAGCCCATCGAGACTTCATGTTTGCATTAGAAGCATAGGAATCTATAACATTTAATGTCAAACTTTGACCATTTTTTTTTACTTGATAATTAGAGAATGAATATAAATTGATGAGGTGTCAGCTTTAAATTATCTGTGTTCACTTTAAATTCTCTTTGTAGATTGTTTACATGAGTTATTAAATAATAAATACTTTATTAGACTCCCAAAAAATACTATAATTTAATTTAAAGTAATCAAAACATATAAAGAATAAATTCTAAATTCAATGTATTGATTTATTTAAAATGTATCTGCCGAAAACGAAGAGACAATATACAAAACGAAATGAATATAAATACCCATTTGGTTGTTTCTCTTTTACTCATATCACTCAAATTCTTTGTTGTTCTTCTACTCGAATTTAAAGGTACGTTGCTCAATTCCTTCATACAAATTTAACATCCACATATTGCTGCAAGTATTGACTCTTTCAATTATCTTACTCATAGATTCAACCCGATGACTGCACAAGAACGAAATTTGAACACTATGTTGAGAAGATCAAGTAAAAATACCAAAATTGGAAATGAGGAGAATATCAAAACGGATGGAGAGACGCTTCATACTTTTGAAACTACAAGCATTGTTACTGAACTTGGAAAACATGGACATCAACATGTGGTTTTCAATGAGAATGAAGATCCAGAAGATGTTAGCATGGAACTATCGAAGACAATATTCACTCAATGGATGTAAACTAATCAATCTGATGCCCTTGCATGTAGCTTGACATACGCTCAGATTCCTACAATGTTTGTGTGGGATAAAACAAACAGGAATTGGTAAAGACAACAAAAAGGAAAGAACACAAGTTAATCGCTATGCTTTCAGATCTTTAGTTTATCAGTTTTCAAGAGACGTGCTTTGAAAAAAGTATTTGCATTTTTGGTTTTTTATTATTTTTCGTTCGTCTCTCAAGTAGCTAATCCGTCCACAGCTACTTAAGAAAACTCGTATTTGGCATTACAACATTAAAATTATATCCATAAAAAAAACAACATCAAACCAACAAAAAAATGTATTAAAAAAATCCCACTTTCACAAAAACTTTCACAAAAACTTTCACGAGTTTTTCCTAATTAATTAAAAAAATATATGAAAATGCCACTTTCACAAACCCACAGAGACTTGACCAAGCCAAAAAATATTATTAAACATATCTTATTTAACTTCTTACCAACTAATTCAATAATGAAAAAATTCGTGCATTTTCGACCAATGATTTTCAATTGAGTACCAACTAATTCAATAATGAAATCATTATGCATTTTATGACTAAGCCATCTTCTCTAATTAACAAAAGACAGAGACAGTTTAGCCATTAACTTTGAAATGTTTTTTCACAGGTCTCGACTTTTTGATTGCTTCTTACAACAAAATCAATAAAAAAAACTTTCGAAAACAGAGTTAAAAGAGTAAAACAGACTAAATCAGCGCATCTTAAACTTGAAGCAATACTAATAAAGAAACATTTTTTCATGTTTCTTTCTCTTATCTCAACTAATCTATAAGTTTTTTTTTTCTAGACTAAAAAAGAGAACAAGTCATAAGAGATTTTGCCAAAGACCAGAATAACCACTATATATATACAAAACAGAGGATGCTCTATTTCCATCATTCTCAATAGCAATGGCTACTCTTCAAATCTCTTTCTTTCTTTCCAGATCCTTCCTCCTGACACTATGTATCTTCATAGTCCCATCTCTCTCATCCGATTCAGACCCTTTACAAGACTTTTGCGTTGGCGATCTCAAAGCTTCTCCTTCCATCAATGGCTTCCCTTGCAAACCATCTGTCTCCGCTTCTGACTTCTTCTTCTCCGGCTTAGGCGGTCCTCTAAACACATCAAACCGTAATGGCGTAACCGTTTCCCCCGCCAACGTCTTAACCTTTCCGGGTCTAAACACTTTAGGTCTCTCGATGAACAACGTTGAGTTCGCTCCGGGCGGTGTTAATCCGCCTCACTCGCACCCGCGTGCATCCGAAGTAGGAATTGTGATCGAAGGCTCAGTTTTTGTCGGGTTCTTAACTACGAACAACACTTTGTTCTCGAAGGTTATCAATGCCGGAGAGATGTTTGTTGTCCCTAGAGGATTGGTTCATTTCCAATGGAACGTTGGAAAAGGGAAAGCGCGTTTGATAACCGCTTTTAATAGTCAGCTTCCGGGAGCAGCTGTTCTGCCTAGTACTCTGTTTGGCTCAATCCCTGAGATTCCAAACGCGGTTTTGACGAAAACGTTCAGGACCGATGATGCAACTGTGAACAATCTTAAGTCCAAATTTGTTGTTTGAGTCATTTAATTTGTGTTTTCTTGAAATGATCTTTCTCAACTCGATTCTATAGCAGTAATCGTATACATTTATGTGTAATAATAGGTATGAAAAATCAGAAACTAAACATTAATAAGATTCATATCTGTATCTCTCTCTTTTTTGTTTTGTTTTTCTTCTCCATTACAATCTTTCTTGTGTAGATTTCATTTGGTTGCGATATGAGCAGCTACTTCGAAATTCGATGGATCAGCCATTGAAATTGATTCAGAGAACTCATTCTCTAACAAGTTGTCTAGTTCTTTTGGATTTTTGTTGATTCTCTGTCACTAAAACCCTTGAGGCTGAGTAATCGATTTTTCCTTAATTAAACTATTCTTGAAAAGCCTCTCTTAATAATCATAGAGACATTGTCAACGGATGGTATTCAATTAAATTCATAAAACAACTCTAATTTACATTCTTAACAGCTAATTCAATTATCAAAACTTCCTAGTCGTCAACGGATGGTATTCAATTATACACTCAAATTTACATTAGTTTGAGTCAAGTTGCACCCAAATATTTGAGTTAAAAAAAGAGACAAGTTATTCATCAATTAGCTTTCCCATAGTGTGCAGATTTCTTAACTTTTTACAGCAAATGACTAAACCTTTAGTAAAAACAGAGAGTGGACAATAATACACAAAAGCAGATTGAAAAACAGAGTAACTCAAACGTGAACCATTTACTGACAAAGAACAAACTTTTTTATGTTCTGTTCTTACCCAAATAATCTCCAAAATTTTTTATTTTCCTTACAATAAGTCAATGAATTATTTCCGAAGACCAAAATTAGCCATTATACAGTGTTTTTCTCTACTCATCATTATCAATAGCCATGGCTAATCTCCAGAGCTCTTCCTTTCTCCTGACTCTCTGTCTCTTCCTTATCCCATCCCTCTCATCTGATTCCGATCCATTACAAGACTTCTGCGTTGGCGATCTCAAAGCTTCTCCTTCCACCATCAATGGCTTCCCCTGCAAACCATATGTCTCCTCTAACGACTTCTTCTTCTCCGGCTTGAAGGGTCCGTTAAACACCTCAAACCCTAACGGCGCAACTGTTACTTCCGGTAACGTTTTAACATTTCCAGGTCTAAACACGTTAGGAATCTCAATGAACAATGTTGAATTCGCTCCAAGAGGCGTTGGTCAACCTCACTCACACCCGCGTGCGACTGAAGCAGGGGTTGTGATCGAAGGATCGGTTTTTGTAGGGTTCTTGACGAGTAACAATACTCTGTTCTCGAAAGTTCTGAGAGAAGGAGAGATGTTTGTTGTCCCTCGAGGATTGGTTCATTTCCAATTCAGCGTTGGTAAAGGGAAAGCGCGATTGATAACCGCTTTTAACAGTCAGCTTCCAGGAGCGGTTATTCTGCCTAATACTCTGTTTGGCTCAAATCCGGCGATCCCAAACGCGGTTTTGATCAAGACGTTTAGGATTGATGATGAAACTGTGAACAATCTCAGGTCAAAGTTTGCTGTTTGATTTATGTTTATGGAATATTTTTCAATACGATTTGTAACAATAATCGAAAAAACGAAGATTTATATTAAAAAAAAGCAACTCTTTCTCTTTATTTAGATTGTTTGTTTATTTAGAAGTTGAGAAGTTGAAGAAAGATCAACTAAAAATGGAAAGGCTGCTCCAAATAGCTGGTAAATCCCAAGAACAACTCTTTTTCTTTAGCTAGAATAGATTCAACGAACCCATTGCTCGAAGATTCTTCTTCGATTTGAGAAGCTGGAATTGATGTATTAGCCATTGTAGATGCTGCTGCCTCAGAGAACTCCTTACCGAACAAGTTGTCTAGTTCTTGATCAGGATGATTCTGTTGGTTTTCATGGAAGGTTTCTTGGTCAAGAAGAAAGTCAGACCAGGTGAAGTTAACCTCCGAATTCTCCTGAGCTATGGTAGAACAAGTTGAAGAGAACAATGGAGGAGACGAGTTAGAAGAAGACGAAGAGGCGTACATAAACGTAGACTCGGGCTTGATTTGGTTCGATGACTCGGTCATAAGCTTGATTGCTTGTAAATGAAACATGAGATCTCCTGAATCATCAGGTTGTTGATGATAAGAATCTTCGTTGAACGAGTGATTACGTCCAAGAGATCCGGTTTGGTTCGAGGGATTAGGGTTTAGGGTTCCACCACCATTGATGTTGCCGTATTCAGCAAGTACATGAGAAAAAGGACGGTGAGTGACATGATCTATCCCCATTTGAGACAGTTTCTTCTTTAATTTTGAGTTCCAAATCATCTTCACTTCTTCTTCTGTCTTTCCTGGTAAATGTTGTGCAATAAGTGGCCATCTATATCCACACAACAACAAAAAATAATCATCAGAATCTGCGAAATTTCAAAAAGAATCTACAGAAACATTTTCGGGTAATTCACGATATATATATATACACAACCTGCTTCCCATTGCCGCGTGCATCTTGATGATCAGATCTTCTTCTTCAGGAGTGAAGCTCTCATGCTTAGTTCCTGAATTATCAGTCTTTCTAACTCTGCAACTCTTCCCACATCTTCTAAGTCCTATTAATTAATGTTCAAACAAATATATAGATATGTCAAATCAACACCATATAATTAAAAGAAAGAGAGAAATGCTTTTGTAACCTGTTTTTTTAGGAGTTGCGGATCCATTTTTGGACGCAGATGCAAACGCAAACTTCTGAGTGGCGTTTTCTTCCTCTGTCCAAGGATTCTTTGATTTTGAAGAGCAAGATCTCACCATTTTTCTGTAAAGAAAGAAAATTATAAAGGAAGTTATAAAGCTTTATATATTTAAAGCTTTTCTTTACCAAGATGAAGAACGAGGCATGTAAATAATACAAAGGGAGTGTTGTGAAGAAGGAAGGGATTAGGCGAAATAGGTTTGGAGGTATAAGAAGCGTGTGTGGCAAGAAAGGCATGAATATGTTTACATCTTTCTTAAATTACATATGCATGATTCTTCTATTATATCTATAAAAGTATTGTTACACTTTTCTTTATTTTGCCACATCTTAATTTGGTTCCAGGTTCTTTATCGCAAGTCATTAGTTTTTTTTTTTTTGAGAAAAACGGAATGGTATATATATATTAATTTTTTTGAGAAAAACGGAATGGTATATTAAAGCAAAAGATAGTGTTGTTTTGGCCAAGAGTATCTTTTTTGATTTTACAAAGAAACCCCCCCCCATCTGTTAGTTTTCTAGGATGATAATTAATTAATCACAAGTTTGTGCAATCATAATCCTTATAAAACCAATTAGTTCATAATAATTTTCCTTACGACAAATAATATGCGCATTTTAACATAAAAAAAAACATACGCGTAGGAGGAAATAATGCTTCCATTGGAGGCCCATCTTGTCCACGCACATATATTGAAGAAACTGCATAAAATCTAAAATCGAGATTTTTTAACTCCATGGTACCTTGATGGGCTTTAGCTCACAAATATGACATGGGACAAAGCAACATGAGATTCACATCATTTAAAGGATTGCTCCATAGACCATAATCACATTAAGCAATGTCTCAAAGCTGCGTCGTTTTACCAAAATCCAAGAGACCTTGAACGTGTTCTTATGGTTAATACAAAAGTTAGAAAAAAAAGTTAATTGTACACTAATAATAATTCCATAACATTAAACAGCTCTTAGGAATCTCTGGTTCACCCTCTTCATTGTTTCTTTCTTCAGGGTAAGAAAAAAATGACTAACCTAATCTACACATACCTCTTCTTAGGCCTCTGCAACATTCTCCTCTTCACTTATCAGCCAAATTTGCCTGAATTAACTTAAAAAACAACAAGGCAGATATGCTTGAATGAAGAAAAAGCCAATGAAGTATCTCTTACCGTTATAACTTTTCTCTTGAAGGGGATTTTTGCCATAAATAACTCCTGAAAATCTTTGCTTATGATACAATGGTCATCGACCAGAGGAAGCTTTAAGACGGCAAAGAGAGGTCTCTCTGTCTTGCTTATGAATTGTCTGTCTTATCATCATCCTTCAATACTGTACTTGGACCATCATCAAAACCAGATACAGGGGCAAGCTCGTTTAAGTCGAGGTAACGCCTTTTGCCTACTACACCCTCAACTTCTTCTTGGTCTGTGCCGTTTGATTTGTTAAGTTTATTATTCTCTGCACCATTTGTTATCTCTGCATTGTCATTGACCTCTCTGGGCTCTTCTTCTTCTTCTTCTTCTTCTACTTCGTCTTCAGCAGATTTTGTTTCTGGGTCATTTGCATTTTCTTCAGAGTCCTCACTTCCCATTGTGAAATTCCCATTCCCTGTTTCATCGGAGTGTTCATCTGGCTCAACCAATCGCTTCCGTTTTGCCGATACTGTTGCTTCTTTGTCTGATTCTGAGAGCTCATATTGTTGGTAATCGATTCTTGTGGCTCTTTTACTACGTCTCAGGCCTGGCCGAAAATCCTTTGACCTTGATCTTAACTTGGTTTCTCTCCGTGGCATCTTCTTAACCCTTCGGGGTTCATCACTGTCTTCTTCGCTAGCACTTAGAGAATCTTCTTCTTCATCTTCCTCTTCTTCCTCGTACTCAGCATTATCTTCATCCCATTTATACTCTTCATCTCCCTTCTCTTCCTCTCCCTCAGAACCACTAGAAAACTTCTTCTGTTTACGCTTCCTCAGATATTCTTCATCATAAACTGCTTCCCCAACAATGTCATCATCGCTTTCAAATTCTACATCATTGTCTGAAACAGTTTCAACAAAGTCCGTAGCTGAATACCGCTGGGGCCGTTGTCTGCGCCTGTTACTGTCCCGGCATTATATTAGTTTAAATTATCTTTTTTCGAAATTCTGGAGGGGAAATTTAAGGGGAAAGAGAAAAATACACTGTGTCTTGCCTTCTGTCCAAGGATTCATCGAAATCATCATAATCAGCAAAATCAGAAGATCTCGCAGATGCTGTATCGTTCACAAGCTCAGTAGGGTGGGTTGAACTGGTCGATCTGCCATTCGCAAGAGCGTCCAATCTGGCTGATTCTCTTCTGTGGAGAGGAGGTTCTGGCGATGGATGTTTCTTCCTGAGATAGTATTACCAAAACAAGCGTAATGTAAGAGGCAATAAATAAAAATCACCAAATAAGGAAACCAACAGCAGAGATGATTCAATGCAAGGGACACTCAAACGTACTTTGTTATCTTGATAGCTTCATTTATCGACCTATCATAATCATCTGCAATAACAATAAACATTAGTACAACTCTTCAGCCCAGTGGAGATCAAGCTGGATATTTAATCAGTCATAACCTTACCAAAAGTGTATCGAACTGGCTTCCTATCACGGAGAGAACGGCCAGCACCAAGACCGTCAACAACCAAATAGTTATCAAGGAGAAGAGCCTGTCTATGTTGCTTTTTCAACAATTTTTCTTTCCTCTGACAGCGAAAAAAAATATTTCAATAATAAAAGGATGCAACTGATAAGAATTATTCTGCCACAAACGTGTGGTTAGTAGATGAGTTCTATTCTACTGTAACCAAGATGAAAACAGAAACAGAAAAGAAAAGCAGGGAGCAAATTGGAACCTTGTGTTCTTTTTCTATCTCAGGAAGCATATCTCTTGTTAACTTCTTCCCTAGAGAAACTTCAATTCGACTACTACTTGAATTAAGTTTTTCCTGCAAAACAAAGAGACACAGCATCTCAATCAGCAGTAAAGACATAGAAAGTTATACCTATTATCTATTATAATAGTTTAGTCCTTCAGAGAAGTAGGCATCAATCGACAGTCAAAACGAAAGAAATTTAAGCCCACAATATAAGTTTCAACAGAATAGGATAGGATCACCACTCCATGAAAGAAGGCACTAAAGCATTAAAACGGATCCACAATATAGAGTTGTTTCTGTTCTCCTTGTTAACCCTATAATCAACTGCAACAACATTGTCCTAGAGGGAAGATCCCTCGAGAAAAGCATTCTTGATACGGTAACACACACAACATACTACTAACTCATTGAACATCCAACTATGCACCTACACTGAAATAGACTCAACTTGCATATGAGCCCTTTCAGCCAGTTCTTAACAATGCTATCATTTTAATCAGCAAAGAGATCAATGATATTTACAAGCAATCAAAAGGTATGCACCATTCTATTGAGTTACAATAATCTATGGGAAGATAGTTACGTCCATCTTCTGAAAAAAAACTGATTCTCCACATATGTTTTTCTCAACATATAGACTATAATCCCATGTTTGGCATCTGTAAAATTCCATCCGTAGAGAAGATCAATATTCTGAGTGCATGGATAATACTAGCCTGCACGCTGTCTAACCATCACAATCAACCAAGCTACCATATTTCATTGCAAGAACTAATCACGGACTCACTAATCAGACAGTCATATAGAAGTATCCTAAGCATTAATTTCTGGCAACTCAAAATTATTGATTGTAGTAGAGACTTACAGAAACATCTTGGAATTCATCGAAATTGGTGGCGACAGTTTCCCATTGGTATGTTACGTTAGGAGGAATCTTAGAACCCTTTGTTTTGACCTTCACCACCTCTGCTTTCCTTATTTCCCGATATAAACGGTGACCAATTAAGGGATCATCCTCATACCTTAAATAAGAAACAAAAAGTGCTATCACAAATATGCAAACAAGGGGATCCAATTTAGGTCTTTTTTATTTGCCACAAACCAAAAATTAACTCCATGTGAATCACCCCCAACGCGATCTTTGCGAAAAACTGACAGATGTACACCAGTTTTAAGAGAGTTGTCAATGTAGCTTCTGATATCCTCTTGCTGTACAAAATTCACAAAACCCATCAAAACTGTAAAGTGTAAAAAAGCATCTTGTTTTCAAGTCAATCATTAGCATCACATCAGCGAGCTCCAGAGCTTAATAATGGACATCATAAAGTGTAAACAGTTATACAGCAATAAAAAGAGCGGAAAAAAATACAGAGGTGGTACACAAATACAATGACTAACGACATACAGCAGCAATAATACCTCAACACGAATGTCACATAAAGCTTTCAAAATCACCACACGAATAGCTGGATCAAGAGATTTGTACACTTCAATCTCCCGCCTACGAGATTAAGACGAGAAGTTCATAAATGCTTTGTAATCAGTTACCATGAGATTCAAAAAATTATAACAACTCACCCTTGCGAGGCAACAATAGGAAGGTCCCCTTCTGCGACCTAAATAAGTAGATGCAGCTTATGTCAGAACATGATATAATGCAAAAAGTACTTCACATATCAGGTCAAATATGTTTAGCAATCATTACCCAATGCCAGCAATCTCTAATTTTTCTGCACAAGACAGTGACCCAGGTATCACGTGTGAGGGCCATTCGAGTTACAGGAGGAATGGCCTGTAAATTGAAAAGAAAAAAAATGGAATATTGCTCATAGTGAGAAACTGTCCTACAATTTGGACATTTCATAGTAGTGAAGAATATATTTGATTCCAAATCATGAGTGATTAGCATCCACATAAACCAAAAGAAATTGCAGCAGTTACGAGTAAAAAGGCAACAAGAACTACGCACAACAAATAAAAATCAAGGACTTAAATCAGGGAACTCTAAAATTGCTCAAGAAAGCGTTTCAGAGAAATTAGTGATCTGTACAAGCCTATAAGGAAGCCAGCCAAAAACATGTAACATCTAAATCCTAACAGAATCTGCTCACTGGGAAATTAACTGTTCTAGAACCATTCAATACGCCAACAAAAGGTTATTATACTAATAAGAACCAACACTCGGTTAAGAACACCCAAAAGCACGGTGGTATGACAACAAGTTCCGTTCATGTCAATGAGACAAACTCTCGGAAGTACATTGAAGTTAATACCGACAGAAGCCAAAGCAAACCAGCAAGAATTAGGAAACCATCGATAAGACATTAGTAGCACACTAAAAGAGAAGGATAGAAGACAACAATGGATAGCCAAAACACCAACCTTTAGCAGAGGAATATGAATATCACTTAAAGTATCGTTTGGAGTAAGCAGAGCCGTTTCGAACTCCTCCGCTGAAAACTCCGCATTGATTTTCAATAGCGGTCTAAAAACCTTCACCATCCAAAAAAAATGAAAACTTGGGAGTGAGTGAGTTACTCATTGGCAACTAAGAACCAGTAGAGGAACAATAAAAAAACACAGAATTGAAGAAAACAGAGAGCTCACATGCAAGAAATTGAGTACGGAAGCAAGTTCCCACATGGAACGAAGATTCCATCGCGGCATCTGTGAAGGTTCCGGTGGAGGGACAAGAGAAGTAACGATTTTACCGGAACTTCCCCCAACGCAATGCTGCCGACTCTCATCTCCGTCCTCCTCCTCCTCTTGATCGTCCACATCCTCATCTTCCTCCACCTCTTCCTCTCTCCGTCGATGCTCCCGTTTGTACTCCTTCTTGGGCGGCCTGAGCTTTCTCTCCGCGGCTTGCTGCTCTTGAAGCCGCTGTTGTGCCCTAACAGTGCAAGCGCGTGAAGGCCTCGTTCTCCTAAGCGCCGTAGAGTCCTCCGTGGGAATTTTCGTATCCGTAACCGGAGAACCAACGTCGGCGGGAGAGAGGTGGTTCCCGGAGACATCATGGTGAAGGGAAGATCGGGCAGGGACGATATCGGAAGAGGAACCCATCGAGGGGATGGAGATCAAAGAGAGAGATTGAAATTAGGGTTTTTTTTGTTGTTTTTGGTTTGAAGCGGAGTAAATTTGAGATTTTTTAGGGAGAGAGAATCAAAACCCTTGGCATTGTGGGGAAACCCAAATCGGAGAAGGACGAAGAAAAGGAAGAGGAAGGTCCAAAAGCGTCGACTGGTGTTTGGGTAAAACGTTGTCGTCTCGAGAGCAGAAGATGAAGAAAATCTGAGGAAAATATGGTAAAATAAAATTGTCAAATACTTCTCGATCAAAGGAGCTGAGTGAAAAAAACCACACGAGGAGACGAGAGGAGAAATAGGGGCAAATTAGGGCTCTCTCTCTCTCTTTTTTTTTTTTTTTTCCGACAAAATACATTTATTGATTTTGCAAATCATAATCGTTGTTTACAAAGAGGTATAGAAAGTTTGGACAATAATTATACAAGGACCATTAGAGTGGATCTAGTATTGCTTTCCTAGCTAAGAGATCCGCACATGCATTTGCCATTAGGGCTCTCTCTATATATATATATGGCCCTCTTTTTTTATAATTGCTTAATTAATTAAAAAAAACTTTTATGGATTTTGGAAATAGTGATTATAAAAATATTACAGCAATTCTTAAATTTTGGAGAACTTTAAAAAATATAAAAATAATTATGAATTACATAATTTGGGAATTTTGTTAGTGATATAACACTCATCATGAGTCTAAAGTAGCTCTCTATTTATCCAATTTACATAAATAACTAAAAAATAGATTTGGGGAATATAACTAGATGAAGTATATGATTAACATGACAATTGAAGTAATAAACCCATTAAAAGGCTACATGATTAACATGTAAAGCAAAAGATCTCTAAACGGCAAGTATGATTGATCACTAATGAAGTAATGATCTTTAAATTCGGTCCAAGGAGATAAACTAATTAAGATCCTGACGTTGGTTCTTTCTTACATTGATACTTCATTTATGTCACACAACTAAACTCCAAATACTATATTCTAAACATAAGAAACGAGTTTTACGGGATTAACTTCTCCAAAAAAAACAAAGAACCTCGCACAAGTAAATATATGTACTTTGTATTCACACAATCTTGACTATATATATGTGTTACAATCATTACAAATTTCACAATAAATAAATTTAAACAATCACATGTAAAAAATAAATCTGTACCTGAATATTCACAAGTCACAACTCTTACCGACGATGCAACCTCTTCTCGAAGATCTGATGATACAGAATCTTTGTCCGAAAAACCAACACACAGGAGACCAGAAACCCGAGGAAAGCCACAAATGCAATAATCACAAAGGACAATCGGAAACAATGAGGACCATAACACGTGTTACCTTCTCCAGTAATGGTCTGGTCATAGATATAACCAATCAATCTCACAGAGAAGATATATGAACCCACAGGACTAGCCATCGCAATGGTATTATAAATTGTACCCATATGCTTAACCCCAAATAGCTCTGACGTTATTGTTGGCATTAACGACCATTGTGAGCCATAACAAATTCCTACGATAACCGAACCGGCGTAGAGGTTTCCTTGAAAACCAGAGGCTATGATTAGATGGCCTATAGTCATGGTTCCAAGAGTTGTAGCCATTAGCAACGGACGTGGCCATCCTTTTCTGTGGAGCAATGCATCCGACGTATAACCGGCTCCAAACCGACCGATAAAGTTCCATATACTCCATAAAGACAGCAACGAATTTATCTCGATGCTAGAGTATCCAAGAGACTCGCCTATTTGTCTGATGTTGTTTATCGTCGAAATCCCCGATCCCATTCCACATATCATTGCAAGAAACAACAACCAGAAGTCTACATTACGCATAGCCTGTAAAAGATTCAAGCTTTTATCTTCATTTAGCACCAAGATCTCACCAGAGGTTGTTGCTTCCAGATTGTCTACAAGAAGATAATAAGCAGGGGATAATGGTTTCTCGATATTGTCTCGGCGTGCTCTCATTGCAACTAGCAGAGGCGAGGCAAGCAAACACAGTAGAATTGAAAGTGTGACGGCATTGGCCCATGATGGTAAACCAAAAGCGCTCTTCAGAATAATAATGATCATAAGGTAAGCTGCAATGATAAGAGATAAAGCTGATAAACCATCTAAATGCTTCTTCTCGTCGGCCGTGCTTGTCTCATATATCCTGACTAGAGGCATCACCAATAGAGAGACAAGTGAAGGTACTACTGCAAGTAGAAGAATGAAACTCTTTGGATCTCCAGGGCATATTGTTTCATACAGTTGAATTAGCATTGCTCCACTTAGACCAACAAAACCCTGCAAAAGAATGAGCTCAAGGTATAAGCTTAGTTTCCAACTTATACTATTCTCCCCTGTTTTTGTGAGGTTCAATTCAGCTAGTTTATCAAGATCATAGAGAATATACATCAATCTCAAAGTCCCAAAGAACTAATAATGGAGTATGGATCAACAGTAACGAGATATCAACTCTAAGCAGAGCAAAAATAATCATTAAACTTGGGCCTTACCTTCATAATTCCAACGGCAGTGCCACCATAATCGGCGAAATTCTCAACGGAGCTCACAACGTTGGCCGTGTTGAGAAACGTCATAGACTGAGCAGCTATGAACATAAACAGACACATAACCGGAACCGGCGGCCGCCTAATCAGACCGGTAACGGAAGCCCACATGAGGAAATAACCGGTGAAGCACAAAACCGCTCCGACCAAAATCACCACCCACGGTCCTCCTCGACCTTCCCGTCCGTCTCGGCGACGGCGATCGAAGGTTGCTGCAGTGTATAGAAGTCCCGATAAAACGCCGACGTTACCACCAATGTCTTTGAAGACGGAGACTGTGTCAAGGGTTGATTGGTCGTAGGATTGAGTTGATTTCAAGATCGCCGAGTAGATTCCGAAGGTGTAGGAACCTCCTCCGGTGAACTGGATCCATATGCTCGCCGTCATAGCCATCCATTTCGTTCTCAGTCTCTCCGCTGCCATCTTCCGCCTCGTTTAAGCCGGAGAAGAAAAACAAAAAAAAGCTAAAGTCGCTCTCTACCTCCTCTTGGCGCAAACTAGCGTGCACGACTTTTATTGTTTATTTGAATAATTCAAAAAATATCAATACTTTTTGTTTGCATCCATTTATTGGGCTTGGCTCATCGTAGGCTTGATTCTAATTATTAGGCCCATTTGTTAAAGAGAGACAGTAGAGACACATGGAGCCTCTATATTCGCAGTTTTGCACGCTACAGACACATGATGGCACGTGCGGGAGAGCACACGGAACGGGGGGATTAATTAACGGCTTTAACTAACGGAGTCAAATGGATGACCAAGTTAGTGGGGACACTGACTCATTCAATCAATGAACGTCAGTTTTGTTTTTGTCGGCAGTTAATGACTCAGATATACAGTTTTTTTTTTTTGGTTTACATATCTGGTCACGTCAATTATTAAACTTATTAATTAACATTTTAGTTCATGTTTGTCTGTGTATGGAACTAATGGTGGTGGATATATCATATGATGTTTGACAAAATGAATTTGATATCTTCTGATTTAAATTTGCAAGAATGATACAGTGATTTACATTTCAAATAAAATACAGTAATCTCTATAATATTAGTTAATTAGTTAAGAAGACATTTTTAAAAATGAATTTTGATTTGTAAGTTATTATATGAAATGGAAATGTCATTACAAATAACAAAGAATAATTGAAATAGAAAATGATATAATAGTTTTTTAAAATTATTGATTAGGATATGAAAATATATATTTTGTATTAAAGAAGTTATTTATTATTTAATTCTTTAATTATTTTTAATATTATATATTTTAAAATAATAACCAATTCATTTATATTCAAAGAAACAAAAATTTATTCAAAATCTTGCTATATTACTCACTATAATTTATTGTATTTTATTTAAATATATCTATCAAAACAAAAGTTAAAAAATATTTTACTAATTTTATTAAAAAATTAGACACAAGAAAACTGTTTTTTTTAAAAGATTTCGTAGACTAACCACAAAATCTAGAGTTATTTAACGGTGAATATTAGAGTTATATTTTCATGATTATAAGTTTTTACGGATTAACCAAAATAATATTTTAGTTCATTGCAAAACGGGTTAAATAGACACAATATTACAAATTGACTGTTTTATCTATAATCATTAGTTAAAATAATTTATTTTTAAAAAAATATTCCGCAGTATAATTAGCGCGGATTAAGTCATAGTGTTTAATTGTTTACGAAGGCGGATAAAATTACAAAATTTACAGAAAGCAACAATTAGAAAATTGGCGGGTCACATGGGGCCAAGTAATAATCGCGCCACAAATTAAAATGTGTGTATGATAAGAGCCTTGTTGGGTGTTCATCTTTCTAACGTCTCCATCACTTCGAATATAATAAAACTCTTAAACCCTTAAAAAAATAATTAACAAATCCTCACATCTACAGCAGAGAGAGAGAGAGAGAGAGAAAGCTTGACGACGACGATGATCAAGCCTTTAAATTACATTCTCTTCTTGCCAACGCGTTTCCTTCTTCTTTCTTTTTTTCTTCCACCTCCTCCTCTCCTGTTCATGGTGGTGGATGGGAGTCGGAGATCCTCTTCCACTTCCGCCGGACAAGAACCGACGGGAGAATAAACCGCCGGATATTGCGTCGACTTCTTCTTCTTCCTCCGCCGCCGTGAATGCTCGGCTGTCGGATTCTCCGATTCTCCTGTTCGTTTACTTCCACAAGGCTTTCCGTGCGCAGCTGGCGGAGCTCCAGAGTCTGGCCGGTGATGCAGTCCGGGCCGGTTCCGATCTAGCGGTGGAGCTCCGCCGTAAGTTTGATTTCTTGAAGCTTGTTTATAACTACCATTCTGCAGCTGAAGATGAGGTTAGATTCCACATTTTTAAGCTGTTTCGATGAATTAGATAAGAGCATCGCAAGTTTTACTAAAAATATTCATTTTTAGGACAAACAAGAGCGTAAATAGTTATCATCCTCTCATATAATCTTGACTGGTAATATAAATTGGTGATTTTACTACATTCTTGAAACTCTCTGCTTGTCTTTGATGTCAGAATTAGCAAAAACGAAAGACTAAACCATCTTAAAGCTAAAAAAGTCAACGAGTGAACTAAGCTAAAAAAGTTCCGATTTGATTTCATTATCACAATCACTTACTTAATCTTTGATATGATTTGTTTACTGGCAGGTTATCTTTTCAGCGCTCGACACACGTGTGAAAAACATTGCTTTCAATTATTCGCTTGAACATGATGCCACAGATGATCTTTTCACTTCAATTTTTCATTGGCTACATGTTCTTGAAGAGAAAACAGGGAACGTTGTAGATGTTCTTCGTGAAGTTGTGTTATGTATAGGCACCATTCAATCATCAATATGTCAACATATGCTTAAAGAAGAGCGACAGGTAAAAAGGGGTTTTGCTTTGTCACAATGAAATTGTCTTTTGCAATGTGACTCAGAAACTAATCTTTTTTTCATTTCTAATTACTTCTTGCTTGTATTTGTTTACCTTATCTTAAATATGCAGGTTTTTCCTTTGTTAATTGAGAACTTCTCTTTTCAAGAACAAGCATCGCTAGTGTGGCAATTCATTTGTAGTGTTCCAGTGATGGTGCTTGAAGAAATATTCCCATGGATGACATCTTTACTCTCTCCCAAGGAGAAATCTGAAGTTGAGAGCTGCGTGAAACAAGTTGTCCCAAAGGAAGTCTCCTTGCAACTGGTATATTCTCTTAATACTGATCAGATGTGGCTCTAATTTTTTGCTTTCATTTTGTAACAAGATTAAATTGTTTGTGAAAGGTCATAAACTCTTGGCTGATTGAAGATAGTCGATCTCCTTCTTTTGCGGCTCTTACAAAGATCATGAAAGGAGTCCAGTCTGTAGAAGTGTCTGAAAATATGAAAAACTCATCTCATCAGGCAGATTCATCAAGTGGGTTGTTTCAACGTTTTTGGCAATGGAGTAAAATGTCCTTCTCTAGTCCAAATACAGGAGGACACACTCTGGTTCATGGTATTCAGATTTGGCATAATGCAATTAAAAGAGATTTGTTAGACATTCAAAAAGGATTACACCAACTGAAACTTCCAAGCCTTTCGTTGGACCTCAATGTGCTCGTGGTTCGGCTAAACTTCCTTGCTGATGTCCTTATCTTTTATGGGTAATATAATTTGGGGAACTTTGATTTTCTTTCCTTTTCTTTGATATGGTTTGTAGTTTCTTGGACTTGTCTTGTTTCCTTTTCTCTGAGAAACTGGTAACATACTTCATTGCAGCAATGCATTTAAGAAGTTCTTTTACCCAGTGTTTGAAGAAATGGTGGATCAACGCTTTTCCACTTCCAAACAATTCACCATAGATGGCCATGTGGAGACCTTCAAGAGGTCGCTAGACCTTGAAACTAGAACAGGGAAAGACAATTTTGTCACAACGCTTCAAGAGAAACTGGAATCCCTTATATTGACAATAGCAAAACAGTTTTCTGTAGAGGAAACAGAGGTAAACTGTTTACATTGTATTTTTTGTTAAAAAGAAATTACTAGTGACTTCGAAATGTTTAGTGTTTAGGTTCCAATTCTCTTGTTTCCATATGACATCCAAAGTATTCATTCATTGTCCTCCAGGTATTCCCCATCATCAGCAAGAATTGCAACATTGAAATGCAGAAGCAGCTCCTATACAGGAGCCTTCATGTTCTGCCTCTTGGATTGCTCAAGTGTGTCATAATGTGGTTTTCTTCTCAGTTGTCAGAAGATGAATCTCAATCAATTATTCACTTCTTAACTTGGGAAGATTCCTTTCCCAATGAATCTTTTGCGCACCTCTTGTTGCAGTGGTTTCGCTTCGGTTATTCAGGCAAAACATCAGTTGAAAGTTTCTGGAATGAGTTGTCCTTTATGTTCAAACCGAGATGTTCTTTTGAAGAGGAACACACCGAAGAAGCTTCTGGATCTTTATGCAAAGGATCTGATCCTTATTTGATTGTATGTCCAGGGAGCAAAAATAAGTCTTCGACCTTAATGGATCTACCTGATGGTTACATGAAGGAGACACCTTACTCGAGTGCAATGAATCAACAAATAATTTTCCCGGGAAAGCTCAAGCCTCTTCAACAGCTTCCTGGTTTTTTTGGTGACAAGAATATTGGCGATGATCATTTAATTTTGGACTTGAAACCGATCGATCTGATTTTCTTGTTCCACAAGGCAATGAAGAAGGATCTGGACTACCTTGTATGTGGTTCAGCTCGACTGACATCAGACTGTAGCTTCCTTGGGGAGTTTCATCAGAGATTTCATCTTATAAAGTTCTTGTATCAGATACATTCACATGCAGAGGATGAGATTGCATTTCCAGCCCTGGAAGCAAAGGGTAAACTACAAAACATTAGCCAGTCATACAGTATTGATCACGAACTTGAGGTCGAACACCTCGATAAAGTATCATTCCTTTTGAATGAGATGGCAGAACTCAACATGTTAGTATCTACTATCAATTCAAATGCACTGGACCACCACAGGAATGTGAAGTATGAGAAGCTGTGTATGAGCCTCCAAGATGTATGCAAATACATTCATAAGCTATTGTCTGAGCATCTCCACCGTGAAGAAACTGAGCTCTGGTGTTTATTCAGAGACTGCTTCACTGTCGAAGAACAAGAAAAAATCATAGCATGTATGCTTGGAAGAATGAGTGGAGAAATATTGCAGGATGTGATTCCATGGTTAATGGAATCTTTGATCCCTGATGAACAGCATGCCGTGATGTCCTTGTGGAGTCAAGCAACAAGGAAGACTATGTTTTCTGAATGGTTAACAGAATGGTACAATAGTCATGTTATCGAAGAGGAAACAAAAGAAGCAAATAAGGATCCATCTGAGGATTTAGATCCACTAGATATCGTTTGGAAATATCTCTTTGAAGGAGCTGATGAAGATAGAGAGAAGATTTGCAGCAAACCTTCGAAATTTTTGGAGACAAATTTAAAGGATATCACGAATAAGCCACCAGGAAAGGATGCTCCAAATAACAAGGTAGAAGTTGGCAACAAAGAGGAGAATCATCAAGAAATCTCAGAAAGTAAAAAGGTATGTATAGGAGGAGCAGACGAAAGGAGGTACAATGAACAAGCTGACAGCAATAGTCAGGGCACAAGTTCTGCTCAAGCTTTCCAAATGGCTAAGAAATCTAACCAATCTAGCCAAGCCAGTAAATATGAATGCCTCTTATCAATGAGTCAGGAGGATGTGGATGCTACAATTAGAAGAATATCCCGCGACTCTGTCCTGGATCCTCAGAAGAAATCATATATCATGCAAAACTTGTTAATGAGGTAAGTGCTGCAATTTTTTCGTAGGAGAAAATATTATAATACTTTCAAAGTAGACGAGGAGAGTCTGATTAGTCTTGTACATTTTTTAGTAGAAAACTTGAATTTGTCATTGTTCTTTGTTGTGACTTACACTAGGTTGTATACTTTTTCAGCCGTTGGATTGCCACACAGCGGATACATAATCTTGAATTATCCGTATTCTCAAGCAATAGGGAAGCAGTTCTTGGTCAGCATCCATCTTATCGAGATCCTCACAAACTAATCTTTGGTTGCAAACACTACAAGAGGAGTTGCAAGCTTCTAGCTCCTTGTTGCAACCAGCTCTTCACGTGTATACGGTGCCATGATGAAGAAACTGATCACTTAGTGGATAGGTAGTGGCACCTCTGGTGCTTCTGTCTCCATGTAAAGAACATCAGTAATTTTGTTGCACTCTCACCCGTCTATAATTTTCTTAAATACTTGTGCAGGAAACAAATCACAACGATGATGTGCATGAAGTGCCTGATAATTCAGCCAGTAGGCGCGACCTGCTCAAATAGTTCATGCAATTCGTCAATGGGAAAATATTACTGCAAAATCTGCAAATTGTTTGACGATGAAAGGTTAGTCTTTGTCTGCTTCAGCATATATTTTCTTAAATTTAAGTGAAAAATTGACCCCTCATGAGTTTTTGCTTATGTAAAAGTTAATTGAATACATAATGCAAATGGGATACTTGAATAGGATATTGATGTTGTAGATATAGATTCAAATATGAAAAAAATTGAATCTGGAAGACTGATGTTGATGAATACATTAAACACTTTGTTGCTAATCATCTTTGGTTCTAAAAAGTCTTTAGTTCAAACCTCGGTAGAAATCATGTAGAATCTTATAGAATGTCTTGATGAAATGTCGCAAAGGCAATTTATTTCTCATGTCTAGTCGAAACATGGACGGGAGATTGGTAGTTTCTGACGATCAAAGGCTTGCTTTGCAGGGAAATCTATCACTGTCCCTACTGCAATCTCTGCCGAGTAGGCAAAGGATTAGGCATTGATTACTTCCATTGCATGAAATGCAACGCTTGTATGTCGCGTACCTTAGTAGAACATGTATGCAGAGAGAAGTGCTTAGAAGACAATTGTCCGATTTGCCATGAGTATATTTTTACCTCGAACTCTCCGGTGAAGGCTCTTCCATGTGGTCACGTGATGCACTCGACATGCTTTCAGGTGCTTAACTTTCTCAGTTAAGAAACACTTGAAATATATGCTAAGAATGTTACTTAGGGGTCTGTTTCTGGTTGTAGGAGTACACATGTTCGCATTACATCTGCCCTATCTGCAGTAAGTCACTAGGGGATATGCAGGTTAGTAACACCAAAATTCTGACTCCCTCCTTGAACGAATTGCTAAAAATAGTCAGCTAATGGCATCAAATGCTCAAACACTGAGGTGATTCACTAACCAAAGAGTTTTCTCACGCAGGTTTACTTTAGAATGTTAGATGCACTGCTCGCAGAACAAAAGATGCCAGATGAATACTCAAACCAAACTCAGGTTCCACTTTCTCTCTTCTCCCTTCTCTCTTCATCTTATGCATATGCAAAGTATCAGTTCATTCTCTAGGTTTAAGTTAAACACAAGGATGGTTGGTTGCAGGTAATACTATGTAATGACTGTGGGAGAAAGGGAAATGCTCCTTACCATTGGCTCTATCACAAGTGCTCTTCTTGTGCCTCCTACAACACCAGACTTCTCTAGTTCCTTCTCCAATTTTCCTTCTTCTTTTTCCATTGTACATCAGCAAAAGTCTATAACAGTTTCTTATTCTTTCTTGAAGCATTTGATTTTGTATGGAAATAATTATTCTACATATTAATAAATCTAGGTGTTTGTTACCCTCATTTAATCTCAAGATACTATTATTGCAAGAGGAAGATACAATTGAAAAGCAGAGAACAAAAGACTGGAGAGAAATTCCAAGTCTATCCCTAACCTTAACTTATGACTACAAGCTAAACAATTCATAAGATGCAATCGGCCAAAAAGATAAGATAAAAAAAAATAAAGCCTAAAATGTGAAACAAAAAACTCACAGCAAATGCATCCTCTCAACATAAGACTGAAGCAACCACCTGTTGAGAGACTCACCACATCCAACGAAACAACCTGAGTTTCCATTCTCTGTAAAAAACGGTGAACCAAAGATGTTGAGCAGCTCTTCAACTGATTGTCTCACCATTGATGTACCAGTGACTCTACTACGTCTTCCCCAACCAGTTACTATATCAATCCGAGAAGGGCAAGATCCCGAGACTAACATCTGCTTACGGAACCAAGCAAGCGTCCTAGACAGCGCGGTTATTGCAGTTCCCTCTGACATTACATGGAGATTGATAAGCCAGTAGCTGCTGCTTTTCTCCCTCAATGCATCGGGAAACACGTTTTTTTGTGCTGCAACTTCCCACACAGATCCCGCCTCTTCTTTTAGCCCGGATTTGTGTAGAAAGTCTACCACCGCGTCCACCAGTCCTCGCTTACTCTCTCTGTCCTCGCTGTGCATGAGATCCAGGAAGTTGTTCACATGGTTGCGCACGTTTTGGCCGTCGGGACCCGCAGGTGGCATCTTGAGGAGAAACATGTGTGCCGGATGACCCGTGCTTGCCATTAGCTGGCCACATAAACCCATGTCAAGTTTTGACCGACCATCAGTGCAACAACTCAAGAGTAACGTGTATGTCTGCAAAGAGGGGCGTAGACCCAGCGCCAGCATGTTTTGTAATAACTCATAAGCTTCAGCTATCTTGTTAACCCTAAGGAAGGTACTAAGAAGGGAATTGCATGTAGGAACATTAGGTAGCAGACCAGCATGAAGCATTGCCTGATACCAGTGCCACGCCTTTTCCACATTGCCAGCTTTTCCCCACAAATCTACCAAAAGACCATAAACCGGCTCATCAGGAATCCAGTTCTTATGCTGCATCTCGGTGAAAACAGCCTCTGCTTCCTCGAGATATCCAGAGTGTCCAAGCACCTCCATCACAATGCTATACGTCACTTTGTCAGGCTCAAACCCAGCATTTTGCATGTCATGGTAAAGCTTCAAAGCGCTCTGATGGTTTCTTGCTTTGGCATGCAAGTCTATCATGATGTTGTATGTGACCAAGTTAGGGGTACAACCCTGATCAACCATCTCACAAAAGAGCTTGTGTGCAGCAGGTAAATGTCCAGCTTTTCCAAGACAGTTTATTATGACACTGTAAGTAAAAGTATCAGGAGAAAGACCTGCTGCTTGCATTCTCTGGTACATATCCATGGCAATTTCAAGAAATCCAGCCTTAGCATGAATGTCTATGAGGGTACAGTAAGTTACCCGGTCAGGTTTGCATCCAGCCTCTTGCATTTGATTGAACACATTCATAGCTTCATTCAGGTAATTGGCACGGCCATAGCTGTGGATAAGTCGGTTATACGTAACTGTATTTGGCTGACATCCATCTCTAACCATCTCATCGAGGAGCTTGTTTATTGCACCAAATTGCTTAGCACGACCGAGGTTACCCACCATAGTGGTATAGGTGTGCCCATCATGCTTAAACCCAGGTTGCCTTTTTAGCCAGTAGAAGAAACCAAGAGCATTTCCATAGTCATTCATCTGCTTAAGAACTTGGTTTGCTTGGTATGGATCCATCCTCAGACCAAGATTTTGAAGGGCCTCTTCAGCAGCAGGGCCCCACCTGAATCTTCGCAAAACGCTGGAAACATTTTCCACAATGTATCCACTATTACAGTACTGCCTTGATGTCAGAGCAGTCCCTGAATGCACTTTCATCATTTCGGTTGAAGATTTACTGAATCCGCTTGGCACAAACCTGTTCGATTCAATATTGGGTCTTTGCAACAAGCTTGTCCTCTTGCCAGATGTATTATTTGTTGTCGGTATTGAAACTTGTTTGAATCCTTTGACAAATCCAGCTCGTTCAGCTTCCTTAGCCCCTCGGAAGTTGCTACTGGGATTTCTAATTTTACCCATTGAAGACTCTTTTGCAGCTGATCTAGGGTAAACTTTGGCAAAGTGCTCTCTTCTTATAGCTTTCACATTCGAAGACTTGACACTAGTAATAGGCCGAGTTGGATCCACCATACAGCTTTTCGAAAATCCAAATACTTCACTTCCTCCATCAGACGAGGGAATCTTACAATTTGCTAAATCTGACAGAAAGTTTACCGCTACAATGCCGGCCCTGAAGATCTGATCCCCAATAGGTTCTGAAGAAGCTTCCTCCTCTCTAATGATAGTTGATGCATAATTAACCGAATGTGATTTACTCGGCAAAGCAGGAGAAGAAGAAACATGCTGTGGCAATAGAGATGGCCGACCAAAATCATCAACCTTCTTTGGAACCACCGATTTACTTATCTCTCCTGGTAATATACTTCCCACCACCGAAGGCTTAAGGACAATACTGGGTGGTCGTTTTCCAGTCTGTGCAGCTTCATTCCTAAGTTGCTGGCGTCTAGAGACACAAGTTTCATCATCGGTGTATGCACAATAATTCCCATCAGCTGCACTTGATTTCGATCCACTAAGAAAAAAGGATCTTGCTGTACTTGAAAGGTTACTAATTTGCTTTCCGCGTATCATTTCTCTGCAGAAAAACAAAAGAAATTCGCAGATTCAGATAGACATACAGGACTTGATCATCAAGCATACTTCAAAAAAAGAAGCTTTTCGAGCATATAACCGTTTTAGCTTTCCATGAATTAGAAGAATACCCGTTTTAGCTCTTCTCCAAACTTTGATCATTACTACAACAACTAGCTTCGCCCCAACAATTCAAAGTCTCCACTTTTTTCTCACAAAAGTGAACCAAAAACACACTTTGAAATGAGTAAAAATTCCAAGAAAGATCCATCGCTAGAATATACAGCAATGTCTATACTTCTTCTGCATACCGCAATTTGAAACATTCAACTCTAACAAAATGCTTGAAATTATGCGACCATAAGAATCCCTTCTCGACATCAGATTCAAGTTAGAATCTACTTGATCACATTCGAATCTCAATAACGGTAAAAACAAAAATCCAGTTCCAAATGAGCTAAAATCTCGAGAAACGCGTTAAACCCAGAAGAAGGAAAAACAAAAAACAAAAAACCATCGCGTGAATTTCCATCGGAAAGAAAGTGAAAAGTAAACGAAACCCAGAAATCTTCGTGCGTTGGGAAACGAAGCGAGATTTTTCAATCGGAAAAAGGCAGATATAAACGAGATCAATAGTATACAAAAGTCACCTGAAAAACGATTGCTTTGACTTCCTCGGTTATGGTTTTGGTTTCCCTGGAAAATTCTTCAGGATAAATTGAAAACAATGGAGGCACAACACAAGTTCGTCTTCTTCCCGTCAAAATTGAGAGAAGCGTTCTCCTACTCTCCAAGCATATTGCTCACACGGAGGCTGCGAATTCAAGGTCACAAAAAAAATTTTGCTCTGTTTTTATATTTCTTTACTTTCCAATATACCCCTAATCTTTCATTTGTTTTCAAATATGCACAATAGTCTTATTCCTTTCATAATTCTTTCAATTATTTTCCCTTTCGGAAGTTATGTATCATAGGTTTTAACCCAGTAGATTGGTGAAATGTTTTTATTTATCGTTCTTTAATTTTGTTTGATACATTATACATGGTAAAATGTGTAGTGATTCAACAAATATTAGTATCAGATTTGTTAATTTTAAAAATGTATAGTATGTTTTGTGGAATTATAGAAGAATCTGTGGGTTTGGCTAAAAAGCAGGAAAAGTTGAGCTTCTTTTCATTAATTTATTCTCTTACTTTCTCCTCCTTTGGCTATTTCTTATTTGCAACGTAGAAGCCTTGCCCTCCTCAAGTTTCGCAAAGTCTTCTTCGATGTACACGTTTTACTGTCATGACTTGCCCGTGACTGTCCTGTTACTTTAGTATTCAGATAAAAAAAAATTGTTTTCAGTAGTATTGAATCTTGACTGTTGAGATTTGTGAGAGAGATTTTTTCCAACCGAAGTACATTTATAAACTCTATTTTTGTCAGTTAAAATCTATACATTTATAAACTCTATTTCTTTTCTTTTTGTCAAATTTTTTTTATTTAATTTCTTATGTGTTAGATAAATAGATATATTTTCAATCAAGACTCATTAATTGTATTGGAGCTTGCTTTCTCCTTTGCATTCATACTAGGCCTAGTTTAAAACAAAAGATGGGCTCTTCAATCTCGATAGACCCATAAGCCCGCTATTGAAAAGCCCATTTAAATGTGGTTAAGAAAAGCCACAGATGCAAACGGCATTAATTCGAGTGGGAACATTATTTGGGATAAGAGATGAGTAGAGAGATCCGATTCATAATCAAATCTGGTTTGGAATCCGGTCTGATTTGCTTCGAGAAAATTGGAGATTCGGATATAAAGAAATCTATATATATACGCTCTATATATATTTTTTGTTACTTCCCGTTCTGTCATGCATACGTCTCATAAATAATTAGAGAACAACATATACATACACATAACACATGGATTCAATGTTTTTCTTAACATTTTTTTTGCCAAATAATGTTTTTCTTAACATGTTTACCAGAAAAAGCATACATACACATGCAGCCACAGCATTTAAGTTGAACCCATCATCCCATTTCCCAAACATAATCATTCACTTCAGCAAAAAAAGATACACTTTTTACAAATATTGTTTTTGTTTTAGTAGGTTCATAGATAGGAGGATGAAAGGTCTAGTCGGGTAATAAATTGAAACCGCTTCTTTCTGACCTACCAAATAGTATTAATTTTTTGATCGAATCATTGACAAAAAAAAACATATATAAAAATCCTTTATATGAAAACAATATATATATATATAGATTGCTTTAAAATATTTCAACGTCTACATACTTAACCAACCCACATGTCCCTTAAAACAAAAGCACTTAAGCTCTAGTTCACATGAAATCATGATTTTCGTTTTCTTTATATTTGAAATTTAAATCATCCCTAGTAATATTGGCATCATCGGAGACAATTTTCATCGAAAACGTCCAAAAGAAATTACCCAAATATAGTTTGGAATCTCTAATCCTTTGTGAAAATAACAGGAGTATTATATTAAAAGATATTAAATAAGTAGTTTTTTAAATACACATATGTATGTATATATATATAGGTATTACTTGTTTTATGGTATAATCAAGTTAACGTAAATCTCTTCTTATGACGTCTTAATGTAAATCCAAAAAAATTGAAAAGGAAACGAGTATGAAATTGGCAAATGAACTCGTAGATAAGTCAGGGTATGAAGACTTGTGGTTTCTGAGTTTTTTTTTTTATGTTGACTTCCATTAATGGAATCTTCGATCATATTTTGCTTCTTCTTTTTTTGGTTGTTGTTCAAGATTTCTTTTATTTTGTACAACACACAACACAGTAAATTTTGCTCGTAATTGACGAAGTCTGTACACCAAATTTCTTCCTATCTTTTCTTTTGTCGGCAATTTCTTCCTTTCTAGAATCTGGTATTGACACACAAAAAACATTACAGATAATAATACGACTTCAAAACAATGCAAAAAAACGTTTTTTGTTTTTTGTTTTTGCATTTTTTAGATTTGAAAAAAGATTAATGGAAATAGGTTATTCAGTCATAGTTTTTAATAGAATTTTAATCCAAATTATGTTTTAATGGAATACACACATGAATTCTAAAAAATTTGATATCAACTTTCAAATCTTGAATATTATAAAACCTATAGAATTCACTTTAAATTCATGACTGAATAACACCTCTACTATTGTACTTTTTCTTTTTACTTAGTATTTCTTAGTATTATTATGAAACTGAATATATAATTATTAACTGGCGAAATAATTATGGGATTCCGTAATATTAATTACAAACATACCTATTTATGTCAATATGTGATGTTTGAGTTTTAAAAAATCATAATAATTTTGCTATCATATTCCATTATATTCCTTTTTCTAATGTTCTCAGGATTTTTTCAATTTAAATTCATTAAAATGGATTAGCAAAAAGAAAATATATGATGTTACTTTTAGTAAGTGAAAAATTATCCTTCTTTCTTTATAAAAAATGAAAATTATCTTAGTTCTTACTTATTAGTTATTACCTTAGTTCCTAATTAGATCATCTTTAAAAATACTCCTGTAAATTATGGAGTAATAGTTAGATCATTAATGAAGTTTGATCCCTCCTATAAATTGGTAATAAATGATCTAATGAGCTCAGAATAATTCATTTGGTTTCATTTTTTATTTACAACTCTTTTACAATATGTGTAACTTAGATATTATGTTTTCTTGACAGAAACTTTTACTTCACAACCTTTTTTGTAAGTTGTAACTATGCTCTGAACAATTTAGTCTGCGTAAAACATATTTTGTTGCACTTTTAATGCATTTAACCATTTATCATACTACTTTTTATGTACCAATAGTTTAGGGATCTTTGATCAATGTGATATATAATGGTTTTTACCCTGTTTAGGCCATGATATAAGTCCTTTTTATAGAGTCTTTCTAGTGTTTTGTAGTCTTTTAGAGTCTTTTACAGGTCTTAGCACGAATTGGAGCATTATTGGAATTATTGGAGTTCTATGGAGCATTCTGGAGCGAAAGTGAAGTCTAATGACTAAGTGCCTGATCTGAGCGACAAGCATCGATCGATACCCCCTGGTATCGATCGACACCCATCGGAGAAATCATGGGCCGCGACTTTTTATGAAGTTTTGGAGAATTGCAAAAGTGCCCAGAAGACTCTGATAATTACAAGAAGACCCCAAGTCGTGATTTAGGTTATAAATAGGATTTTACAGCCACTTGTTTAGGTTATGCTTTATTTTGCTTTAGTTTAAGAGAGATTTTGGTGAGAGATACAAGTCTGATTTCCCTTCGTCCGAGATCAGATCTCAAACCTTTGTTTTCTCTTTCTGATTTTATATAGAGTATTTATTCAAACATGTTTATTAATTTAATCTTCATGTCTGAGTAGATCTCTTGTTAGGTTTGGGGATTCTCATAAGGGATTTCATTGAATGTTAGGTTGATTAGTTATTTAGGGTTCATAATCTGAATTAGTTCTTCACCTTAGGTTGTTCTCAAAGCTAATTCTAGATTGATCACCTATGTAGCGCCCGTGTTCCGGAAGAATTGATTATTGAGGGAAAATAATTAATTCAGGTTTGTTCCGGGGGTGGTATCGATCGATACCGGCCTGTATCGATCGACACCAGCCGGGTTTTTCTCCTGGTTGTCTTCTTCTCTTATCTTCTTTCGAGTATAAAAAGCGTATCCTTGGAGGATAAGACCATAGCTGGTCGGGAAAGAGAGAAAGAAAGAGAGAGAGAGAGAAGGAGAGAGAGAGAGAAGAAAAGCTTGCCGAAGCTTGGATCTTGCGAGATCAAGAGAGTTTGAGCTTGGGAGAAGCTCGAAGGAGAGGTTGGACGAGCTTTGTGTTGGCGAGAGCTTGTGAGAAGAGAGGGAGATCTTCTTGAGCTCGGGGAGTTGTTTTAGAGCTCGATCCTTCGTGTTTAAGGTGAGTTGTGACCAAAGGTTAGCGATTGAGCTTGTATGGTGTTTGGTTAAGCTTGATTGATGCGTTTTGGTGGCTTGTATGGCGATTCCTGTGTTTAGGTCTCGTGGGCATCGATCGATACCATGTGTGTATCGATCGATACCAGTCCCTTGTCGGGAGTTGTGTGTTGTTTGGGCATCGATCGACACTATGGGAGTATCGATCGATACCAGTTGTGGCTTTGTGCTGAAAGTTTTAATTGTTGATAATTATTGCTTGTGCTTATTGGTAGCCTGTTGTTGGGATGATCAATCTCACTCAGCATTTGGTTAGCCAAATGTTGATGCATCACTTTTGTCGATGCAGGTAAAGATAAGGCGTGATCGTGGAATCAATGTGGTGAAGAGGGGATGATTAGGACCCGGGGTTTGCTTCTGTTGTTTGGGTATCGATCGACACTAGGGGAGTATCGATCGATACCAGTTGTTGTTGTTGTTAAAATTGTTAGCTTGTGTAAGCTGTTGTGCTTGTGTTGTAATAATTAATTAATGGTTGTTTAATTAATTATTGTTTAATTATATGCAAAAAAAAAAATGCGGTCCTTTCAACCTAGAACTTAGATCTTAGGATAATTGATTAGGCACGACAGTGCGATTAGTTACCTGATAGAACCTAGGTGAGCAAATTGATTTTCGCAAAGAAATTTGGTTTAATTGATTTGTGAACATATCAAACTTGAAATTAAGGCTAATTTATTCTTAGGGATTTGCAAAGAAATTTGAGATTCTGAAGTTTAGATTTAGATAGTTTTCGCAACGACAGTTGGTTAATTATACTTTAGTGATTTGAGTTCTAGAACCGTGCTTAACCTGAACCCTGATTAGTTAGTTTATTTGCATTCATTGATTTCCTGAGAAATATCCCTGAACCTATCTTTTTCCCATTGAATACAAATCGTTTACTGTTTCCTGTTTTCTGCTTAACCTGAATTACTTAGCTTAGTTTGATACTATTTAATTTATTGAGTGATTTCTGTGGATCCTTGTGTTCGACCCCTAGCTAAACTACAACTACTGCTTTAGTACTGTTAGGGTATTAAATTGAGCATATCACAATGCGTTTAAAAAAACATATCGAAATATTATTTTTAGTAGTTTTGAAGAACCAGATTCCATATTTGTTACAAAAAGATCTCCAACTCCTATGTTAGGAATCTCTTGACAATTGATACTATTTTATTTTTATGATTTCTTTGGAAACTATTCAAAATTTCTATAACTATGTTGTATTAGATTTTTTTAAAAAAAAAACTTGAAAGAAAACAGTTCCTAACTCATTAAACTTATAATCTCGAAGTTGTTATTGGTAATTTTAATTCTGAACAAGCACAAAAACTTGCTGCAAAATTCGAAATAAAATATTATTATTTGTCGATTTTTTCCCCCGTAAAAAAAACCGACTGTAGTTCTCAAATCTCAACACAAGAAAACGAATAAAAAATTAGTTTGGGATCAACGTCACACCTTTTATTTTTCTACAATCTCAAGAGTCTCACCGTATCCACCACGCTGGTCAACAACTTCAACAAAACACCATTCCTTAACTTCAATCTCACCCCTTCATCTCGCCATCTTGAATCACACCAACGGCTAACATTTGCCTCATCGTCAAATCGTTTTACGTTTGGCCACATTGTATTTATTATTTTTGTTTTTGATAACGATATTGTATTTAATTATGAAACTTTTTTTTAGTTGCTTAATAATATATGTGAATGTATCAGTTCAACACTTTCTACTTTTCTAGTAGTGATTTAATAGTCCCACAAAAAATTTTTGATTAAATATATAATTTTTCTTATCAAATTTTGTTTTTGTATACGTTTTAATTTGGAAAATTCAAGCTTTAATTTTCTGATTTGAAAATCTAAAGTTTGAACTTTGTAAATATGTTGTTGTCGGTTATCATTTGCATCTTGAGAGATTTCATTATTAACCAAGTGGTGTTATTTAAGTGACTTGGGGTTGGGTATGTGCCTGTGTTGAGACACAAGGTTCGACTCCGATTGGCCACCCAATCTGTAAAAATTTGTAACTGTTCGAAAAAAAAGTTGGACCTAAAAATAATTTGTCTGTGCCGAAGGTCTGGAATAACCTCTGGATTACCAAAAAAAAAAGGATTTATTTATCATAGCTAGTTTATTTTTAAACTTATAACCGTTTAAATTAATTATACAAATTATATTATATATGTAAAAATACTTTAATGATTTGTTTTTTTTGGGTGAGCTTCTTCTACCACTAGGATGGAAGAGTGAATCTAATGAGTTTAACCTAGCTATAATAAACTTATAACCAATTAAATTTATAACCGATTAAATTAATTATACAAATTATATTCCATAAGTGAAAATACTTTAATGATAAACTTACAAATCGCTATAAACTTATAACCGATTAAATTAATTACACAAATTATATTCCATAAGAGAAAATACTTTAATGATTTTTTCGTGCTTCTTCTACCAATTACATACATACTTTGATGCAAGAGTGAATCTAATGAGTTTAACCAAAAAAAAATTGAGTCACAAGCTTGGACCAAAATCCATCTAGAAGAAAATATAATACAGCTAATTAAAAAATAATAGTATATTTATTTCCTAAGAAGATGGTGCAATGGTTAGAAAAAAATCTCACGTTACACGTTAATAGTAAATGCATTTACTATAAAGTGTATTTTTTAAGAAAAATCAAGTTCCCTTTATTTTATTTCCTTTCCATTCATCAAAACTGAAAATTTCGAAAAGGCCGACTTTTCTTCACCTGAACCCGCGTTTTCTATCCCGACGCAAACTCGGTCCGATTCGCCGGAAAATCCCGCCACAGCCACAGCCACAGCCACAGCCATCTCCTTCGGCAGCGTCGATATGAACTAAGACATAAGCGTTTTCTTCTATTGGCTTCTCCTTCTTTCTGATCCCCTTTCTCTGAGTTGCTGAGTTCTTAACTCGGCCATGGGTAACTGTAACGTCTGTGTGAGGCCTGACACGGAAGACTCGAAACCGACCCAGAAGCCGAAAAAGAACAATCGGGATCGGAAATTAAACCCATTCGCCGGCGATATCGTCAGATCCCCCGCGCCGATACGAGTTCTCAAGGATGTAATCCCTACGAGCCATCGGACTCAGATCAGCGACAAATACATCCTAGGGCGAGAATTAGGTCGCGGCGAATTCGGAATCACTTACCTCTGCACTGATCGAGAGACCCACGAAGCCCTAGCCTGCAAATCGATTTCGAAGCGGAAGCTCCGAACAGCCATCGATATCGAGGACGTCCGTCGCGAGGTCGCGATTATGTCCACTTTACCCGAGCACCCAAACGTAGTGAAGCTCAAGGCGACTTACGAGGACAACGAGAACGTGCATCTGGTGATGGAGCTCTGCGAGGGCGGCGAGCTTTTCGATCGGATCGTCGCGAGAGGACATTACACGGAGCGTGCGGCTGCAGCCGTCGCGAGAACGATCGCCGAGGTCGTGATGATGTGTCACTCCAATGGAGTTATGCACCGAGATTTGAAACCCGAGAATTTCTTGTTCGCTAACAAAAAGGAGAATTCTGCCCTAAAGGCCATTGATTTCGGCTTGTCTGTGTTCTTCAAACCTGGTAACTATGGTTTCTCTGAATCCACTTGTTCATAACTCAATGGATGACTCTAATTTTAGGATACCTCTTTCAATGTTTATCCTCTGAATCTGCTTGTGGAAGCTTGTTTTGATAGCTGAAAACTGGAGCAAATGTTTACTTCCTTATTGCAGGAGAAAAGTTTACAGAGATTGTAGGAAGTCCATATTATATGGCTCCTGAAGTGTTGAAGAGAGATTATGGACCAGAGGTTGATGTTTGGAGCGCCGGAGTTATCATCTACATTTTGCTCTGTGGTGTTCCTCCGTTTTGGGCCGGTTAGCTTCTTTTTTTCTTTTCTGCTAGAAAGCTGTGTAATTGTCACCTATATGGATTTGATAAACCGGTGAGTTTGTGGTTTCCATTGACAGAGACTGAACAAGGTGTTGCTCTTGCGATCTTGCGGGGAGTTATTGATTTTAAGAGAGACCCTTGGCCTCAGATATCAGAGAGCGCCAAGAGCCTTGTGAAGCAGATGTTGGATCCTGATCCGTCTAAGCGCTTAACGGCTCAGCAATTGCTAGGTGAAGTTCTTGTGTCACTGTTTTATGTTCTTAGTTAAGTACTGATTCTGACACCATTACTAACAATTTTTGTTTCACCTCTCAGCTCACCCTTGGATACAGAATGCAAAGAAAGCTCCAAATGTTCCTTTAGGGGATATAGTCAGATCGAGGTTGACGCAGTTCTCTATGATGAATAGATTTAAAAAGAAAGTTCTTCGTGTAAGTGTTTCGCCTTCTACTTTACAGCTGAATTTTTTTTAGATTATCAATTGTTTGATCTGTTTAATTGGTTTTGATCATTATCATCCCCTTGATCCTTCCAGGTAATCGCGGAACACTTGTCTATTCAAGAGGTTGAAGTGATCAAGGACATGTTCTCACTGATGGATGACGACAATGATGGTAAAATAACTTACCTGGAACTCAAAGCTGGACTTCAGAAGGTTGGCTCACAACTTGGTGAACCAGAGATCAAAATGTTGATGGAAGTGGTAATTTTTCGGATTACCTTTATGAAAGACCAAAACAGTGTTCTTCTCTGATAAAAACATAGCTGAAATGTATGGCTTTGACGCAGGCTGATGTTGATGGCAATGGGTTTCTGGATTATGGAGAGTTTGTAGCTGTGATAATTCACTTGCAGAAGATAGAGAATGATGAGCTTTTCAAACTAGCTTTTATGTTCTTCGACAAAGATGGAAGTACGTACATCGAACTTGATGAGCTACGGGAAGCTTTAGCTGATGAATTAGGTGAACCAGATGTCAGTGTTCTAAACGACATCATGCGTGAAGTTGACGCTGACAAGGTTCTTTAACTCTCTAAACAAATTTTCCTTAAGGCCTAATAATTAAGCTTGTGAAGAGAAAAGATAAATAGCTCTATTTCTGAGTCGGACTGTTGGGGTTGTTTTTGCAGGACGGGCGAATAAACTATGATGAGTTTGTGGCGATGATGAAAGCAGGAACAGATTGGAGAAAGGCGTCGAGGCAATACTCAAGAGAGAGGTTCAAAAGCTTAAGCCTTAACTTGATGAAAGATGGATCATTGCATCTCCATGACGCTCTCACTGGACAATCTGTTCCTGTTTGATTTTATTCGTTATCACCAAAAATAGAGCAATACGCCGTTTCTTCCCCATTCATGAAGTGGGAATTTTCCGGGCTTGTTTGAGGGATGGGAATTTTACAGAAGCTATGGTCCTTTAAATATATTAATATTTTGGGTTGTATTTGTATGTAATGTTTTGTTCAAAGGTTGTATCTTTATTGTCTCAAAGCCAACTCAAAACCCCTAAACCCAAAGAGTCAAAGTACAGATCTTTATTACACTGAAACCTTACCGAACTCATCAGAAGACTTGTCATTGTCCTTGGCCACAACATCTTTGTAACGGTACCAATGCGACACTAACAAGAAATAGGAAAAGTTTAAAGTCATCATACCAGCAACCAAGTAGTAGAAATACTCCAGTCTCCCCTTGTTTAGATCTTCCGGAAGCCAATTCCCGCCTGAAGCTCCCTCCGTGATATCGTGCACCGCCGATAACAAAAAGCTGCTGAGGTAACTAGCCAATCCAATTCCGCAGTAATATAGAGAACCCGCAAAACTTCTCATGTTCTCTGGAAATTGTTTGTAGTAAAACTCCATTTGTCCCACTCCAGCGAGGGCGTCCGCAATACCCATTAGCACTAGCTGAGGAATCAGCCACATACCGGACATCGAAGAGATTGCGCCTTTTCTAGGTGCAAAACCTAGTGGCGGTCTTGTGAGAGCTACCGTTCTTCTGCGTTGTTCAACAGTTGCAGACACCATCATACTTGTGATGCATAGAAACAGTCCTGCTCCAACTCTCTGCAGTTGTGTGATACCGCCGTCTCTGCCTGTATACTTTCTAAGGAAAGGTACAATGACACAGTCATAGATAGGTATGAATATTGTCATTCCAAGCATCAAGAAGACGGTATAAGTCGCGGCTGGGATCTGGAAACTTCCTGAGCCGAGGCGTCTGTCGGATTGAAGAGACTGAAAGATTGTGTAGGTTGTTTGTTGGATATAGGATAGGTAGAATAAGGCGGCCGAGAGCCAAACCGGAAGCACCCGGATCACGCATTTCACTTCCTCCACTTGTTGCATACTGCAGAGCTTCCATGGATCCGCCGGCGACCCATCTATGTTCAGCTTGTCGTCTGGTGTTTGGATTGCCGCTTTGTCAAGAAACCTGCAAATTAAGAAAGCCCTAAAACGTTTCTGAATTGCTCCAGAAGAAAGCAAGAGGAAAGGAAACGTTTTTAGTACTTGAACTGCTTTGTATGGCTCAGTTTCGAGTTCTTGAAGTCCCTCCCGATGTAGTTGTAAAGGCCGTCAGAAGATGAACCAGTGAGCTTTAACGGCCTTTTCTTGATTGCGACGACAATGACACGTGTTATGCTATGAATGGGACTGCCACTGGCTTTAACCTTGACATAGAGTTTAGAACCAGCGAAGAAGATGATACAACCAAGTAACATTAGAATGGCTGGGATTGCTAAACCGATGCTCCAGCTCACGTTTGACTGAACATAGACGATGACCGTTAAGGACACCATCTGAGCAAACGTGAAGGTGAAGAAATACCAATTGAAGAAACTCTCAATCCCTCGTTTCCCTTCTTTTGTCTTCGGGTCGAATTGATCAGCACCAAAAGGAAGATTGCACGGCCTAATCCCACCGGCTCCGATCACCAGCAAAATCATTGCTCCGGCGAGAAACATAATCTGTCCAATGGATGGCCCATTGCACACGCTTCCTATTGCCTTGGCGCATTTATCTGGATGCAGCTGATTAATCACGGCCGTTAGATCCATCGCCACCGAACCCTTTGAACCAAACAAACAAAAGATCCATACTTTAAGATAAAAACAGCAAGATCAGTGAGTTTTTAAGCTGAGAACTGTGGTTAATTGGTTACGAGGAAGCAAGCGATCATGGCGAAGGATAGGGTTTTGTAGCGGCCGAAGTAGGAGTCACAGAGGAAAGCGGCGATGATGGTGCCGAAGTTGCTTGTGCCGGCGTAGATGTTGACGACGGTTGCCGCCGTGATGCTCTTCATGTTGAAAACCGTCGTTAAGTATATTATCAGATTCGATGAACTTCCAACTATCCCAAGCTTCTCAAATGTCTCATTTCCTAACAAATTAAGAAACAGAGCATTAAGCTACTCTGATTATAAACTCCTCTGTTAAGCAAAATTCTATTTTAAAAAAGAAAGTAACTCTTCATATCTATGTAAATAATAATATCATGATATATAAAAATCAGATGACAAAAAGGAAAATCTATGTGAATAATAAAATATCATATCCTCAGCAATATTATTTGTTGATAAAATGTATTTGGTTGATAAAAATCTTCTACTTTTTCATCAGCATCAGTTTCTTGTTTGTTCCGAGATTAGAGTTATAAGTAAATAAAAAGGGATAATGATGTGGATCGATTAGTACCAATGATGAAGGGCATGACTTTCCATCCTCTGTAGATGATCTTAGACTCATCATCCTCTTCCTCTGTGGTGTTCTTCTCTGTCTTCTCAACCTCCATTGCTCTGCTTTTCTCTATTTGCTCTGCTCTCACTAAATGTGTGTAATGTGTATGTGTATGCGTGTGCCTATATATATATCAGTGGGAAATGTGAAGGATTTCACTATAAGAACAAAATAAAAAGTTAATTTGACATTTATACCAAACCACAGTGTTTGATTAGAAATTAATTTGACTAAAAAAGACTCTACTTTATCAAAAGGAGAGGACCGGAGTTGGTATTCCTTACTTGAATATTTTAATTTGATTTGTCAACAAACGAACATCCCTATTTATTTACATGACTAATGAGTTGTGTAATATTCTCAACTCGTTATTTAAACATTAAGTAGGCACAGTCAAGAATTCATATTTTAAATTATGTAACATGGACAACGAATTTATCCTTTATGTTTTTCATCTACGAGGTATTAATATTATTAAATAACATCAAGCAACGAAAAGAAAAAAAAAAAAAAAAAGTTGTTTGAGATACTTTAACAACAAAAAAAAGTTGTTTGAGATACCTACATTGACAATAAATTGAGATTTAAATGATAATGGAAGTAGGAATGACATATTATTAATTGTCGATTGGTTTTTACTTAATTGTTTGTACGGTCATTTATTCTAATTTTCGTTAGTATTTTAACATTTTTTGAAAATGTAGTAGAAAGTATCATTTTTTAAAAAAATTACCGTCCATTATCGTACACGCCTCTTATTGTTTCATCATGTACCGTCAATTATCGTACATGACGTACTGTTTAGAGGTATTTTTGGGTTGAACAATACTCTCTTTGTTTCACAAAAGTGTCATTTTGACACATTTCATACATATTAAGAAAACTATTAAAAGTTCTACATTACCCTTTATTAATACACTAAACAATTTTTCTCTTTCTAATTAATACACTAAAGCAAAATGGTTAAAATTAGAATTTTGTTTGATTTTTTGCATTGAAAATACAAAATGACACTATTTGTGAAACAAAAATAAAGTGTTAAAATGACACTCTTTGTGAAACAGAGGGAATAGTAAAAAATGTTATTTTGTACTAAGGTTTTCAAAAATAATAACATGTTAACAAAAGTTAAAATAAGTGACAGCCCATGGAGAAGGGAATCTCCTCGTTAACGTTACTTTTTCTTCTCGGAACTTTATTGATGCATTATTGTATAGCTAAAAGAAACATTTAAGCGTGCAAAAGAGTAGTAAAGAGTAAAGAGTAAAGACTAAAGAGACGATCATTGCGATCAAAAATCATTTTCTACAATTTTGATAAATATGAGACTCAACAGGAGTAAGTTGTACTTTAATTTTGCGTATTCTTTTGGAATATCTACCGACTATGGTTCATCCGTTCATGTACATATATATACATCTCTATGTTGTAACAATGACTGAATTAGAGATTTATCTTGAACTTTTCTATAACTGCCAAAACTGCAAACTCATTGTATTTCATTTTAATTTGGAGAACAAAAGTATCTTTAAAGTTTTAAACTTAGTCTCATCTCAACAATATGTGCACTTCCTCTTTGAAGTGATGGGTAAAAGAATATTTATATTAATTTCATAACAAAAGGCGTATTTTAAATTATTGTCACAAGAATAATTAAAGCATTTAATTTTATAGTGAGATATGATAGTAAGAACAACTAAAAAAAGAATATGACTGATGGGAGGAGGAAATGCAAATTGAGTTTTGGATCACAGTTTAGTTTATATGGGGAACAAAAAGGTTCTATCTTTTTCTTATTGATAATATCATTAAGAAACAAAATCCCTTTTGATTGGATTAGCCCATTATTAAATTTAAAAGAAACCAATCACGTTCTGAGAACAGCATGTTGAAAGTTACTGTCCATTAATTAGCACTAGCACCATTGACTGATTACGTTCGACCTTTGCTAACTAAAAGTCTAAGATAGTGAAACATATTATCTTTTGTTGTCAAAATAATTTGTCATTTTTTCTTGAAGGTGGAAATGTACGTCAGCTTTGGATCATAACATGCGTAAGTGCTTCATAGACCTCTTGTCGGTTTAAAGTCTTCTCTTTTGGTCAGAAATTTTGAAATTGGGACAACATATATTAGCTAAAACATGATTTAAATTTGATGCACCATCATTTGTTTTACTTCTATTTACAAAAGAAACACCAAAAACGAAACGATACAAAGCAATTTGATCAGAGAGAGATTACTAATTAAACACAAGCTATCAATTCGCCTTTCTTTAGTTGATTGGTTGCAAAGCTGGCTCATGTTCAAGTGACTTAGTGAACTGCAGAAACACATAACAATTTGAGATTTCATAAAGACATGGAAATTGCATTGACTTGTGTTAACAACATTCTTAATTACAGCATTTTTCACCTGAGAGATCTTAAGCTCAAGCTCGTTCCACTCTGAGGATGGATTGCTTCCTGAAACTATTCCTGTTCCTGCATAGATCAATGCTCCAAGACCCTGGGAACACACAACAAACGATCAGATAGATGCAGTGACCTAACAGTAAATGACCAGTTTGCTACACTGAGGAAAGTTATTATAAGTAAAAAAGCTCACCTTTTCGACTAAAGCAGATCTTATGCCTACAGAAAATTCACTCTCTCCACCACCAAAAAACCCAACAGGTCCAGCATACATTCCTCTATCAAATGACTCTAGAGAAACAAGAAGAATATGTATCAAATATGTCAGTATATAAGCATAAACCAATCAAGTATAAACATCTATTAGGAGGAGAGAGATTCTTTTTCCGAAAATTCAAAAAGCAGAAGAATCAAAGCATATTATTTATACCAATTTGCTTAATCAAAAGCCTTGCTTCCTCTACTGGACATCCGCAAACAGCTGGCGTTGGATGCAAAGCAGTTAAGATGTCAAACTGAAATTATTAGACAAAAACATATTTTGGAGTAATTAAGAGCTTTCCTCACTCAGTGGGCATGTAAGAGAATATAACACAATATTTGAGTTAAAAGAAACTAATTAATATCTATTTCAAATAACCTGCCGCAACAAATCAAGTGATTTAGATGATCATGAGATGTTAAAATCATGAAAGAAAAAAAACAGTAATCTAACCTCGTCATCTTCTCTTCTAAGCTGCCCTGCCAATTGAGAGTATAGATGCTGTACTCTTGCAAGCTTTCTCACTGTTTTTTGGGGTTTCACAATTACTCTGTCACATATGGTCTACAAAACAGAAGAGAGGAAATAATTCAAAAGATTATATTAAAAAACATTATTGATGAACATGTTTTAGCATTCTGTAGATCATGGACACTATAGATTCTGCTAAAGAAATCTAATTGATATACTTATTAAAGACAAAAAAAAACAAAATGCAACATCTACTTGAAGCCGAGTATTGCGGTTGATGAGCAATCAGATTGAACTTACTCTGAGTTTTTCTCTTATATTCTCTCGCACAATGGAGAACTCAAGATCGTCCTTGGGACTGAAAATGTATTTGCAAGTAATATCAGTACACATATCTGGAAGTTTTTAACATGCATCCCATAAGTGTTCAAAGCACAAAAAAAAAAAAACAGTTGACCTTGTTAGTAAGTCACGCTCAATCTCCATATCATGAGCCCCTGAATCACCTCTAGGCCTGGTTGCAGCCAAAGCCTCGCTGCAGACACCGAGATGTTTTCTATGGAAAAGTCTCTCAGGCTGCTCCAAAAAGATGTATGTCAGAGCCAACCCTTGATCTCACATCTTTTCTCAGCAGTTAAACAACAGAGTGTGCCAGCGAAGTAGAATAAGTAACCTACCGTGTTCCCTATGAATGCTGGTGCACCGGGTGGTTGAAGACAGAATTGGTACGCGTCTTGTCCTTCACACTGCCATATTCATAATTAGACTGAGATTTTAACACTTCAAAATTGCTATAATCTTTTTTTTTTTAAAATGTGATTGATTAGACTAAAGAATGCGCGCGAGGGAAGAAAAGAGACCTGTAACCGTGCTAACAATGCGATAGGATCGATGTCGGTATCCGTAATGATTCTGCTGCTGCGTGCAAGCACAACCTGATTCCCAAAACCAGTTCATGAAAACCCATAAATGTATAAAAGAAAGAAGAAGATATATATATATATATGGTTCCTTGAGTACCTTGCTAAGGGGTGAATTTTTGGCCTTTATAATCTTCAGAGCACTATTAACAGCAGGGTAATAGTCTCCTTCACTGGGAACATGGTTCTTACTAACAACAGAAACTCCAAGAGATTCTCGCCGTAATCTCATTATAACAGAAGAAACCTGATGGAACCAAAAATATAATAAAGATCATCATTGGCTGTATATGTCACAAGTAGGGAACAGATTTTCAAAAAGAAAAAAATGGTTAAACCTGAAGCATAGTCTCCTGAAGTGCTTCAATGGCATTTTGCAGCGTCCATGAGAGCTCATCGTCCCAAGCAACAGTTGCAGCCAGCATTGACTTTCCCCTAAACTCATCAAACTCAACCTACGTGTAGTGTCATCAACCATGAGTAACAAAAAGTTCGACTTCCATATATGGTTACAAAATTCTCTTGAAAGAAATCAAATTCTCATATATATACCTGAGGCACTGTAAAGTAAAAGGAGCCAAAATGTTCCCATTCAACAGAGATGTTTCCGTTGGGATCAAACCGAAGTCCACCATACGCACGAATCAGAGGAGACTTCGAAGACAGAAACCTTTTAGAAACAGGGGAGATCAATCCGATAAGCGAAGAGACCCAACAACATTAAAAAAAAAAAAAAGAATCAAACTTCATGATGAAGAAGAAGGTAACCTTCGGATGGATCTCCAGTCATCATGAGAGAAGGGATCGAGATCACGGAAAAATACAGCAGACCCGATTCCAGCAACGCTGACCGGATTGCGATCAGATGATCCGATCCCATTCTCGCTCGTCAAGTCCTGGAGAAGATCAGGCCGGCCAGCGTCGCTGCGACGTGAAAAGAAACTGCGAGGAAGAACATCATTCTGGGCATGGAGCCAATCGATTGCCCCGATTTGCTGGTCAATTGGCACCTGCAATCACAAGATTCTTTTAGGTCTGGGAAAATTAGGGTTTATGTTTTGAATTTGCGCGGGAGAGAGAGCCGGGCCGCTAATGTTTTCACTTCAAGGCACTACGAGTATCCCACGATACTATTTTTTTTTTTTTTTTTTGAAATAATGTCTATATTATTCTTCAAAAATAAACCCATCAAAACATTGATTTTAAAAATCAATATTTTTTGTTTTGGTCTTAAAAAATCAATATTGTGACATCGCATTTTGGAGTTTTATCAAATGGGTGCAAATGGGTGATAGCTAAGCATGAGATCCATTATGAAGAAAAACGAAAATAATGTATGTATAAAGTTTTTGTCGTGTAACTTCGCTTCTATCGTTATTTCGTTTCTTTATGTTTATGTAACTGATTGTATTTAAATTGTTTTGTATAATGTTCTTATAAACTCAATTTAAAATAAATTAAATTTTACATATTAAAAATTATTTTTATATCAAATTTAATATAAGAAAAAATATTTTGTTTTGTATTTTCTAAATTTCTACAATAATTATAATATAAAATAGAATATTTGAACCAATAGTTGACAACAAAATATATATTTGAACCAATAATGCAGAGTCATTCGAACCGGACCCTGTCGGTATGAGTAGTAGGTTAACTCAAACTTAAAATCTGACAATAATGTTTTTAAAGTCATTCAGTGATTATAAAACTGACAGGACGAAATGGAGCAATATCACACATACCAATGCGAGATCTCCACGTGACGTAAGCCTCATTGTTTTCACTTATGAACTTCGAATTTGCACAAAATGGTGAAAAACTATTACGCACCTGTAACCGGACAATGCCGGAGGAGAATGGAGGCGGTTGGGATTTAAGATTAGAGACGGCGGTTATCAGCCTCTCCGTCGCGGCCGCCGGAGACGTAACCGTCGATAGAGTTCTTGTCTCTACCGTGCCAAGTGGCGCTTTATGGTCAGCCTCACATCCGTTCATGGAAAGCGAACAGAGTAGGAACCTCTGTTTTCATACAGAAGGTTTCCAAATTATTAATTATGTTCTAGTACGTAAAAAGAGACGCACACACAACAACAAAAGGAAGAAAAAAACAGAGTGGTTAATGATTATGATTGGAAAATTAAAAACAAACCTGGCAAGAGACACGAGAGGATAATCTGGTGAATGAGGTCGGCGAGTAACTCTGGAAGATCGAGTTGGAGTTGTGTTTTTTAGGGTTTGTGACCAGAAAATAAGATGACGACCATTGAAGCGACGCCATTAGAGACGAGAGAGATTAACAAGATGTTGGTGTTATTTGTTGTGTAATAAGACACTGAGACTGAGAGTTGATGTTGTATTGGTATGTCTTTCTGTGATTATATAGATTTGATCCTCTCGCAAGAACAAAATTAAGTATTCGTGAATCGTGATCGTGAAATGGGGCCCATATTTTATTATATTTTCTTCTAGGTTTCATGAAAATTTCTCAGTAAATTCAGTGTTTGAGTGGGGTTTATATTTTCTGTGTGTTTTAATTTTCTTGGGAAATGACAATGGTGATGGATCTTTTATTTTTAATACTATAATAATGTTAACTCAATACTAATTGTGTTACCACATGATTAGACCACCACTCATTCGTTATCAAATAGACTTGGCGGGCAATGGCGGAACTACGTTCATGAGAGGAGGTTCACATGACCTCGGTTAAAATATACATTTTAATTTTGTTAGCTTAAATTTGTTGGTAAAACTTAGATTAAATGGTTGAATTCTTACTCTATGACACCTGTTACACTAGTTTAAAGCTCTCTCTTGCCACCCCATTCAATTCTTTTACCTATATTTCCATGATATTTTTACTGTTTTATTATAAGTCTAGCCTATAACTTATACAACTTTAACGTTTTTTACTTATAATTTAAACTATACTAATAATATTTCATATAATTTTAACAAAATATGACTCCGGTAAAAAAAAAAAAAAATAGGTCCGCCACTGATGGCGGGTACATAACCTTCAAACAACGTTTCAGATCCTGATCTTCTTTATTATAACGACATGTACACATAGGGGAAAATGAATTTCAGAGACCGGTCCTGAGATTTACAGGCCCAATTAAAAAACAAAACAAAAAATAAACAATGCCCCTTTCAAAAGGAGACAAAAGAGATAAGTTTTTTTTAATCGTCTAATAGATTATTACAATCATGAGAGATATTTGATATAATCCTAACACTAAGGATTTTTTGATCAAACGAACTCAACTACCTGCAGCACCAACGATTACGATGAACAGCTCCATGAACAATGACTCCACGGTGCAGCTCTCCCCCGCAACACTTGGATCTACGACGAACGGTTCCACATGTACACACCTACGATGGACAGCTCTCCCGCAACACATGAGACCACGACGGCTGGTTTACCTGCAACACTCTGGATCTCCTACGAGCTTGCATCCATTAATCTGG